>CAWUFW010011284.1:0-454596 GCA_963921515.1 Calotriton arnoldi
GCAAGACGGAGCGGTGCAAGGTGCGGTGTCCCTCGATGCGGTGCAGGCAGCGGCTCGATGAGCGTCGTGCAGACGGAGTCGGTGAGTCCAAGGCGTGCGATGCAGGGCGAGACGATGCTCGATGCGGTGCTGACAGGTTGCGATGCAGGCGACCTAGCCGGAGTGCGGGAGCTGGCGTCGGACAGCGGTGCGAGTCAGAGCGGTGCGTCGCAGACGTGCGAGCGGTGCCCCAAATGCGGTGCGGTCTCGACTCTTGAGCCAGTTGCAGCGACCGCGTCGGTCGGGTCCGGCTGGTTCAGTGAAGCGATGCGATGCGAACTGCGGTGCCCACAGGTCACGGTGCAAGCAGCGGCTCGATGTTGGCGGCGTTGGACGTCGCCCACGGTGAGACCAGGGTTGCGATGCGAAGCGGGGCGATGCGGTCTGCGGTGCAAACAGGTCACCGGCCAGGGATGGATTCGGTTGACTGAGTCGGTTGCGGTTCCCTTACTCTGTGGCAACTGAAACAGCGTTCCAGAAGCGGTACCCAGAGGCTTGTGAAGTCTTGGAGATACTCAGCACAAGTTTGTAGAAAGTTCAGTCCAGTCCTTTCACTGCCCAAGGCAGAAGCAGCAGCTGCAGGCCAACTCAACAAAGCAACAACACAGCAAAGGGGCAGTACTCCTCCTGGCAGCTCTTCCAGCTCTTCGTCTTGGCAGGTTCCTTGATTCCAGCGAGATCTAAATTCATGGGGTCCGGGCCCCAATATTTATATCCCAAATTCCTTTGTTCTCTGAAGGCAGAGAGGCCTTTGCCTAGTCCAAACCAGTTCTGGAGCACTTTGTTGACAAGTCTCCGTCCCTTCTTTCAGCGAGTAGGCCAGGGACATCAGACGCACCACAGGAGGTGGAGCCAGCATTGTGGAGGGAAGGCACTGTCCTATTCAGGGCCCAGGTGCGACCCCTCCCACCCATTTACATGTAGATCTTGCTATTCAGCCCTGTGCTGACTCACCCTGTCTCCTGGCATCCCCAGCCCCTGTCACTCACACTCCAGACAAGGAATACACAACCTCACAGAGGCAGGCTTGGATGGTTAGACAAGAAAATACCCACTTTCTAAAAGTGGTATTTTCAAACACAGAATGTTAAAACCAACTTCACTAAAAGATGCATTTTATCATTCTGAGTCCAGGCATACTAAACTTGAATTTCTACCATGTTCCCGGGGTCAGTTAGGATTATAAACTGTAATAATCAAAACTGCCCGTTCTGGCCTAGGGGAACAGGTAGCCTTGCAATAGTGAAAAACGAACTAGGCTGTAATTCACTATCAGGACATGCCGCACACACCCGGGCATGTCCTACCTTTCGCATACAACGCACCCTGCCCACAGGGGTACCTTGGGCCTACCTTAGGGGTGGCTAACATGTAGCAAAGGGAAGGTTTAGGGACTTGCAAGTGTGTGCACTTGCCAAGTCGACATGGCAGCCCCAGGCTGCGCACAGGCTCTGCGATGGCAGGCCCGAGTTACACTTTACGGGCTGTTTGCGTGGGTGGCACAATCCAGTGCTGCAGCCCACCAACAGCATTTGGTCTATAGGCCCTGGCACTCGCAGTGCACTTTACAAGGGACTGACACATAAACCAAATAGGCCAATCATGGAAACACCAATCCATAACACATTTTATACAGGAGCACTTGCACTTTCCCACTGGACAGCAGTGGGGAAAGTGCGCAGAATCATTACACCAGCAAAAACAGAGTCAAAACCGTGAGGTCAGAAAGCAAAAAGTCAGGGGAAACACGCCAAAAGATGCCAAGTCTAACACATGTCCCCTCCAGCTGAAAGTAGGGAGAACTACCCAACCCCATTGGAGTTCTCCTCACTAAGGCGGAAGAACCTGGACAGACCATCTGCGTTGGCGTGTTCTGTACCAGGACGGTGCTCCACCGTAAAGTCCATTCCCTGTAGGGAGATGGACCACCTCAGCAGTTTTGGATTCTCGCCCCTCATTTGCATCAACCATCTGAGGGGCCTGTGGTCTGTCTGAACCCGGAAGTGAGTCCCAAACAGGTATGGTCTCAACTTCTTCAGCGCCCAGACCACAGCAAAAGCTTCCCTTTCTATGGCACTCCACCTCTGTTCCCTGGGAAGTAGTCTCCTGCTAAGGAAGACTACAGGCTGATCCAGGCCCTCTTCGTTCAGTTGTGAGAGCACCGCTCCCACACCATGCTCTGAAGCGTCAGTCTGCACGACAAATTCTTTGGAGAAGTCAGGTGCCTTGAGCACGGGCGCCGTGCACATGGCTGCCTTCAGGGCATCAAAAGCTTTCTGGCAGGACTCAGTCCAGATCACTTTCCTGGGCTGCCTCTTAGAGGTCAGCTCTGTTAAGGGGGCAACGATGGTGCCATAGCCCTTAACAAATCTCCTATAGTAGCCGGTGAGACCTAAGAAGGCTCTCACCTCTGTCTGGGTCTTGGGGGCTCCCAAGCCAGAATGGTGTCAATCTTGGGTTGTAGGGGCACCACCTGGCCGCTTCCTACCTGGTGTCCCAAGTACACCACCGAACCCTGCCCGATCTGGCACTTACTGGCCTTGATCGTGAGGCCTGCACCTTGCAGAGCCCTCAACACTTTCTCAAGGTGCTGTAAATGTTCTTCCCAGCTGGAACTGAACACAGCAATGTCATCCAGGTAGGCGGCACTGAAATCCTCCAGCCCAGCCAACACCTGATTGACCAACCTCTGAAAGGTGGCAGGGGCATTCTTCAACCCAAAGGGCATCACCCGGAATTGGTAATGACCTTCTGGGGTTGAGAATGCTGATCTCTCCTTGGCCCCATCGGTTAAGGCAATCTGCCAGTACCCAGACGTCAAATCAAACGTGCTGAGGAACCGGGCAGCTCCCAACCGATCAATGAGGTCATCAGCTCTGGGGATGGGGTGCGCGTCAGTCCTGGTGACGGCATTGAGCCCCCGGTAGTCCACACAAAACCGGCGTTCTGGAGTGGCACCGGGCGCCGCAGCCTTTGGGACCAAGACCACAGGGCTGGCCCAAGGACTGTGGTAGGGCTCAATCACCCCTAACGCCAACATCTTAGAGACCTCCTCCTTGATGCTGGCTCTGAGCCGGTCAGTCAACCTGTAAATCTTGTGCTTCACAGGAGGGCTGTCACCGGTGTCCACGTCATGGGTACACCAGTGAGTAACACCGGGGGTCAGAGAGAACAGTGGGGCGAACTGTCCCAACAACTGACGACAGTCCCCCTGCTGCTCCTGAGTCAGAGTAGGGGAGAGGATCACACCCTCTACTGACCCATCAAGCTCCTTGGTAGACAGGGAGGTCAGGGAGAGGCTCACTCTCCTCTTCCACCCCATCATCTGTCGCCAAGAGCATACTCACTTCGGACCTCTCGAAGTGGGGCTTGAGGCGGTTCACGTGAAGGACCCTCAAAGGGTTCCTTGGAGCCTGCAAATCCACCAGGTAGGTGACGTCACTTTTGCGCTCCTTTACCTCATATGGCCCAGTCCACTTGTCCTGCAAGGCACAAGGTGCCACTGGGGCCATGACCCACACTTTTGCCCAGGTTGAAATTCGACCAGAGTGGCATTCTGGTCATACCATCTCTTCATTTCTTCCTGGCTTGCTTCTAGGTTCGCCTGAGCGAGTTTCCTGAAGCGGGAAGTTTGGTTTCTAAAGGCCAACATGTAGCTAAATACATCCTGGGGAGTTTTCCTGGGAGCTGCCTCCCAGCCTTCCCTTTACCAAACTCAGAGGTCCTCTGACAGGGTGGCCATACAGGAGCTCAAAGGGGCTGTACCCAAGAGACTTCTGAGGCACCTCCCTGTATGCAAAGAGTAGGCATGGCAAGAGGACGTCCCACTTACGCCTCATGGGTTCTGTTAGACCCTTGATCATGCCTTTCAAGGTCTGGTTGAATCTTTCCACCAGACCGTTTCCTTGTGGGTGGTAAGGAGTGGTGAACTTGTAGGTTACACCACACTCCTTCCACAGGGATGTCATATACTTCAATATGAAATTGGTCCCCCTATCAGAAACCACCTCTCTGGGGAATCCCACACGGGAAAAGATCCCCATTAACGCCCGGCCCACCACTGGCGCCGTCGTTGTCCTGAGAGGGATTGCCTCCGGGTACCGGGTGGCATGGTCCACCAAGGCCAGGATGTACCTGTTGCCCATGGCTGTCTTGGGATCCAGTGGCCCCACAATATCCATCCCTACCCTTTCAAAGGGTGTTCCAACAACAGGAAAAGGTTGGAGAGGAGCTTTGACCTTCCTCCCACTCTTACCACTTGCCTGGCAAGTTTGGCAAGACCTACAGTGTGCATCTGACTGCCTTCGCATTTGGGGCCAAAAGAAGTGGGTGACAAGCCTGTCAAAGGTCTTGTCCTGCCCCAAATGTCCTGCCAAAGGCACGTCATGAGCCAGACCCAGTAGGAAGGTCCTGAAGCGCTGGGGTACCACCAGCACACGGGCTGACCCAGGCTCAGCAACCTTAGGCTCACTGTATAGGAGACCACTCTCCCAGTAGATCAGATGTGACCCGGACTGATTACCAGCTGCCTGGTCTGCAGCCTGCCGCCGCAGACCCTCCAGAGTAGGGCACTCGTTCTGCTCCCTGCAGAACTCCTCCTGGTGGGACCCCCTTCTTGCTGCCAATGGGTCAGCTCAGAGATGTCTCCCAGTTCGGCTACCTGCTCCCCTGTAGGCACCGGGCGTCCCCTCGAGGTCCGCCTCCTCCCGGTCCGTGGCAACTTTGGGGGCCGGTTTCCCGCGCCCCTGCCCTTTCTCTTGGCAGGGACTTGGGCCATTGTTTCAGGCTCCAAGTCCTCTTGATCACCCCTTCTGGCTGCCATTGACCGAGTAGACACGCATGCCCACTCTGGCAACCCAAGCATCTCCAAGTGAGACCTGAGCTCAACCTCCTTCCATGAGGACTGCTCCAGGTCGTTTCCTAGCAGACAATCTACAGGCATGGTAGGGCTCACAACCACCCTCAAGGGACCTGAGACCCCCATTCAAAGGGAACCTGCGCCACCATACATTGGCGCTCTGAGTTGTCTACAGCAACTACTTGGTGGAATGCTCCTGGGACTATTTGCTTCTCAGACACCAGGTGACACCGGACTGAGGTCACACTGGCTCCAGTATCTCTGAGAGCCTCTACCCTGTTCCCATTAATGGTCACCCAGGTGCTATATTTCTTGGTGTTAGGGGGCACCTGGTTTCCTGGGACCATCTCACTGTCCCCTAGTGAGACAAGGGTCATTTCTGCGGGATCCCCACCCTCCTGTGGGCACCCCTCCTCCCCAAGCGCTACACTAGCCAACACTTTGGATTGTCCACCGGTGGGTGGCGGTGTCCCCTTCGGGCACTTGGGGTCCCCCTTAAAGTGACCTACCTGGTCACATGCATAACACTTGCGGGGCCGGTCTCAACAGGCTTCCCTGTAGAGACCCCTTTCTTCTTATCACCGGGGGCTGGGAACCTTTACCCTGGGTACTAGTTTGGGGCCCTTTAGAGAACTCCTGTGCTTTACCCTTGTCCCCCCACCTTTCTGCTGGGGACCCTGCCCACCTTTGGCTGAGTCTCCCCAAACGCTTTCTTGTGGACCCTGGTACTCACCCAGCGGTCCGCTTCCATAGCAAGCTTCCTGGGGTCAGTTAGCTTACTATCAACTAGGTGCTGGCGCAGATCTGCAAAACATAGACTAGACAAGTGCTCCCATGCAATCAAGTTGTAGAGCCCCTGAAAATCTGTTACGCTACTGCCCTTCACCCAACCATCCAGAGACCTGCAGAACACATCCACACATTCCAACCAAGTGTTGGCATCAGACTTCTTACTGGACCTGAACTGATCCCTGTACTTTTCAGGAGTAAGACCATACTTTGTGAGAAGGGCATCCTTCATGTCAGCATAGGTGAGGTGATACCCCTTACCCAAAGCTATCAGAGCATCCCTTGCTTCTTCCGGGAAAAGTGGCCACAATCCTGCTCCCCAATTCTCCTCAGGGACCCCATTCATGTGTATGGCTGCCTCATAACCCTGAAACCACCTTTGTATGTCATCCCCCTTCTTGAACTCCTTGCCTACGTTCTTGGGAATGTGCACAATCCTGTCTGCCTTTCTGGACGAATTGCTGCCACCATCTGAGCCTGACTAACTCCTAAGTTCTAGCTCCTTCAGTTCTCTCTCATGCTCTAAGAGCATCTTCCTCTCCTCTATGGCCAATCTCTTCTCCTCCCGCTCACTCTCCAGCCTGAGCTTCTGCAGCTCAAACTGCCTTGCCTCCCGCCTGTCCTCCAGCTCCTCTGGGGACAGACTGCTGCTGCCTGACCTGGCGGGTTCCCCCTACCCAAAAGCACATCCACCCTGGAAATAGGCTCCTCCACCTCCTCACTGAGATTACCAGGCTGCCCATTGGCATGTCTGGCTGCTACCCAGGCCCTCAGCGCCTTCTGTAGCTCCTCCTTCCTTGTGAGGCCTTTAATTTGGACTTTTAGGTTTTTACAAATCGCCCGTAGCTCCTTTACGGCGTAGGATTCCAACCTATCCTCCTCAAAGATAACTTCCAGAGATGCAACGGATGATGCAATTGATTCAGGCATGACAAAAGTAGTGAGTTGAAAACTGGCAAGATCAAAAATAGGCCAAAAGAAAAAGAACCAGTATGTGGTACGTAATGGTCTGCGATATGGTAGTAGTGCACACCAATCACTGTAAGTCAAGTGCAAACACAAGTCCTATCCTCACCGCTGACAACCAATGTTAGAAACGGGATCTCTAGTTGGCAAGGGCTTGCACCTTTGTCCAAGTAGGGACCCTTCTTCCTAGTCAGGGTAAGGGTGTTACACTCGTGAAGTAACCCCTGCTCACCCTCGTGGTAGCTTGGCACGAGCAGTCAGGCTTAATTTAGAGGCAGTGTGTAAAGCATTTGCACATAACCAACAGTAATACAGTGTAAGCACTACAAACGGACACCACACCAGTTTAGAAAAATAACCAATATTTTATATACTCAAGACAAGACCAATTATGACAAAAATCCAAAATACTGTACTTTACGAATGAATACTTGATACGTTAACTTCTTCTTTGCAGGAATAGCACAAAAGCAAAGTTCGTACGAGTCGGTAGCTCCGTCCGAGCCTACCGTGATGCTGAAAACCACAGAGTCTAACAGTTCCAGCCGACCGCGTCGATACGGGCCAGCAGAGTCATGAACAGACTCGGTTACAGTACCTTTCTCGTTGTGGCTGGTACGGAGTGTACGAGCCGGTCGGCGTTCGTCGCGGTTGCGGTGCAAGACGGAGCGGTGCAAGGTGCGGTGTCCCTCGATGCGGTGCAGGCAGCGGCTCGATGAGCGTCGTGCAGACGGAGTCGGTGAGTCCAAGGCGTGCAATGCAGGGCGAGACGATGCTCGATGCGGTGCTGACAGGTTGCGATGCAGGCGACCTAGCCGGAGTGCGGGAGCTGGCGTCGGACAGCAGTGCGAGTCGGAGCGGTGCGTCGCAGACGTGCGAGCGGTGCCCCAAATGCGGTGCGGTCTCGACTCTTGAGCCAGTTGCAGCGACCGCGTCGGTCGGGTCCGGCTGGTTCAGTGAAGCGATGCGATGCGAACTGCGGTGCCCACAGGTCACGGTGCAAGCAGCGGCTCGATGTTGGTGGCGTTGGACGTCGCCCACGGTGAGACCAGGGTTGCGATGCGAAGCGGGGCGATGCGGTCTGCGGTGCAAACAGGTCACCGGCCAGGGATGGATTCGGTTGACTGAGTCGGTTGCGGTTCCCTTACTCTGTGGCAACTGAAACAGCGTTCCAGAAGCGGTACCCAGAGGCTTGTGAAGTCTTTGTAGTCCCTGAGACTTCTTAACAGGAGGCCAGCACGGTTTCAGGCCCTTGGAGATACTCAGCACAAGTTTGTAGAAAGTTCAGTCCAGTCCTTTCACTGCCCAAGGCAGAAGCAGCAGCTGCAGGCCAACTCAACAAAGCAACAACACAGCAAAGGGGCAGTACTCCTCCTGGCAGCTCTTCCAGCTCTTCGTCTTGGCAGGTTCCTTGATTCCAGCGAGATCTAAATTCATGGGGTCCGGGCCCCAATATTTATATCCCAAATTCCTTTGTTCTCTGAAGGCAGAGAGGCCTTTGCCTAGTCCAAACCAGTTCTGGAGCACTTTGTTGACAAGTCTCCGTCCCTTCTTTCAGCGAGTAGGCCAGGGACATCAGACGCACCACAGGAGGTGGAGCCAGCATTGTGGAGGGAAGGCACTGTCCTATTCAGGGCCCAGGTGCGACCCCTCCCACCCATCTACATGTAGATCTTGCTATTCAGCCCTGTGCTGACTCACCCTGTCTCCTGGCATCCCCCAGCCCCTGTCACTCACACTCCAGACAAGGAATACACAACCTCACAGAGGCAGGCTTGGATGGTTAGACAAGAAAATACCCACTTTCTAAAAGTGGTATTTTCAAACACAGAATGTTAAAACCAACTTCACTAAAAGATGCATTTTATCATTCTGAGTCCAGGCATACTAAACTTGAATTTCTACCATGTTCCCGGGGTCAGTTAGGATTATAAACTGTAATAATCAAAACTGCCCGTTCTGGCCTAGGGGGAACAGGTAGCCTTGCAATAGTGAAAAACGAACTAGGCTGTAATTCACTATCAGGACATGCCGCACACACCCGGGCATGTCCTACCTTTGGCATACAACGCACCCTGCCCACAGGGGTACCTTGGGCCTACCTTAGGGGTGGCTAACATGTAGCAAAGGGAAGGTTTAGGGACTTGCAAGTGTGTGCACTTGCCAAGTCGACATGGCAGCCCCAGGCTGCGCACAGGCTCTGCGATGGCAGGCCCGAGTTACACTTTACGGGCTGTTTGCGTGGGTGGCACAATCCAGTGCTGCAGCCCACCAACAGCATTTGGTCTATAGGCCCTGGCACTCGCAGTGCACTTTACAAGGGACTGACACATAAACCAAATAGGCCAATCATGGAAACACCAATCCATAACACATTTTATACAGGAGCACTTGCACTTTCCCACTGGACAGCAGTGGGGAAAGTGCGCAGAATCATTACACCAGCAAAAACAGAGTCAAAACCGTGAGGTCAGAAAGCAAAAAGTCAGGGAAACACGCCAAAAGATGCCAAGTCTAACACATGTCCCCTCCAGCTGAAAGTAGGGAGAACTACCCAACCCCATTGGAGTTCTCCTCACTAAGGCGGAAGAACCTGGACAGACCATCTGCGTTGGCGTGTTCTGTACCAGGACGGTGCTCCACCGTAAAGTCCATTCCCTGTAGGGAGATGGACCACCTCAGCAGTTTTGGATTCTCGCCCCTCATTTGCATCAACCATCTGAGGGGCCTGTGGTCTGTCTGAACCCGGAAGTGAGTCCCAAACAGGTATGGTCTCAACTTCTTCAGCGCCCAGACCACAGCAAAAGCTTCCCTTTCTATGGCACTCCACCTCTGTTCCCTGGGAAGTAGTCTCCTGCTAAGGAAGACTACAGGCTGATCCAGGCCCTCTTCGTTCAGTTGTGAGAGCACCGCTCCCACACCATGCTCTGAAGCGTCAGTCTGCACGACAAATTATTTGGAGAAGTCAGGTGCCTTGAGCACGGGCGCCGTGCACATGGCTGCCTTCAGGGCATCAAAAGCTTTCTGGCAGGACTCAGTCCAGATCACTTTCCTGGGCTGCCTCTTAGAGGTCAGCTCTGTTAAGGGGGCAACGATGGTGCCATAGCCCTTAACAAATCTCCTATAGTAGCCGGTGAGACCTAAGAAGGCTCTCACCTCTGTCTGGGTCTTGGGGGCTCCCAAGCCAGAATGGTGTCAATCTTGGGTTGTAGGGGCGCCACCTGGCCGCTTCCTACCTGGTGTCCCAAGTACACCACCGAACCCTGCCCGATCTGGCACTTACTGGCCTTGATCGTGAGGCCTGCACCTTGCAGAGCCCTCAACACTTTCTCAAGGTGCTGTAAATGTTCTTCCCAGCTGGAACTGAACACAGCAATGTCATCCAGGTAGGCGGCACTGAAATCCTCCAGCCCAGCCAACACCTGATTGACCAACCTCTGAAAGGTGGCAGGGGCATTCTTCAACCCAAAGGGCATCACCCGGAATTGGTAATGACCTTCTTGGGTTGAGAATGCTGATCTCTCCTTGGCCCCATCGGTTAAGGCAATCTGCCAGTACCCAGACATCAAATCAAACGTGCTGAGGAACCGGGCAGCTCCCAACCGATCAATGAGGTCATCAGCTCTGGGGATGGGGTGCGCGTCAGTCCTGGTGACGGCATTGAGCCCCCGGTAGTCCACACAAAACCGGAGTTCTGGAGTGGCACCGGGCGCCGCAGCCTTTGGGACCAAGACCACTGGGCTGGCCCAAGGACTGTGGTAGGGCTCAATCACCCCTAACGCCAACATCTTAGAGACCTCCTCCTTGATGCTGGCTCTGACCCGGTCAGTCAACCTGTAAATCTTGTGCTTCACAGGAGGGCTGTCACCGGTGTCCACGTCATGGGTACACCAGTGAGTAACACCGGGGGTCAGAGAGAACAGTGGGGCGAACTGTCCCAACAACTGGCGACAGTCCCCTGCTGCTCCTGAGTCAGAGTAGGGGAGAGGATCACACCCTCTACTGACCCATCAAGCTCCTTGGTAGACAGGAGGTCAGGGAGAGGCTCACTCTCCTCTTCCACCCCATCATCTGTCGCCAAGAGCATACTCACTTCGGACCTCTCGAAGTGGGGCTTGAGGCGGTTCACGTGAAGGACCCTCAAAGGGTTCCTTGGAGCCTGCAAATCCACCAGGTAGGTGACGTCACTTTTGCGCTCCTTTACCTCATATGGCCCAGTCCACTTGTCCTGCAAGGCACAAGGTGCCACTGGGGCCATGACCCACACTTTTTGCCCAGGTTGAAATTCGACCAGAGTGGCATTCTGGTCATACCATCTCTTCATTTCTTCCTGGCTTGCTTCTAGGTTCGCCTGAGCGAGTTTCCTGAAGCGGGCAGTTTGGTTTCTAAAGGCCAACATGTAGCTAAATACATCCTGGGGAGTTTTCCTGGGAGCTGCCTCCCAGCCTTCCTTTACCAAACTCAGAGGTCCTCTGACAGGGTGGCCATACAGGAGCTCAAAGGGGCTGTACCCAAGAGACTTCTGAGGCACCTCCCTGTATGCAAAGAGTAGGCATGGCAAGAGGACGTCCCACTTACGCCTCATGGGTTCTGTTAGACCCTTGATCATGCCTTTCAAGGTCTGGTTGAATCTTTCCACCAGACCGTTTCCTTGTGGGTGGTAAGGAGTGGTGAACTTGTAGGTTACACCACACTCCTTCCACAGGGATGTCGTATACTTCGATATGAAATTGGTCCCCCTATCAGAAACCACCTCTCTGGGGAATCCCACACGGGAAAAGATCCCCATTAACGCCCGGCCCACCACTGGCACCGTCGTTGTCCTGAGAGGGATTGCCTCCGGATACCGGGTGGCATGGTCCACCAAGACCAGGATGTACCTGTTGCCCATGGCTGTCTTGGGATCCAGTGGCCCCACAATATCCATCCCTACCCTTTCAAAGGGTGTTCCAACAACAGGAAAAGGTTGGAGAGGAGCTTTGACCTTCCTCCCACTCTTACCACTTGCCTGGCAAGTTTGGCAAGACCTACAGTGTGCATCTGACTGCCTTCGCATTTGGGGCCAAAAGAAGTGGGTGACAAGCCTGTCAAAGGTCTTGTCCTGCCCCAAATGTCCTGCCAAAGGCACGTCATGAGCCAGACCCAGTAGGGAAGGTCCTGAAGCGCTGGGGTACCACCAGCACACGGGCTGACCCAGGCTCAGCAACCTTAGGCTCACTGTATAGGAGACCACTCTCCCAGTAGATCAGATGTGACCCGGACTGATTACCAGCTGCCTGGTCTGCAGCCTGCCGCCGCAGACCCTCCAGAGTAGGGCACTCGTTCTGCTCCCTGCAGAACTCCTCCCTGGTGGGACCCCCTTCTTGCTGCCAATGGGTCAGCTCAGAGATGTCTCCCAGTTCGGCTACCTGCTCCCCTGTAGGCACCGGGCGTCCCCCTCGAGGTCCGCCTCCTCCCGGTCCGTGGGAACTTCGGGGCCGGTTTCCCGCGCCCCTGCCCTTTCTCTTGGCAGGGACTTGGGCCACTGTTTCAGGCTCCAAGTCCTCTTGATCACCCCTTCTGGCTGCCATTGACCGAGTAGACACGCATGCCCACTCTGGCAACCCAAGCATCTCCAAGTGAGACCTGAGCTCAACCTCCTTCCATGAGGACTGCTCCAGGTCGTTTCCTAACAGACAATCTACAGGCATGGTAGGGCTCACAACCACCCTCAAGGGACCTGAGACCCCCCATTCAAAGGGAACCTGCGCCACCATACATTGGCGCTCTGAGTTGTCTACAGCAACTACTTGGTGGAATGCTCCTGGGACTACTTGCTTCTCAGACACCAGGTGACACCGGACTGAGGTCACACTGGCTCCAGTATCTCTGAGAGCCTCTACCCTGTTCCCATTAATGGTCACCCAGGTGCTATATTTCTTGGTGTTAGGGGGCACCTGGTTTCCTGGGACCATCTCACTGTCCCCTAGTGAGACAAGGGTCATTTCTGCGGGATCCCCACCCTCCTGTGGGCACCCCTCCTCCCCAAGCGCTACACTAGCCAACACTTTGGATTGTCCACCGGTGGGTGGCTGTGTCCCCTTCGGGCACTTGGGGTCCCCCTTAAAGTGACCTACCTGGTCACATGCATAACACTTGCGGGGGCCGGTCTCAACAGGCTTCCCTGTAGAGACCCCTTTCTTCTTATCACCGGGGGCTGGGAACCTTTACCCTGGGTACTAGTTTGGGGCCCTTTAGAGAACTCCTGTGCTTTACCCTTGTCCCCCCCACCTTTCTGCTGGGGACCCTGCCCACCTTTGGCTGAGTCTCCCCAAACGCTTTCTTGTGGACCCTGGTACTCACCCAGCGGTCCGCTTCCATAGCAAGCTTCCTGGGGTCAGTTAGCTTACTATCAACTAGGTGCTGGCGCAGATCTGCAAAACATAGACTAGACAAGTGCTCCCATGCAATCAAGTTGTAGAGCCCCTGAAAATCTGTTACGCTACTGCCCTTCACCCAACCATCCAGAGACCTGCAGAACACATCCACACATTCCAACCAAGTGTTGGCATCAGACTTCTTACTGGACCTGAACTGATCCCTGTACTTTTCAGGAGTAAGACCATACTTCGTGAGAAGGGCATCCTTCATGTCAGCATAGGTGAGGTGATACCCCTTACCCAAAGCTATCAGAGCATCCCTTGCTTCTTCCGGGAAAAGTGGCCACAATCCTGCTCCCCAATTCTCCTCAGGGACCCCATTCATGTGTATGGCTGCCTCATAACCCTGAAACCACCTTTGTATGTCATCCCCCTTCTTGAACTCCTTGCCTACGTTCTTGGGAATGTGCACAATCCTGTCTGCCTTTCTGGACGAATTGCTGCCACCATCTGAGCCTGACTAACTCCTAAGTTCTAGCTCCTTCAGTTCTCTCTCATGCTCTAAGAGCATCTTCCTCTCCTCTATGGCCAATCTCTTCTCCTCCCGCTCACTCTCCAGCCTGAGCTTCTGCAGCTCAAACTGCCTTGCCTCCCGCCTGTCCTCCAGCTCCTCTGGGGACAGACTGCTGCTGCCTGACCTGGCGGGTTCCCCCTACCCAAAAGCACATCCACCCTGGAAATAGGCTCCTCCACCTCCTCACTGAGATTACAAGGCTGCCCATTGGCATGTCTGGCTGCTACCCAGGCCCTCAGCGCCTTCTGTAGCTCCTCCTTCCTTGTGAGGCCTTTAATTTGGACTTTTAGGTTTTTACAAATCGCCCATAGCTCCTTTACGGCGTAGGATTCCAACCTATCCTCCTCAAAGATAACTTCCAGAGATGCAACGGATGATGCAATTGATTCAGGCATGACAAAAGTAGTGAGTTGAAAACTGGCAAGATCAAAAATAGGCCAAAAGAAAAAGAACCAGTATGTGGTACGTAATGGTCTGCGATATGGTAGTAGTGCACACCAATCACTGTAAGTCAAGTGCAAACACAAGTCCTATCCTCACCGCTGACAACCAATGTTAGAAACAGGATCTCTAGTTGGCAAGGACTTGCACCTTTGTCCAAGTAGGGACCCTTCTTCCTAGTCAGGGTAAGGGTGTTACACTCGTGAAGTAACCCCTGCTCACCCTCGTGGTAGCTTGGCACGAGCAGTCAGGCTTAATTTAGAGGCAGTGTGTAAAGCATTTGCACATAACCAACAGTAATACAGTGTAAGCACTACAAACGGACACCACACCAGTTTAGAAAAATAACCAATATTTTATATACTCAAGACAAGACCAATTATGACAAAAATCCACAATACTGTACTTTACGAATGAATACTTGATACGTTAACTTCTTCTTTGCAGGAATAGCACAAAAGCAAAGTTCGTACGAGTCGGTAGCTCCGTCCGAGCCTACCGTGATGCTGAAAACCACAGAGTCTAACAGTTCCAGCCGACCGTGTCGATACGGGCCAGCAGAGTCATGAACAGACTCGGTTACAGTACCTTTCTCGTTGTGGCTGGTACGGAGTGTACGAGCCGGTCGGCGTTCGTCGCGGTTGCGGTGCAAGACGGAGCGGTGCAAGGTGCGGTGTCCCTCGATGCGGTGCAGGCAGCGGCTCGATGAGCGTCGTGCAGACGGAGTCGGTGAGTCCAAGGCGTGCGATGCAGGGTGAGACGATGCTCGATGCGGTGCTGACAGGTTGCGATGCAGGCGACCTAGCCGGAGTGCAGGAGCTGGCGTCGGACAGCGGTGCGAGTCGGAGCGGTGCGTCGCAGACGTGCGAGCGGTGCCCCAAATGCGGTGCGGTCTCGACTCTTGAGCCAGTTGCAGCGACCGCGTCGGTCGGGTCCGGCTGGTTCAGTGAAGCGATGCGATGCGAACTGCGGTGCCCACAGGTCACGGTGCAAGCAGCGGCTCGATGTTGGCGGCGTTGGACGTCGCCCACGGTGAGACCAGGGTTGCGATGCGAAGCGGGGCGATGCGGTCTGCGGTGCAAACAGGTCACCGGCCAGGGATGGATTCGGTTGACTGAGTCGGTTGCGGTTCCCTTCCTCTGTGGCAACTGAAACAGCGTTCCAGAAGTGGTACCGAGAGGCTTGTGAAGTCTTTGTAGTCCCTGAGACTTCTTAACAGGAGGCCAGCTCGGTTTCAGGCCCTTGGAGATACTCAGCACAAGTTTGTAGAAAGTTCAGTCCAGTCCTTTCACTGCCCAAGGCAGAAGCAGCAGCTGCAGGCCAACCCAACAAAGCAACAACACAGCAAAGGGGCAGTACTCCTCCTGGCAGCTCTTCCAGCTCTTCGTCTTGGCAGGTTCCTTGATTCCAGCGAGATCTAAATTCATGGGGTCCGGGCCCCAATATTTATATCCCAAATTCCTTTGTTCTCTGAAGGGAGAGAGGCCTTTGCCTAGTCCAAACCAGTTCTGGTGCACTTTGTTGACAAGTCTCCGTCCCTTCTTTCAGCGAGTAGGCCAGGGACATCAGACGCACCACAGGAGGTGGAGCCAGCATTGTGGAGGGAAGGCACTGTCCTATTCAGGGCCCAGGTGCGACCCCTCCCACCCATCTACATGTAGATCTTGCTATTCAGCCCTGTGCTGACTCACCCTGTCTCCTGGCATCCCCCATCCCCTGTCACTCACACTCCAGACAAGGAATACACAACCTCACAGAGGCAGGCTTGGATGGTTAGACAAGAAAATACCCACTTTCTAAAAGTGGTATTTTCAAACACAGAATGTTAAAACCAACTTCAATAAAAGATGCATTTTATCATTCTGAGTCCAGGCATACTAAACTTGAATTTCTACCATGTTCCCGGGGTCAGTTAGGATTATAAACTGTAATAATCAAAACTGCCCGTTCTGGCCTAGGGGAACAGGTAGCCTTGCAATAGTGAAAAACGAACTAGGCTGTAATTCACTATCAGGACATGCCGCACACACCCGGGCATGTCCTACCTTTCGCATACAACGCACCCTGCCCACAGGGGTACCTTGGGCCTACCTTAGGGGTGGCTAACATGTAGCAAAGGGAAGGTTTAGGGACTTGCAAGTGTGTGCACTTGCCAAGTCGACATGGCAGCCCCAGGCTGCGCACAAGCTCTGCGATGGCAGGCCCGAGTTACACTTTACGGGCTGTTTGCGTGGGTGGCACAATCCAGTGCTGCAGCCCACCAACAGCATTTGGTCTATAGGCCCTGGCACTCGCAGTGCACTTTACAAGGGACTGACACATAAACCAAATAGGCCAATCATGGAAACACCAATCCATAACACATTTTATACAGGAGCACTTGCACGTTCCCACTGGACAGCAGTGGGGAAAGTGCGCAGAATCATTACACCAGCAAAAACAGAGTCAAAACCGGGAGGTCAGAAAGCAAAAAGTCAGGGGAAACACGCCAAAAGATGCCAAGTCTAACATTCCTCCTAAAGGCTTACCAGCTGGGGATTCAAGTTCGTGTAGGGCTCTCCGCAAGAGTCACTGTAAGTCTGTGAAAGAAGTGAAGAATCTTGACTGGTCCTCTTTGTCGCCTTCAACCGTTCCGCTCTCTTCTGTGGAGGATCGTGCTCTCTGTTCCACTCGAGGTTTTCCTGGTCTATCTCGTTGGCTTTGGTGACCCTTCTTTCCCGCTGTGCGCCAGCCGTCGAGCCAATCCCATGCCTCCTCCGGAGTAGCGAAAAACCAGGCCTTTCCCTCCGATTCCACTCGTAGCTTGGCCGGGAAGAGCATCGCATATTTAATGTCTTTATCGGGCAAGGCTTTTTTAATTTCGAGAAAGCTTTGTCGCTGCCGCTGCACCTTTAGCGTGAAGTCTGGGAAGAAGGACACCTTACTGTTTTCGAGTTCAATTGGAGGTGTTGTGCGAGCCGTTTGTAGTATAACATCTCTATCCCTATAGTTGAAGACTCTCGCCACTATAGGTCTCGGGGGAGCACCGGGTTTCGGTCTACCCCCGGGCACTCTGTGTGCCCGTTCCATTGTAAAGAACTTTGACAATCTTGATGGCTTTAGATAGTTCGTAACAAGTTCTTCCACGAATAAGTCTGTTGCCTGTCCTTCCGCTTTTTTTGTGACACCAAGAATACGCACATTGTTGCGTCTTGAATTCCGCTTTCACTGATCCAGCTGAGCTTCCATCCTATCATTGCGTGATTTTAGGTCGCTCACTGTTTGTTGGAGGGTGGATGTGTCTTTGACCAGGGAGCTTGCGGTTGATTCAACCTCTTTGAGTCTAGTATTCATTGATCTCATGTCGGCTCTCATCAATGAGAGTTCTGTAGAGACATTGTCAATTCTGGACTCCAGTGACGTCCTAACCGATGTAATGGCTGACATTATGTCGTGAAGGGTTAATTCCAGCTCTTCAGGTACTTCCTGCCTCTTCTCAGGCCCGTCGTCAAGTTCTTTTTCTTTAGCGCCCACGCCCTTGCTCCAGGCGTATTTGTCTAATTTGGCCTGCATGGTGGACTTGGCGTTGCGGCCTCCAGCCATAATGGGGACGTATGCGCTGTCAGGTGAACCGACTATTTCCGGCCAAGGAGTCCCTTTGCTTCACTTGTCGAGGTTCACCAAGTTGTCTTCACCCCTCGTGGGGAGGCAGACGGCCCACTACTTCATCGCTGCTGTCGTTATTTACTGCCGTTTGTCACTACACGCTATTTTGGTGCCCGCATTTCGGTTTCTCTTTAGTCCTGCCCGGGCTGAATGACTACCCAATCGCCTCTGGGCTTCTCTGCTTGTGACACCGGGGGAGCCCGAGAGTCAGACAGGGCCACTTTGAAGGGGGCAGTGACACGTGCATGTAGAGTCCCAACAGATCCCCCGACTACTAATGCAGCTGGCGGCAACCCTGCGGCTGGGTCCCCAAAGCGGCGCAGTATCTGTTAGCCACTTACTTCAGTCTTTTTGCCGCTGGAGCTGCGTGCGCTTTCACTGTCATCAAGCTTCCCCCAACATGTAATTTATTCAGGTTTATTCCGGTGTTTACGACCAATCCAGTACTGGGTGGATGCAATGGAGCCCAGCGGGCAAACTCACGGTGTCATTAGCGGGCCGCCCCTTCACCCCCGGGCCTAGACTAAACCCTATTTATTGCCAATCCGATGTCTGTTCAGTCCCAGCCTTTATCGGGAGCGTTTATGGCCTTGCGGCCGTGAAGCTCGCATCAGGGTACTCCGTGCACCGGCAAGGACGGTCGAGCCCGCGTCTCTTCAGCGAGCTCAGGCAACAGGGACCCGCAGGCACTCACTTGACTCCTGTGTTCGGTCCTCTCTTCTCCCACCAAACTCGAGGACGAATCCAACCCAGTCAGAACAAACCTCTGGGCTTCCAAAGTATACGCGGGCCTTGGCTGATGAAACGGCCCAACGCGTTTATCTTTTTGTTCTGCTCGTTCAGTCCAGGCCTCTTCAGGGCCGTTCTCCGACCCCAACGCGCAGCACACCAACAGTTTCCCCAACAGCGAGCCCGTCGAGGTTGAGGCTCCTGCCGGAGCGAATTTCACTCACTTTCTTGCGAGGTTTCTAGGGCGCCGGGTGTTATATTCTCCTTCGGTCGTGGCGCCGATCACCACGGCTGCGGCCGGGCTCAGAGCGCTCCTCCCCCTGTATTCGCGCTGAGCCACCGGGATCAACACGCAGGCAAGCCATTCTCCACCACCGCTTATCGGAGCCACCCGAATCTTAGTGCGGAACGTTCACTGCAGGCTGCGGTACAAGATGGAGCTATTGCGGTACCAGTATTCCTGGATCATTAGGCGGATCTATGCTCGAATGGGTGTGCTTGGACGGAGCCGCCTCACAGTGCGGCCATCTTTCTCGGCGGTTGGCCACGCCCCGAATTCTACTTTTTCATGTTTTTCTGTGCTTCTCTGTTGTATTTGTTTCTGCATGTGTTTATAGATCTTTTTCTTTGCCTTTTTTCAACTTTCAGTTTTATTTTTTATGTCTTTCTCTCTGTTACTGTGCGCCTCTTTCTGTCTCTCTCTGTTTTTTTTGTATTCCTGTTGCCTTTTTTTTTCTTGTTACACTGTATTTGCAGACTGTTATTTGGTTTCTAATTTCTTTCTCTGCCTCTCTCTCTATTTTCCCCATTGTTTTTTTTGTTTGTTTTCCTTTGCTGGTCTAGTTTTTCTCTTACTCTGGCCCGTTTTGTTTTCTATCTTGCTAATTCTAATTATCTTTCTCTGTTTTTGTCTATCATTCTTTTTCTATGTTTCTGTTTCTATCTCTCATATTGTCTTTTCGTCCAACCCACAGCACACGCCCCACTCTATTGCATATAGTCATGGCAGTGGGGGTTGGTTGTTGGGCCCGACCAGACCCTGCACCCAACCCACTGCAGGTGTTCAAATTAGCAATTGGAGTAATTAGTAACTTGTTGAAGTCATAGGAGCATATTCTCAAGAACGTGCGATAATCATCGCCAAAATAGGTTAACGCAATTTCTCATATCGCCGCCTATCGCGGGAAAATAACTCCGTGTTAACGTCATATTCCCAACACGGCGGTAACATGCGATAGTTTCCTGAAACCGCGTTAAATGTCCGCGATAAAATCACTGGGACGGCGAAAAAAAACTAAAGTCGAACATGAAAAAAGTTGCGATGGGCCCAACTGCGATAAAAAATACCGTGATAAGCAGCGCCAGGCCTGCAAGTCCCACAAGTCAGGCGGGAAAAATCACTATAAAAGCGGCAATAAAAAACACAAACAAAACACAAACAACTGCGAAGCACCATGGAGGTAGCCGAAGCAAGTACAGAGGACAACCAGAACCCCACAAGCCCCACGGAGGACCAGCCTGGGACCTCGGGGTCAGGGAAGGGCAAGGACAAGAAGAAGAGGAACCCGCGTCTCAGTACGCAGGAAAACCAGATCCTCATTACGGAGGTGATAGAACACCACCAACAACTGTTCATCACCTCCACTCTGTCATTGGCAACTAAAAATACAATATGGCAGTCCATCTTGGCCAAGGTGAATGCAGTCGGAGTGAAGAGAATGGAAGTGGACGACTGCAAGAAGCGCTGGACTGATGTGAAGCGCAAAACCAAGCTGAAACTCGCAGCCAACCTGAAAGCAGCAATGCAGACTGGAGGTGGGAGTCCAGCGACACACCAGGAGCTGGATGAGATGGAGGAAATGGTGTCCCAAGTCATCATTGTGGAGACGGTGGCAGGAGTTGGGGGACCGGACACTGCACAACATGACCTGATCCAACAGCAACAGGGTGAGTAATGACCAGGGACTGGGGGGACGGGGGGAGATGGGCACAATGGCACACATGCACAATTAAGTATGGCACATCTGCGGACAAACCATGCCCAAGAGTCACAACTCCGACCAAGAGCCCAATTTACCCAAGTCTGCAACATCTCTGCACTGTATAAGCACAGAAGTGAAAGGCACACCGCCTGAAAGGGATAAGGGCCAGCCAAATCAGAGCTGAAGGGGCAACCCACCCACAATGCAGCACACACACATACGAATCAGAGCACCTCAACATTGACAACAATGTGGTACAAACTGCAACACTTTCACAACAGAACAGAGAACACAACTGCTGCCGCTTGTGTGTAGAAAATGGCCATTCGCATTTGGCATAGCAGGAAACTGTGAGATGATAATGTACAAGTACAACCTCACATCCCTGATGGTGTAGAAATGTCAACTGTCCCTCATCAAATAGGCATCTCCTCACAAACAGTCACAATGTACATTGTCATGCAGTCTGTTAGTAAACTTGTACAATGTGTCAACATACATGTGAACACAATATCAATCTGCATCTCCCCTTCACATTGCAGAGGGACAATCAACACCTCCCGCAGAGTTGACCCAACAACTCAGCACTGATGATGAAGAGGACCTCCCCCACATCGACACCGACGCCCTCCAACAGCTCATGGACAGCTTCAGCACCCCACCTCAAGGAGCAGGGCAGCCCAGCTGCATCGAGGAGACCCCACCCCTGCACAGACCACACAGCAGGAAGCACCCACCACCACTGCTGTCTCCCAGGACCCCCACGACCAACACATGGCATTCCAACGCCGTGTGTTAGGGAGCCAGGAGAAGATGGCTGATCAGCTGCGGGTGGGGCTCGACCTCATGGCAGCCAAACTAGATGCCATACGTGGGTGTCTAAGTCCCATCAGGGACCACTTACAGTCCCTAACGAACACCCACTGTCTGCTCCATGCTCTCCAACAATCCATGGCTGACCTCGCTGGAGTCATGACTCTGACCCAAGAACAACTGTCTAGTCAGAGTGGCTCCAGCGATGTCAGCCGGGAGTTGGGACACATAAGGAGAATGATGGAGAGCTTGGAGCGGATGCAGGCGGAAAGAATGTTTGCCACGGCTGCACACCAGCAGATGTAGCTGTGATCTTCCATGCCCTGCAGATCCTCGTCATGGCATTGCTGCCACAAGGCCTGGCGTGGATGAATGCTGCTGCTACTACTCCATCCACATCTCCGCCCCCTGAAGTGTCAGTGCCACACAGTGCAGCTGACATTCCACCTCCGGCCCCTGATGTGTCAGTGCCACACAGTGATGCAGACTATACACCACCACCCACATGAGAGGCACCTGACACATCAGAGGACGAAGATGATGAGGAATCTGGCTTTGTGGTAAGAATGAAGTGGTAGCATTCATCTCCGCCATATGGCCTGTTTCAGCTTGGTTCTGCCCTCTGCATCATGCCCTGGAATAACACCTTCCACTGTCCCCGATACACTCAGCGACACTCACCTTGGACCTCGACATGGACTGCCATATTTTGTTTGGTTACCAATGACACAGCAATCACACTGCGGACTGAACTCTTCCTCTTCCAATAGACTTGTCAATCCCTAAAGGACTCTGGCTGGCCCTCCATGGGAAAACAACGTAAAGTGGGGTTTGCATGGCCCGTACTGCTCCAGCTTCAACACTCCACTGAATGTGATTAAAACATTCTGATTCACACAGATGTGTCATGGCTATGATCAATCAAGTATGAAAGTATGGATAAATGTAGGGACAGTGATTCCACAAAAAGGTACTCCCTGGGTAATGCTATCAATGCGCATGTATGGCCGTGACCCAGATAGGCAGTGAGACACACATTGTCATTCAAATCAACACTCATCACAGTTGAATACAAGTGAAGGTGCGTAGACTTTATTAGCATATACGTGTCAGTACGGGCAAGATAAGTGCCACAACGTGCAGACCCATGCATCAGTATGTCAGAATGAGGAACCTTACCAAGGGCCGCTGTCCACTCTGGGGGAGTGCCTCCCCTTCCACAGGTGTGTGTTAACCCTCGTTGTTGTCCGCTCATGTATTCGGAGTCCAGGCGAATGCAGCCATGTCCACTGATGTCGTGGGATGTGTGATCAGATCTCCAAGATGCAACAAGGTGTTGGGACATGTGCAATGGGTTCCAGTCTGTTGTGGCTGCAGGTACGTAGTTACTCGTCCATGAAAGCGATTGCAGCTTCATAGGCTATCATTTCCAACATGAGGTCGTTGTCGACTTCATCAAACAGGACGGAGAGGCGATCCATTAGCAGGTCCGGACAGATGTGCTGCGTCCACCCCCTTTCACCAATTAGCACTACAGCCCAATAGGGGTGCGGGTCAATGTGGTCACTGCACACAAGGAGCCGTGCAATCTCCCAGGTCCAGCTGCCAGCATGTATGCCAAGTATCAAGGCATCCCATAAACGGGTATCACGGTGACACTCCTGGTCGTGGGCCAACAGGGGGCACACACACATGTCAAAATCCAGTTCAGCTACCATCCTGTTGGATAGGCAGACATCCATGGACCACTCGAATATGCACGATCGACAATGCAACACAGGCTGAACGCAGGTGACGTTGGCAAGGCGGAAGCATCGCCGGTAACTGATCCGCAGCACTGCCAATGGCAGTGCCCCCAGTAAATGCAGCATACGTGCACGGTACAGTCCCACGTGACAGGGGTTGTGCATGTGTCCGGGATGTTCTGCCATTGCGTTAGTGGCTCTGGTTGAAGCGACACTGTTCTGACCAGCGCCAGTTCTGTGGATGAAATGCCACAGCTCGGATCAATGAGTTGTTTTAGTGTGCAACGGTTGTACGCCTGGGACGGTGTGGGAGTAAGTGTGAAGGCCATTCCATGCAAGATAACTTCGAGCAAGGACTTCTGTGTGTGGGGTGTGTATACATTGGTCTTTCGTCGGTCTGTGTGTAGTGTGGGAGTCGTCATCAGCTGCTATAGTATCTGTCAGGGGGTGCCGGGCACATGCAATTATGAGGTCGGAGGTGCAGATGTGCTTCCGCCTGATAGTTCAGACAAAGGAGCTTTCATCCCTAATGTTAGTTTGTCATCTGCTTGCATTCAGGAAATGTGTTGTGGCTTGTTGGGGGTGGGGTGGGATGTGTGCGACTTTGGGATTCATGTCTGACATGTCTTGCATGTGGCAAATGAGCGGCATCACTTTGTGTTACTTTGCCTCACAGCTGCTCCTCCCTCCCCCTGAGCCTATTTACTTGTGTGCGCGGTTGCATCACTTGCACTCCTATGGCACACCATTGTCATGCCTGTCTGGGCATGTCCACAAGCCTGACGACGACACAGTGATGTTGGCCGTTGAAGGTGGGCAGCCACACGTGTGTAGGCCTATGGTAAGGATAGGGCGGACACAGATGTAGAGTTCATGCCTGGCTGGACTCGCGCTGCAATTAAGGCTAGGCATTAGGCTCATGCTGCGGCAATACAGATACACACAACACTTGGCATGTATGAGCCAAGACCCCGAGCGGTCTTGCGCTCCTTCATTTCTCCGTTCATGCGAGCCCGCCCTCCGGGTGCATGCTACATTGCAACATTGTCGATTAAGGGCCGGGTGGTGCCGACACTACAACAGAGACACATGCATTAGTTACTTCCTTGTCCAGGCCAGAACTGAACCATGCCCAGAGCCCCGGGCATATTCTTCACACCCCTACCCTGGACTGGCATACGCTGGCCCAGTCCACTCCGCTTACGCTTACAGGGGACGACGACAGAGCTACGTGTCCAAGGTCTTACCCACTGCCTGGGGTGACATGGTTGCGTCTGCTGTCCATAGCACAATGTAATGTGGTAGGGCCCGGGGCCAACATGCATACATAAAGACCACACGGACACACTTAGATAGATAGTGGAACTGGCTACAGGCACATGCGCCCGGCCCTTTTTTATTACCAGGGTCACATGTCCAGTGACGCCTGTGCTGGATGGGTGTGGGGTGAGTGTAAGCCAGCCCTCAGGGAGTGGTTGGTGCTGGCAACAACTAGAACAGTGATCATCAGATCACACACACAGATTCAATCATAAAGGGTCCATGACTTGCAGTGCACTGAGGTAGGGGTACCAGATCTGAAATCACACACACAAGATTCAATCATAAAGGGTTCATGACTTGTGGTGCACTGAGTTAGTGGCACCGGATGCACTGCGGCCGGCATGGGCCTACCGCCACGTGGTGATGACTTGAGCTGCACTGAGGTAGGGGCACCAGAGCTGAGCGTGCTCATGTGAAAAAATTGTTAATGATTTGGTCCCTTCGGGATATTCCTGCTGCAGCTGCAGTGGGGTGTGGCACACCTGCCTCATTTTCATCATCATCGTCCCAGGTCTTCCCCACTGCCTGAGGTGACATTGTTGTGTCCGCTGTCCACAGCACAAAACTCAATCATGAAGGGTCCATGAGTTGTGGTGCACTGAGTTAGTGGCACCTGAAGAGCTGAGCAGGGTATCAAGCTGAAGATGGCATCCAAGACAGGTGTGAGCAACTTTGATAGGCTGGCTGTGAGACTCCTCCGACTCTGGCAGTTGTTGGTTGGAGGTGGTCCTGGCGGTGGTGGTGGGTGTGCAGCCAGCGATGATGGCGTGTCCTTGCAGGTCAGGATTGGATTTGATTTGTGTGAGCCCTGCTGACCGCAGTGTAGGCGGGAGGCAGCGGTCAGCAAGGGCACACAGCCACGTGGTGATGACTTGTGCTGCACAGAGTTAGTGGCACCTGAAGCGCTCAGCGGGTGTGCAGCCAGCGATGATGGCGTGTCCTTGCAGATCAGGATTGTATTGGATTTGTGAGCCCTGCTGACCGCAGTGTAGGCTGGAGGCAGCGGTCAGCAAGGGCACACAGCCACGTGGCGATGACTTGAGCTGCACAGAGTTAGTGGCACCTGAAGCGCTCAGCGGGTGCGCAGCCTGCGATGATGCGTCGTCCGGGCGGGCCACACTGGAAGCAATGTCTGTTGCCTACTGGACTCCGCCATAAATAAATCAAGACTCAATTTGAATTGGGGGACCTTCTGACCGCAGTGTAGGCCGAAGGCAGTAGTCAGCACACACATGACTCCGCGGTGCTGTGCCGCTGGGGGCCTGTGTCGCGGAAGCCAGCGATCGGCTGAGGAGGCTGGCGGTCACGGCGGCGGACTCGTGGCAGGGTGAGGGGTGCCGCCCTGGCAGACGCGTTGGCCATCCGGGAAGTGAACCACGCCCAGAGCCCCGGCCTATTTATTCACACTTCTACGCTGGACTGGGGTATGCCGGACAAGCCCACTCCGCTTACAGGGGGGGATGACACAGCTACATGACTGAGGCCCTCCCCACTGCCTGTGGTGACATGGTTGCGTCCACTGTCCACAACACTACACACACCAGCAGTATATGTCCACATGGACATGTCTGTGCTCTGCATACTGAAGTCTGTCCAGCACATCACCGCCAAACTTGGCATTGTGTAAATTCTTATGATGGGTCACTTGCCTCCTTCGCACATACTTGGTTCCCACCTCTCCCCACATTCTGCAATTGTGTGGCTGGGGGCCATGCCGTTTTAGGAAGGTCAGCTGTCTTGTTCTGCGCTGCCTCGGTGGTAGTCCGGGGGGGGCCTGGGGGTGGTGGTGGTGGGTGTTGTGGCCCTCTCCGAGCTGCATGGTCATTAGCTCCATGACATGTGTTGGTCTTCAGATGTGGCTCTGGGCTGTGCTCCCTTTCATGCTGCAGGTTGTCGTCCTGCTTTACACCAGTAAAAGGCAGGTGTTAAATCCCTGCTGCTAACGCGCCTTATCGCCTGTTTTTGGATTGCATCGCAGATCTGGCTGGTCGTTGAGAATATCGCGAAGTGGTGTTTTCGTGTGTTTTTGCATGGGAATGCCTACTCTGCATATCATTAGTGTTAGTTGTCGCTCTCATCTGTGGCGATGTTTTTTGCGGCAGCTATCGCTGGAAAACAGGCGATATCTGCAGTTTGCACCAGCTTGAGAACAGGGCGATAAATCTATCGCCACTTTTGCGGCGCTAAAGTGCTGATAAATCGGCGATGAGTCCTTGAGAATATGCCCCATAGTATCTGGAAAAAAGCCAACATAGCCTTACCAGGACCATGACATATTTAGCTCTTCTCTAGAAAAATGGACATCTGTGACCTATATGGGAATAAGTGTTCACCACTTATAGCTGACATACTGAGCTAAATTCTGGCATATATAAGGGGCATGCCTGATCGGATGGCACATTGAGCATCATATTATTAGCAGCACCAAGAAATACTTGAAAATCCACCTATCAATATCGTTTGTTCCTTGGATCATTTGAGTATCACTCCGCCATGTATTAGAAACACCCTGGTGTTTAATACACTTAAACTTTTATAGTATTTTATATTCTGGCAGATGAATTGTTAGGGCATTTACTTGCCGTAGAAACAATGATGGGCATCATGTTATGCTGCGGTATTTAAAATGGTAGATTTTTATTGGCATTGTATTTGAATTTGATTTTCCCTTATTTGTCACAGTATAGTAGACTGACACAGTTTTTTGTCCATGGGAAGAATTGTTTGTTTGCTGTAAATTAAGTGAATTGTATTAGACGAAGGACCTGATCTAGATCTTGGCAGACAGGTTACTCCGTCAAAATGGTGACGGATACCCCGTCTGCTGAAATATAAACAACAATAGGATTTAATGGGATTTATATTTCGGCGGACGGGATATCCGTAATCGTTGTGATGGAGTAATACATCCGTCAAGATCTAAGATATAATCAATATGCCACTAGGACAGGATTCAGACCTCCTGCTAGGCAGTGTAATCACTCCCAGGAGTAAGAAACAAAGGCTGGGCAGGAAGGAGGTCACACCTCCCTCCTTCCTAGCTGGCTAGTGAATTGCCACCTCACAGCAGTGAGCGTCAAAGGCTGCTCCACCTCTGATATGCATCTGGGCTGCCCCCTGGGGAGGAAACAGCCCTTCCTTTGCCCCAGGTGCGCTTGCACCAGGGTAAGGTGCAAGATCGGCTATGCAGGAGGTGTACATCCCAAAGAAAGGCTGGCCACATCTCTAGGGTAGGCAGCCAGGTTTGTACACCTAAAATGTAATTGTGCCATCTTTAGGAGGGCAGAAATAGTGGGTTCCTGGGTCGAAAAGATGACCTATACCACTGGATGTGGTCACTTCAGGGGCTGACTAGCTCCAGGGACTAGCTGCCGATTGGTTACTAGCTTCCACACACCCTAGCTCCCCTAAATATAGGGTTTAAGGGACCCCCTGCCACCAGAACCTCAGAACTGAACAACTTACTTCATAGAAGGACCAAGAGGAAACCAGTGTCGCCAATAACAGGAATTTACCCACCAGCACAAATCAAAAGAGAGATACTTTGTCCCTAAGGCAACATACTTTAAATTGTGTGAACGACCCACGTCCTTGGCTAAAACTTGAAACCCCCGAAGAGAGGGACCCTTGTGGAAGCCAGAAGCACCTTCAATCACCCCTAGTCTAGTGTAACTAGTGCCCTGCAAACTGCAGGTAAAAACATTCACAGGATTCAAAGAATCACTGGCCATCAGGCCTTACAAGGGATTGCCCAATTCCAGGTTGTCCAGCGTATTGAGGAAGTTGTAGTCTCACCTTCTCTGAAGTTTCAGGCCGCTGCGTTACTCCTCCAGACCCAGTGAAGTTCCTAAAGCTTACCAATGCCAAGGCTTGTTTTTCACCAATCCGGTAACCGACGCCCATGTTTGACACCACATCTACTGAGAACACCACGTAACCATCATCTGACGTCAGCCATGTACCTGATGTGTTTTTTCATCATGTTTCTCTCAGCACCGTGTAAGAGGTAAAATCATCACCACCCACGGCTCCCGCTCACCACCAAGGACAGCCAGGACAAATCTGCACCCGGACTTCACGGGATAGGTCAAATGTATCCGACTGTTGTTGCCTGGTCCTGGGATTTGCATGACTTTAACCCTGTAAGGGTTCCAAGTAACTTGACCTGCAAGTCACCAATTGTCATTAGTGCATTTTGCTATTGACCGCCATGTTATTTTGTCCATGTATTTTTCTACACTGATTTAATATTGTTTGAAAAATCTATAACTCCAGCTATACGTAGTTTATTCCATTCACTTTGGTGTCTGAAATAAGATACAAATAGACTATTTTTAAAAATTGGTGTCAGATTTCTCTCAAGTAGTGTCAATAACTTATCGTCCATGTTGGTACTCTGAAATGCTTAACACATGTTCTTCTAGTAAAGCCTGACTGCTTTTTGCCACTCTACCTAGACTGAGCTAAGGATTTATTAGTGTGAATCCAAGGTCCATCTTTGGGGTATTGTGATAATATTACATGGTAAGGCCACCCAGCCTTCCCACATAATATTCCACTTTTCTACAGTCCACCTGCCTCCTTACCCACATGGAGCTCTAAATATGACGCTACTAAAGAAATGCGAACGTAGGGATCAAATGTGTCGGTATATATGGCATGCATGAGTATGGTGAATGGAAGTTTTACAATTGAGGGGCCTATTTATCAATGAGTTGCAAGGGTGCCTGCATTGGCGCAAGGCAGCACTTTGTGCGCCAGCCCAAGGAAAGGACAGGAATGCACTACATAATGTTAAATAGGCGCATAAGTGAGCTATGAAGGATGATTTGTGACTTCTACACCTTATAACCCCCACTGTTGTATGTAACATATCCTGCATAATGATTTACAAACTTATATGATTTATTGTATATGCAATGTGTACGTGCGCTGTAATGCACGTCGATACCCTGAATTGGGGTGAATAGCACTATAAAAATTGTGATATTTAAACTGTTATTTCAATGCCTTGTCAGGGGTAGTAAGCACTATATAGATATGATTTATTTTGTGTAAATCCAGGAAAGACCAACACATCTGACATTTTTACAGTGCATGCATATCTGGTATACAGGTGCTGAACAAAGCATATCTCTCCTAACTACTTGTAAAGTGCTAACAAGGTCTGTACCTTTGTTTCTCCTCCACTGCATTTGCATATAGGTGTAAGGCTCCAGACCGCTCCCAGCCAGGACACTCGAACAAAAGGAGCATAATGACCCCTCAAATTTGGCCTTTGTTATGGGCCTAGCTGGAGTTTGAAATAGGAAAGCCCCCCCCATCTGCACGTTGATGCGGATCAAAAGTATACAATGTGCAGATGCTGCCGAATTTGTCCTGTTATTTGAAATTTACATCTGGATGAGTTCAGCATATTTTTTCAGTGGGGCCCAACTTCTTGGCAGGGTGCACAGTATCCACCCTGTGAAAATGAGTGGCCGCCATCCACTACCGTGTACCCCTGACTTGTGCACTGGTTGTAAGCCTTTACTCCTCTATTCATCATGAGGATGAAATTGCAGCAGTCACTATGACCCTCTTAACAAAAATCAAAACATTTCCTGGAAACCATCAAAATGATTTTCAACATGTTATGTTTTTGCCTTTCCAATTATGATTTTTCTTTTAACAATGAATTCTATTTGGAAAAACAAGCGACAGCGACAGGAGCAAAATTTGCTCCACTGTATGTTTGTATCATGATGGCAGATGTAGGAAAGTTCTGGTTGAGGAATGAGAAATACCAACATGAAAATACACATAATATTTTGGGGAAGAAACATTGAGAATATCTTGCTAATCTGGCAAGTACCAAAGAAAACACTTCCAGAATACATTGAAAATATGAATTCCAACAAATGAAACATTTCCATCACTTCTTTAGTCTCCAATAGGTAAGTTGATTATCTGGACATGACTATCTACATCCATGAAGGTGTTAGCATCGGATCAATGTATAAACAGGTCCCGTTATTAGAAGTCCAGCCTTCGACAAGATAAACCGCCCATTACTCTGGAAAACACTTCAAAAAATGGGAATCCCCTCCCCCTTTTATCTGTTATAATGGCTCTGCATTCTAATACATGGTCTCAGGTTCTCATGGGAGGTGATCAAGGCCTTTCAGCCACAATTTTTACAAAAATGGCCTGAAGCAAGGCTGTCTTTTAGCCCTGATCCTTTTCTCCATTTATGTGGCTGATCTTCCAGACTGGTTTTCTTCTCAAGAGGGCGATGCACCGAAGATAGGTGGCCGCCCTTTTCCGTGTCTTATGTATGCGGACAATATTATTAATATGGATCTGACTCCTATTGGATTAAGTAAGAAGCTGAAGGCTCTACAAAAATATACAGCGCCTCAATACTTGAAGATAAACACCTTGAAAAGTAAAATTTTGATCTAAAGAAATAAAAAGAATAGGAAAGTTCCTAACTTTGTTTGGAGCATATGATCCGAGAAACTCAAGATTGTATCTCTATTTGGGTAAAATGATGACTGGTACCACTAAGAACAAACCCCATATTGATCACTGCTCCAGTAAAGCCACATCACACGCTAATGGCTTACGTAGATTCTATAATGAAATGGGCCGTAGGCAGTTTTTGTGCACATGTTGTCTGTCTTTGAAGCAAAGTACCCAGCAACACTCCTGTATGCTATTGAATCCATTCAAATAGTAGAATGGAGTTTACTCAATAAAATAGAGGGCCAAATTTTACATAAACTAAATAACTTTAATACCCTGGTCCCAACTCCAGCCATACGCCTGGAATTTTGCTTGTAAATTCATTTGTCCAAGGCTTAGCTAGAGTAATCCAGTGGGGATATTTGCTAAAGATTAGTGAGGCAAATACAATAAGATGCTTCCTAAATTGAGAGATCTTTGGTTCAATGACCGACAAATACTTGTTTGCACGTGACTTCAACTCAACAATAAATCTCTTTTGCACACAAGAAGAACTAGTGCTCTCTTTCTCACCTATGGAACTCAAAGTCTTTTTAAAAAGCACTAGATGCACTATTATTTGTCAAAGAGACCTTAAGACTTGCCGACAGAAGGAAAGATTGAAGACAATAGTTAATTCCTGTAATCCGAGAGTTGACCAGAAATATTTATCCTGGAATTTAGATCATGGGGTCTGCCGTTTTCAATTTTATTCTGTATGAACTTCTTACCTTTAAATGACTTACCGGCAAGCTGGTCTCCCCCTGTGAGCACAGGAAAATATTGCAACCTATGTAATCTGGGCACTCAGAACATTGATCATATTCTGTTTGTATGCCCAGTCCTGCTACCTTATCGCCTATGTCTATTACGTCCTTTGACAATACTGAATAATATCAAAACTGTAGCTACAGCCCAGGAATTCTCCTTTTCCCTAAGAATGAATTAGTCTGTAAAAAAATCTTCAAGTTTTTTAAGGTGTTTTCAAATTTGTTTTAGTCGTATTTTACATTTTTGCTTTAGACAGGGGTGTATGGGTGCGATTGTTTTATTCATACTTAGTCATATAGCCTCCTATTCTGGGGGTCCAATTATTAGATTGTATGCCACTTATCTTCCTCTGGTACTTAATGAAATTGTGTACCCAAATAATTCTATTTATTTGTTGCGGTAAAGGAATTGTACTGTAACCAACTTTATGATATTAATGTTCGCTATTTCCCCTTATGTTTTCTAAAGTGTTCCTCAATTAATTATGGAACCCTGCATTGAACTGTTGCTGCTAGATTGAATGAAGTTTTCCTATTGTGGACTTGACTAATTAGATTCTTTGTTATTCTTTTTCTTCTTGTATTGCTTGTATTTTGTACATGGTCTTTTACACTTATTCGCTGTGGTAAAGGAACTATAACTGTATTTTATAATCCCATTTCATTGTGATATTTGATTTCTTCTTCAATGTCGTTTTATTAGTATCTTTTTACTATCTGTAGAATTGTGCACTTAATTATTGCTACTTGGTCGAAGGGTGTTCTTTTATATAAGTTTTTTTTTCTCTCTTTTTCTAGCTATATCCTTTGTTGATTTTATGGTTGTGATTTTATCTGTACAAATCTGTACTCTTATGAGATGCTGCTATATTTTTTATCCCTTTAAAAGTGAGTGTTTTTTTTTTTGTGAGTTATACGAATAATATGGTAAAGGTTTTTATTTGCACAATGTAAATTGTATTCTTTTCTTGTGATTTGCTTGTAACTTTTTAAGTGGACATCTTTTTGAGTTCCATACCTTAATAAAGAAAGAATTGAATTGATAGAAGTCCAGCACACCGCAGAGCAACTGTTGCCTGTACTACCCAAATTCACAATAAAACACTTTTTACAGTTTCAGAGTGACCTTTTATCAGATCAACATAACCCAGCAGCCCTCTGTCCACCCGTAGCGTTTCCCATGGTGGAAACACCAGATATGGAACAAGCCTCAAACGCACCAGGAAGATTGCGGCAATAAATCACATAAGACCCCAGGAAATAATGCCTAAAGTAACGAGTCAGATGCACACACTCAAAGACAAACAAATGCGCAGCAGAGGGCCTGCATTTGGCTCAAGGATGCGAGCACCCACATTGCAGATAGGCTGCGCTGTCAGAGGTTTAAACCAGCAGAGCTTTTATGGACTCTGCTGGTGTAAACACAGCAATGCCACCCACTCTAAGTAGAGCAAGGGAAATACAGGTATGGCAGGACAGGAACTGGTGCTCCCCCTCCACCCAACTATAAATGAGGCTCCTGGGATTTGACTAACAAGAATCTACCGTCCAGCTGTGCATTCTGTACTGTGCTTTCCTTATCTGAACCAGGGCTTCGGATATAATAGGCTGGATCACATAAAAGTGTTGTCTAGCGCGGGTACATGACCTTGATGTTATTTAAGTCAGTGCTTGGTACAAAACACCTTTTACCATGGTATTGTGAAATCAAATTGTAAGGTTATATTGTGGGACAATAACGTTTGTGCTCATTTGTAGCGTTGCATTTTGTTGTGGTGGTTATATATTGTGTTTTTGTGCTGCTGTGTGGTTAATATGCATTATTGAATTGGACTGTTTACCACTGTTTAAAGTCACAACATATTGCTTCTCCAGATTTTCAACTAGTTAAGACACCAGTCAGCCCCAAACTGTGTGGCAGAAACCTCATCTAAAGTTAGCACTTCTGTGGCTCACTTTATAAGGTATACCCTCCCCCACCACATGTATAGCCGTAGTGTAATTTTCGGAAATGAGATACGTGTTCTGTCATTTGCATCAACTGGTGCATAGGCTGTGTTTTTAGCACCTGACAATTAGTGTAAATGACAGTGAAAATTCAGCTGACACCTCACAATCTATATCACTCAGGCCCTACTATGTGAGCACCGAGCAGAGTTTTAATTGTAAGACTGGTAGTACTAATTTACAAGGCTATTGGTGCTAAATGTCCTCCCCCTAAAAGCAAACACCACAAATGCAATGCACTTAATGAATACAGCTAATGTTTTGTTGTGTAGCAAATACTGCAAGACTTGCTGCAGTTCAACAGGGTTAAATGCGTTCCGTAAAAGTGGTTATTCTGTGGCCAAAATTAGCTGGCGGTATGCAACCCAGGGAGCACTGTTTGTGCACAAACATTTACAAACAACAGCATCAGCACAATTGATAACATTATCAGTGGTCAGAATTTCAAAATGAACACAAAGATGAGCAGTGCATGTATGTGTTCTACTGGGAGGTCACCTTGATTACCACATTGAAGCTAATATTTCACAAAAAGAATGGCACTGGATTTTGAGTAACTGACTCAGGTACCAACGAGACCAGCATTTTTATTTTCCAGTACCAATACCAATAGTAGGTTGTCTGAATTATAAAAATATTAGTTATTAATCTTCTGAGCCATCAGTCATATAACCCACTCTCCATTCAGAAAGGGCCCTGTTATCTTGTACCTCTTAAGATGGCTTCTTTTGCACTCCATATCGTAAGGACGAGCATGGCATCAATACAATGGGACTGTTCAACAAAGATTTTGCTACAAGGAGGACCCATTTACACTTATAGCACTTCTGTCTTACTCCTCAATTCCAGAAGAAAGCTAACAGTAATATCGGCTTCTACTTACCTATATACATCACTCAGGAGCAAGCCAGGAGTGTTTCAAAAGTAAGTCACAGCAAGATCTTTGTAAATTGGCCTTTTGACTTTTTTACACATTTGCAAAACTGTCCTTGTGCCCCATTCCTGACCCTGGGGATGATTAAGTGCCTCAAAAGATAGGCAGTCTCTACATGAATTTTAAAGTAGAAAAGGTAAACAAATGGTCGGGTTATCAACGTTGATTGCAAATATGCAGATATGTGATTATAGTTAAATGGATGGCACAATACAAGGCAGCAGTTTGCCCCTCCCTGCCATAAATGCTGACTCGCTGAAGCACCCATCGTCCTCATAGATAGAATGATTTTGAGGGATAGAGTGGTATTGGCAAGACACCACGGTCACACGCCTAAAGCTAGACAATGAACATATCAATCCTTCCAATGTCGTGCACTCAGAATGGTACAGCAGATCTCCAATTACACACCAAGCAACACCCAAAGATATACACAAAAGATTAACCACAACAGAATCATCATGATCCTACTCCAACAGAATACAGACTCCAGCCTGTGCCCAAATTGTCAAGACAAGGGAACAAAGGTATGCAAACCCGGCAGAACTGTGAGCCTATACTAATGGTAATACAGTACAATGCAAATCTTTTTTTTTAACATAACATAATATCTGAACAATTCATGCTCCACTTCGCACTTCCTGTGCATTTAATGTTTACCAGACAAAAGCGCTGCTGGTGGACACAAGTTGACATACCATAAGATCAATGACTCCAACACACTCAAAGGTATAGTCTGCGCCACCATCCGTCAACTCAGTGATCACCTCGTGGATGGGTTTGGTGAAATCCTCGGGACTGATGCATTCAGTGGCTCCTAATACTCTTGCCTTTGCAAACTTATCCTTATTGATGTCAACCGCAATGATCCGTGCAGCGCCAGCCACTTGGCAACCAATTATGGCAGATAGGCCAATTCCTCCCAGACCAAAAACGACACAAGTAGACCCAGCATGAACCTGCAAATAGATTAAAGAGGGTAAAGAAATCTGGGTGAACTCCAAGGTTGATTTACTAAAAAAGGATAAGAAAAGTGGGCTGTTCGAAGAAGCTTTTGGAATTAACTTTGACATTGTACCACTCTGTGACTTTTCAATCAAAAGAGTTGGGCATCATTGTGCAAACAGCTTCCTCACCCTTAACGATGTAGGGGCAGATTTACAAGCCCCTTGCGTGACTTTTGCGCTGCAGTTGCGTCACTTTTTTGACGCAACAGCGGCACAAACAATGTGACCCATTTACAACGTGACGCATCTAGGGAGATGCGTCACATTGTAAAGCCCTGCGTCACATTATACCTGTGTCAGGTATAATGTATGCAGGGTGGGCGTTCCCACGCAGGAAGGCCTCGTAAAAATGACTCAGTGAAATCTACAAGATTTCACTGCGCCACTTTTAGGACGCCACTGCGTCAAAACCTTACGCCTGCTTGAAGCAGGCGTAAGAAGTGACGCAGTGTAGTGGGAATAGGCCTTAACACGCATTGCTGGAGTTGCGTCGTGCTTGCGACACGACTCCAGCAATGCGTGACTTTTCCGCCAACAGATGCATCAGAATTTCTGACGCATCTGTCAATCCTTGCGCCATAGTGCGCCGTATTGTAAATACGGCGCATCTATGGTGGCGCAAGGGTTTCTAAGGGTGGCGCAGGGAAAGTGACGCATCTAAACAGATGCGTCACTTTCTTGTAAATCTGCCCCGTAGAGCCTCCAAATATCCTTGATACTGTAACCCTTGGAAAACCAGGCCCATGATTATTAGAGCCATCATCTTCAGTACAAAGGGATCTGCTCTCTAAATGTACTGTGAGTATAAACACCCGAATTCACACAATGTCCCTCATTACATGTGGTGTGGTATAATACCCATTATCCGCCTCCTGGAATTACTGTTGCCAACGTTCCTGGTAACGTCAGGGAGATTAAATGTCTATAATATATGGGAATAGGAATTACCATGCTGATTCCCGCATGGTTTTACCCAATGTTTTACCCAGACACATTGTCTGCTTGCAGTAGGTGAAATCTCTGACATGCCGTATTAACTCAACATCTATATATGTTGATAATATCTATTCTCACCTAAATATACTTACCTGCTTTCTATTCCAAAGTTAATATTTAGGTAATGACATTTCTGCACATTGACATTTTTTAGCTATTCTGGTTGTAGGCCATTAGGAGGGCACCAAAGAACAGCAAAAAAATAATGACCGAGGACAATCAATTATGTAAAAAGTGGGTGGGGTTGCTGAAAGAAAAGCATATGTGCATATTTTGAATGTTAATTAGGCAGGTAAAGAATGTATATGCTATTACACATAACAAATTATAGAAATCAATGTACACTACTAAGGGCAGTGGAGTAAGTCGAAGTGGTGGGGCCATCACCTCTGGAGAAATGCAGACATGTTATTTTACAAATGGGTGAACTAAGAGGACATAAGTCACTGGTTGGAAAATTAAAACTGAGAACCTGTTAAACAAGGAGTAATAGGGCTCTTCTAGGAAGCATGAAGTATATGGCGATAATATATATATTTTTAATAAACCAATTTCGTTTTTTCAGTGTTAAACGTAAACCGTACAGTGCAAACAGTTTTATGCAATCTGAGAGAATTTAGCCACACTCAGTGCAGTACAGCGGTCAAGCAAGTCCATATTAGGCCCACCACCTGCTCCATATTTTGGGAAATTTTTGTGGGCAGCCTCTTGCAGCTTTGATAGGATCCTCTTGTTTGGCAAACCAAGCAGCTAAAGGTAGAGATGCCCAAGCCTGGCTGTTATTGTGCCCAGCCCCACCAAAGCTCATTCCCCTAAAGCCACCCACATCCTCCAAAATCCCCAACAAGGCAACTCGCGCATGGGTTTAATTGAATGCCTCAACACTTGTGAAAGTGCCTGAAAGGTCTTTACCCAGTATGTCACAATAATTGGCCAAATCCATATCATATGGCAGAAGTCACCAGATCCATCTAGGCAGCAAAAACGTGAGGGAGGAGCGTGTCTCTGCTCGCTGGAATCGATGTGGTGTGAGTTAGGTGACGTGTAAGTACTTCAGTTGTACTATCCGGAGTTGGGAGAATGAGGATATAGCCAATGTCGGTAGGGCTAGCTGGGCATCACACCAATCATCCTCTTCCAATTGACCGACCCAGCCATCCCAGCACTCCTTTAATGGGATAAGGGATCACAGGAGTTAATGATGAGAAATTTATGTGAGGAGATATCACCCCTCTCCAGGGGACCCTGAAGGGCCTTTGCCTCTAAAGGATTGTATTCTGGCATAACCATTAAGTTGGTACAGTAGGGGAGGAGGGTGTATGATCTCAAGATACCAATGAGGTCCCATCTCCGAAAGCCACCAGTGGTACCTTCCGTTCCAGGGTGAGTGTGCTGTTCTATCCCATCCAGGCCAGGAGGACCACCTAGGTAAGTTCCAGAGAGGAGTGGGAGATGAGGTTGCTGTGAAGCATTCCTAAGATAGTGTTGCAGCCTATGGGAGAGACCTCAACCCGAAAAGCTGGGTCCTGCCACCCTTCAAGGAGCCAGTCATTTGTCAATACCAGTTGCGTTGCCCAGTAATATAAGCCCATGTCTACCACTCTCAACCCACTGTCATGTAATGACTGAATACACTTGCCGAATGCAATGCAGGACGGCAAGTATGCCCACAGAAATACCTGTATCCTCGCTTGTGCAGCAGTGAACTATGTCTGTGGGATCAGCAATGGGAAGTTCTGAAACCTCTGAGGATCATCGTCTTGAAGAGTGCTATTCTTCCCAAGAGGTTCAGTGGCAGCATGGACCATCGACTGAGATCCAGATGTATTACGGCGAGGAAAGGCATAAGATTGAGGTTCCAGCTGAGGCTGGGGAGTAGGGAGATACCTAAATATGGAAAGCTAAGTTGGTGAATGTGGATGTCAGACTGCCAGTTCCCTCCCTCACTATCATTTGTAAGTGGAGACCAGAAGTGATTTGGTAACATTCACCTGATGAAAGAGACCTACCTATATAGGTCCATCATGCAGAGAAGTCTGGTGGCCAGTGTAAAGAGGATGAGACAGAGAAAACAACACATCTTTGGCATAGAGGGCAATATGGTCCTCCATGCTCTCCACCTATGGAAACTCTAATGCCTGGGCATCGTAGAGGACTCAGGCCTCCAGCTGTGCCATAGCTAGGGTGAAAAAGAAAGGTGACAGGGGGCAGCACAGCCTTGTGCCCCGCTCTAGTGCAAAGAATCGGGATAGGATTGTATTGACAAGGACCTGCGCTGGAGGTTGAGCGTACAAAAAACACGAACATACAGAAAAAAACGAGGCCCGAATCCCAGTTTGGAAAGCACTCCCATCAAAAAAGTCCAGTCTAGGGAGTCAAAGGTCTTTTCAAAATCAAGGATAGAAGGTCATTTTTCAATTAATAAGCTATTAAGCAGCAGTAAGAGCTTGATAGCAGTAAGATGTGTAGGTACATGGTTACCTACACTAACCGATAGCCTAGCTATTTAATAATTGTTTAGCAAAAGTGTCCATAGTTCCCTCGATGTATTTAATTAATTTTAGTGTCCTAGAAGTGCTCCCTAGGAACTCTTAAGAAATCTTTTATATATTACTGCACATTTTAAATAAAATAACCACATAACTAGCAGCTTTCTTCTTGTAAATGTGGATAGTGCCATGACTAATATGCAGGTATATGGAAGTAAGTGTTTGTTCTAGAGAGATCATAAAGGACCAGGTGGTATACTTCTGTTGGCTACATTGTGTGAGGTTGATGTATGGAAAAGTATTGATGTGAGGAGCCAGTGTATCCTGGCCACTACCATTTTGTTGGTAGGTGGTGGTGATCAATCTTAGGCACTGGACTGACAAGATGAGCATTGTCAATCAGTGGGGGATGCTTTCGATCTGGGTCATGGCTCAGGGTAGTGCTTGAGGTTTAGAGATATTCCAGGATAACCAAAGAGCACATGGGAAAACTGAAACAATGTGTAGCTATAACAAATAAGGAAAACCAAGGAAAGGGCAGGATCGGTTTAAGAAGAGATAGTGACAAGGAGAGAATTTTGGGTAATCAAAGAATCTCTTTGGTGTTTTGTCTGAGGAAAAATCATGCTTTTGTAATAATATTACAGCAAACCAATGCAATGGGAACATAATGATTGTATTGCTGCTATTGGGGGGAGCTGTGTTTAAAGCTCAGGGGGGAAGTGGGGTTATTTTCTCCTGCACTCGAACTTTCTGAGCAGCCTTCCGGGTCAGCGCTCTAGAGGCTGGACCCCGGCTCTGCTCACGGCTATAAATGCGCCAGATAACGCGACCGCGCAGCGGTAACCGAAAGCATTTTTAAACACTCGCTAGGAGCCTAATCGTTTTTACTGAAGTTTTAACTGTTCTTATATTGTTGTATTGCTGCTATTGGGGGGAGCTGTGTTTAAAGCTCAGGGGGGAAGTGGGGTTATTTTCTACTGCACTCGCACTCGCACTTTCTGAGCAGCCTTCCGGGTCAGCGCTCTAGTGGCTGGACCCCAGCTCTGCTCACGGCTATAAATGCGCCAGATGACGCGACCGCGCAGCGGTAACTGAAAGCATTTTTAAACACTCGCTAGGAGCCTAATCGTTTTTACTGAAGTTTTAACTGTTCTTATATTGTTGTATTGCTGCTATTGGGGGAGCTGTGTTTAAAGCTCAGGGGGAAGTGGGTTTATTTTCTACTGCACTCGCACTTTCTGAGCAGCCTTCCGGGTCAGCGCTCTAGTGGCTGGACCCCGGCTCTGCTCACGGCTATAAATGCGCCAGATGACGCGACCGCGCAGCGGACGTGTGCAGCGGGCGCGCCGCTGGTGCGCCGAAGGCGCGCCAGAGGCAAGCCCGTCTGCTCCCGTCCGAGCCCAACCGGGACCAGGGGCCAGAACCCCTGCCTCTTCTCCCCCAGATTACTATTGTTATACTGGTATGCAGCTCAAACAGTTAAACAGAACTCCAGGGCCAAAATGTGCCCATTCTATTTCGCTCAGCGAGTCTCCCGCTGGTTGCTCACATTGTTCGCTTAAACTTCTTCCATCCCCTCCCACTCCTCCACCGTCTTGGAAATCATACAAATTGTTCCTGCTAAACTGCAGATCACTGCCTAAACACACAGCAGAGATTTCCATTCTTTTAAAAGACTTAGATCCAGAAGTTCTGTTTCTTACAGAAACTTGACTCAATTCTTGTTCAGAGCCTGATATTGTCCAAACGCTCCCCCCGGGTTATTTAATCCAGAGGGTGGATAGAATGACAGGTAAAGGTGGTGGTATCGCTATTATTTATAAAGACCACCTGAGCTGCCACTTGCTCAGCAGCCCGTTACCAGATTGTGAGAACTCTCACTTCTCAATAGGATTTACTCCCACTCTCTCGCTGTCAGGTATCCTTATTTATCGCCCGCCTGGGTCTATTGGCCAATTTTGTAAATCTGTATTAGAAACAGTTGTTAATTTTTCTAGTACTGCTGCTAATTTCACTCTCTTAGGAGATTTTAATTTGCACTTCGATGATCCTTCTGCCTTGACCGCAACAGAATTGTCTCGTGACCTCGCGGCCTATCAGCTGTCACAGAAGGTCTTGCTTGCGACCCATGTTAAAGGGCACCTCCTCGACCCCATCTTTTCTAATTTGGAGGATTTAACAGGGAAAGAACCCACTCCTCTCCCCTGGTCGTATCATTTTTTGATCCCCTTCTTTTGGACCCCTTTAATTGTTGCCCTACAAACTCGGCCGACACAAGTTTTATCTCGTCTCTGGTCCAAACTCCCTTTAGATAAGTGGGTTCTGGAACTTGAAAAGACCAAGCCAACCCCTGACACCAATCCAGTCGCCGCTAATGAAAAATTCTACAACTGGATAGAGGGCTCACTTGACCAGGTTCTTCCAAAAAAATTGATCCAGAAGAAAGGAGGGCCCATTAAGACTGCCTGGTTTTCCCCTAAACTCCGGGAATTAAAACAGATGTGCAAAAACATTTAAAGGGTATGGAGAAAAGATTTCTCCCCCAGCAAGAAACTGGATTATAGGGAGGCCATTAGAACATATAAGTCAGAAATCAAAAGGGCCCAGGCCTCCTACTATGAGGAAATTATCTCCCCAGCCGCCAACTCCCCAAGAAAAACTTTTCGCATTGCGAAAAAATTACTCAAAGCCCCTCTCCCTCCAGATGTACTGGATATATCAGGTCGCCGTTGCAATGAACATGCAGATTATTTCTTCAATAAAATCCAAAACATTTACCTATCTTTCCCCTCAGATGACAGCGATATTAAAATCCAGCATGAGGATATGGGCCCGTTAAAAAGAGATTATTCCCTGGAGGCCTTCCCCCCGATGACCCAGGAATCGTTTCAAGCCATCTTGACACTTGTTAAAAGTGGGTCGCCAAAAGACCCAGCTCTACCCAATATTTTGAAGCTGGCAGTGGAGATAGTTGCCCCTACTATCATTGATTTGATCAATGCCTCACTCTCCATGGGTACGGTTCCTCCCAGGTGGAAAAGAGCAATGGTGAAATCCCTGCTGAAAAAACCTAACCTTGACCCTGCCGTCCTGGGCAACTACCGCCCAATCTCGCTCCTCCCCGGGATCAGTAAGATCGCGGAGAAACATGTTAATTTTACACTCTCTTCGTTCCTGGAATCTCATGACCTTCTCCACCCCTCTCAAACTGGTTTTCGCCCGCGAAAGGTACTGAAACTGCTTTGTTAGCGGTTGTCGAAGAATCTAGAAAGATTCTTGACGCAGGAGGGTCGTCAGCTATAATCCTCCTCGACCTTAGCGCAGCCTTTGATACGGTTAACCACCGAATTCTGGTCCACCGTCTTAGAGGTGTGGGGGTGACCGGTACAGCCTTATCATGGCTGCAATCCTTTTTGGAGGAAAGATTTTTCCAGGTGTTTGAGGGCGAGGCCATTTCAAAATCTGTCTCCTTATATTGTGGAGTTCCTCAGGGCTCATCCTTGAGCCCCACTCTTTTTAATGTTTATATGGCTCCGCTGGCAGATATTGTGTCCCCCTTTGGGGTTCACATAGTGACATACGCAGATGATACACAACTGGTCGTAGCACTGAATCACTCTGACCAGGCGCCCAACGGCCTTCGTCCCTGTCTTGAGGAAGTCGCCAAGTGGATGAATCTGTCGCATTTAAAATTGAATTGTGCTAAGACTGAGCTTATGGTTCTTGGCAAACCTCTGTGTTTTAAAGCAGACACAATGTGGCCAGCTTGTATGGGCCCTGCCCCTGCCCCAAAAACCGAGTTAAAAGACCTGGGTATCTGGCTGGATCAGGACCTCAGCTTTAAAGTTCAGGCCAGGAAGGTTGTTGCCTCTTGTTATGGCATCCTTAGGATGCTTCGCAAAGTGCTCCCTCTTCTTCCCTTCCAGGCCAAAAAGCTGATGATCGAGGCACTTATCCTATCTAGGATAGATTATGGCAATGCCCTATACCTAGGCGCGCCGATCTCGGCAATTGCGAAACTGCAGATTGTGCAAAATTGCGCAGCAAGGATGCTTATGGGGATCCCGAATCGACACTCTGCAAGGCCCGCTCTGCATTCCCTCCACTGGCTCCCTGTTCAGGAGAGAGTCAATTTCAAGGCTCTGTGTATCACCCATAAGTCGCTGGAAGGGAGTGGCCCACCAATCAATAATGCTATGATTCAGCCCTATCGGGCGAACAGGCAGCTGCACTCAGATGAGCTTCACCTGGCAGTTGTACCCAGGATTAAGAAGGCCAGAAGTGGCTGCCGGCTTTTTTCCTATAATGCCACCAGACTCTGGAACTCCCTTCTACTGTATTTACGAAAGGAACCTAATCACCTGGCCTTCCGGAAACAGTTAAAGATGTGGCTCTTCCCCTAGGTGTTTGCTTCTGCCACATTTACCTGCTTCAGCGCTGGGATGCCTCCGGGTAGCCATGCGCTATAGAAGTGCTGTTTCATTCATTCATTCCTTCATTTATGTTTTTCTTCATTTGACTTTTAATTCTGCCTCCTTCTCAACTGATTTATTTTCATTGACATTGAGAGAAAACTATTTAAATTGTTAACTTCTGTTTCAGAATTCTCACTTGTTTGTTCTGGCAATGGTTTCATAACTGCACAGTATTTAGCAACCAGATCTGCGAAATAAGTTCCAGTTTGTGCACAGCACACTTTACCACCACTGTTTTCTTTGGCAAAATCAATACAATTGAGAATGTGTGCCCCGTTGCGAGTTGGGGTGCGAGCGCAGGTCATGGACCCCACTGTGGAAGCAATTGGCCAAAATCCTGCACCACTCAAAAACAGTACCATCAGTATAGATTGTAACACTTAATTCAGTGACTATGCGGCAAGCTCAGCTACTTGTACTGAGGTTACATTAAACAAGTATGATGTATCCACAATGTATGTTAATGTGCAAACTGCATTAGCTTTTCTTAGGTTTCCTTTGACAACTCTCAACAATGTGTTGCTCAAATACGAATTTACCTTTGAAAAAATGAATGTATAAAAATAGGAACAATTGTTTAATTAAACGCAGTGGCCGGGAGATCCGGCAACAGAGTCGGGTCTGTGGACTGTCTCAAAGCACTTTGTTTTCGGATACCATTTTATACTTTACATTAAGCATCATAAAACGATTTATGCATTCCTTTGGTTACAGAAATTTGGGCCTAGCCATGGGGCCATAAACTGGGGGTTTGATAAGTAGTGCAGATGGGCTTCATCCTTGTATTGACATACTGCTGGGCCAGTGGGTACGTGTCCAGATGTCCGGCATAAGGAGCATATGATCACTGTGTGTAATGTGCATGCTGTGTTCTGATTGGCTGTGTGCTCCTAACTTAGTGTGGCATCTGACTTTATGGTATTTCTGAGAATGTGCACCCCTCTGGCCGAACATGTTTTATTGGAGCCAATTGCCTGAGACCATTGTGGTCTCGCTGCCTATTTGTGGGTTCGATCTGTGTTTTCCTGTTCGCACGTTCTGTCTACGGGTTACATGCCTCCCCCACCTGTGATCTGCCAATCAGTTTCTTCAGGCCTAGGTCACAGGGCCTGCTAAACCATGTTTTTATGACTCAGAGTTGAGGGGGAGGTCACTTCAGGTAAATTCAACAAAGGGGATGCAAGTTTGTTTTCATAGGTACATATATCATGGTGTACATCAGCATCATATTTTTGAATATTAACAAATTAACCATTCACAAATAAAATAACATCAGCCAACTCGAGTGATACATCTTGAATGTCTGATCTTGGCCTGGTGCATAATTCTGTTACATCAATGCAGTCAAGTTCAAATTCCATTATTTCGTCAGCAGCCGGTATACTCTGCTCAGTCTTAGTCAATCAGCTGCTTGTCAAATGCTGGGTCCTAAAGTGGGTTAACTGTGTCTCACCTGAATGAGGCACCAACACAAGAATGTAACCCAACACAATTGCTTTATTCTGCAAAATGACAATCACAGAGACAACAACATTTTTGATGCATCCAGGAAATGCTGCTGTGACTGCAACACTGCAGAAAAATATGGAATTGGTCTCTTTGCATTGCCATGCTGTTGCGGGGAGAACAGAAAGTGATATTCTTTCTTTTTGTTGACAGAATAAATAAAAATGTTTCATTTAGTCAGGCATTCCCAAAGCGGGTGCTGTACACAAAGCGTGTCTTAGCTCCACGAAGGCTTGCATACATTCTTCATCCCAAGGTATCAGTCAGAGAGCTCCTTGTTGGTGAGTTTCTGCAGATTCTTTGCACTCTAGGAAAAGTGTGGAATCTATTGGTGACAGCAGCCAATCATTCCAAGAAAGATTCTAATTTCGCTCCGTGTTGTTGGTGGGCTCATTCTCAGTACTACAGTAATGCGATCTTTAGACAGCTTCCTCTTTCATTTCTGAATTTGATGTCCCAAGTAAAAAAATTCTTTCTGATAATGGTGCATTGCTGTAGGGGACAATGTGTGTCCATTTTAAGCTGATTTATTCAACAGTGTACAACTTACAGTTCTCTTTCGTGTTTGCTGCAATCACTAAATTATCAATGTATTGCTCGCGCTAAAGACCAATTTAAAGATTCTAGATCTTGCTTGAGTATTTGGGAGAAATGTGAGGGACCTTTTTATGTCCTTTAGGTATTATAGCTTAATCCAGAAATCTATTTTGAAATGTAAATGCAAAAAGATACATACTACTCTCATGAAGAGGAATGGAGGAAAATGCTGAGCACAAATGAATTACTGTTAACCAGTCTACATCTACTGGAATTTGAAACAAAATCTCTGGGGGATTCAATACTACAGGACAGCATGAGATCACTGTCTCCTTTATTTAGTGAAAATTGCCCAAGCTCATTGTAGGTGATTTACATGGACTCCCCAAAACCTTTTCAATCACAGGTGAAAGGCCTTTCTCAGCTTCACAAGAATGTTTATACTGGGGAATGCATGGAATTACTGCTTCTGATTTCATTGTAATTTGCACTGGTTTTTCACTTTTAAATCAGCCCAATTTATTTTCCTTTAAACTCCTAAACCTCTCTTTTCACTTTTTAAAAAGCATGTGTCCTAATTCTGAAGGAAAGTCCTCAACCTTGAGAACAGGGCACAAACCTATGTTTGTTTCTTAAGATTTAATTTCAAAATCAACATCATCATCCTTTGTTTGAACACAAACACTATCCACTGTGCAATAAATTATACTTTTTAACTTGCATAATAGTTAACGACCCAAAGGATTTATTAGGCTTGTTTCACTAATTATAAATTAATGCTTATTGATAGCGGAGACTATTTATACAGGCACATTTACTGAAAATGTACTATTCATATGTTTATTTGAAATGCCTACTACTTGGACTTCTTTTCCAGAAAGGGGTGGGTTTGAAACTTCCACTGGTCTAACTGTGGAATGGGTAGCACCTGTATCAATCAAAAATGATACACAATAGCCATTCATTTCTCCTTCTCCATTTGAGCCATTCTGGTCTACGTTTAGGACTGCACCAAGCATGCAATCATCCTTCCCCTTCATTGTGCCTGACTCACTCCACAAGGAACTCCAAGTGTAGCTGTAAATTGTCGAAAAGTGTCAGTAATAGCTGATTATTTTATTTAAGATTGAGCTAAATTTTGCTGAAATTTAAAATTTGTGGAAATCCCATCACATTATTCTGCAATTGAAGTTGTAAAACTGGACCCTAAGGTATAAGTCCATTGATCTGCCTTTTATCTCCTGCATGTTCTGCACAGGTAGGGCAGGGCTGGGACAAATGACCGTGTCATCCTATTCTGTACTATGAGAATCATGATTTGCTGCATGGGAGAAATCATTTATGTTCCATTTGCAAACTGTTTAACATTAAATCTTCAAGTTATTTTCCAATGTCCTTCTGTACAACAAATGTGGGAAACTCAAGATTGTATTTAAACAATATTAGCATTATTATTAATACCTTTAGCTCTACCTTGGGAGTAATTTCCTCCACCTCCTAGAGAACCATGAAACTGCACATAAGGAACTTGAAATTTACCCTAACCACCTTTCTGAAAAAACGGAGTCTGCACCAGCATCAACTTTTCTTTAGCAGATTTATTTTTCAACTCACAATAATCACTGCAATATTTCTCATAGGCAAGGATTTCATCCAATGATTTTGCTTGGCAACACATCATAATCTGCTGGATGGGTGAACTTAACTCTGGACGTAAACCTAATACAGAGAAAAAACCCTGACGCAACCTCCGTTTTGGAGTCATCCATTCCACTATATTGCCTGTAAATCTGCAATAATCTTTCATGATATGTATGAACGGACTCATCTGCATTTTGTGTCGCAATCATAATTTTGAAGAATTAACCTGTTTTGCTGGAATCATTCCCATTAAATGTTCAATTAACATTGCAAGTCTTTGCATGACAACTGGTGAAGGCTTATAACTAGAACCATCTTTACATGACTTTTCCTCCAGCCAGTGTACAACATTTTTTCACTCATTCCACAAATCCTTAGGCACAATAATTAAAAATAATGTACTCAAATCTTCCCAAAGCACCTTTAAAAAATTCACATTGCTATTCACCTCTGTGTACCACTTTTCTGACTCCTCCCTAAATGTTGGAAAATGCTTTGCTTTGTAAAAGTCCAGAGGTCATCTCTGCTCCAAGGGACATGCACATAAGCCCCTCCAGGGACACCCCTCAATCTGAATTCCCTTTGAAATAATTCACATTCAGTGTCACTCATGACTTCCATCATTATAAATTATGCATTCTCTGGCTTTTCATTCCAGTCATCTGTGTGCTTTTTCACATTCTCCTAGTCTCTGATTACATTGTTAATTTATTTTCATAAATCAGTTTTTGTCATTCTCATTTTATGATTTAGAATTCTCTTTTTAGTTAGACTGACACCCATTTTCACAGTCATTCTCTAGTCATTCATTTGCACAACAAGCGTGCTTCCCTGTTTTCAAATGCAAACACACTAATTCATCAAAAGTCAATGTTTGAATTTTATGATGGTAAATATCTGAATCCATAAATTCTTCTAAGCGCACTTTACTTTCTGTTTTGAAGCTTCATTTTTCTTGCCTCACTTTGATGATTGACCAACTTCTAAATCATTTTCCTTTCAATGTATTCGCTCAAATTGTTTTCTTGAATCTGAATTTGGTCCTCATTATGAGGAGGTGATCCTTTTGTCACAATTAATAATTCATCCAGAAATCAACTTCCTTGCTCAAATCACTCTTTCTCTAATCTTTATTTTTATTCTTCTCTTTTGATTTGCTTTCAATAGCAATTGCAGGAAATGCACCCACACTTTCTAACCCTTCCTCATACTATGCCTTTTTGCTCAAACACAATCTTGCATTCATCCAAATATTAAAATCCTTCCTAAATAAAACCTTTCAACATTTTATTGTGTGCTTTTTCATTAGCTACATAATTCCATTCATTTAGTGCTTTAAATTGTGCAGGTCATGGTTGTTATTTGATTTCAAACTGCCCATTCTTCAAATAGTTAATTTTCTTCAGTTGAAATGTGCCATTTTCAGGAAATTTGGCATAGCCTTATGCCTGCAGACATGTGTGTAGACTATGCTTTAAATGCATCTCATATACAGGGCTACCAACACGAGGGGAAACATTTTCTTCTGACAATGAATGTTTAGACTTTGCCAAAATTGCATCCATTGTATATTTTTAACAAACTTCAAAATACACACACAATTAACTAGGATATAATTTCAAACAACAACTCAATCACAGTACTTCAATAGAATCAAAAACAATATACAAATAACCAGTATCTGTGTACCCAGAAATAGGAGTGAAATCAAACTCAATAACAAAAGGAAATAGTGCTTAAAGGCACTAAACCATTACATGCACACTAATCTAGGCAATTGATCTGTAACTACTGAAAATGGAATCCCTTGTGCATAGAGTAATCGACAACTATTCCTAATTACTTATTCACAATGAGACTACAAAGGATCATAAAATTGAGTTTATTTTTAAACTTGGTGCATATCCTTAAATCTTCAAAAGACACAATTATCTATCTTGAGTTCTCCAAAAATCCAACATCTTCATATAAAAGCTAAATGTCAACAAAAATAAAATGTCAATACTTCAATAATGCACCATTATCTACAAATCACAATATTACACAGACTGCACATGACTCAATACCACAACATAGCACATACAATCTGCAAAGCATATCACTCTTTACAAAGCACACCACACAAAATGAGTTAGTCTGGTTTCTGTATGGACCCCCAAAGCCGTTGATGCTCTAATTAATAAATCAAGATGGTCATTAGCGGGAAAAGGACTATCTGAGTCTCTCATAGACTTAGCCCAAGCCTAATTATAGAATGCACACAACAAACTTCTTAAAGTTAGCACCTCATTTTTTATTTTAAATAAAAGGTTTTATTACAGAAAGCAAAGTAGTTAACAAATTAAGCAGAGTAACAATCCGACTTAAGGTCTATTTCCAAAGAAAAGCTAGCAAATTTCTCAGGGCAAACCAATAAATTCCCAGTCAATGTCTCAGACAGTGCAAATATCTCTGCTAACAAAGCCTCAAAGCTAAAGTCTGCAGGAAAAAGTCTAAATGCCTGAAGTCAAAAGGCTGGCTCATCTCCAAATAGGACACTGTCTTGTAATGTTCAGAAACAAAAGGCACACACATGTAGTAGGAAATTGGGTTACTGTTTAAAGGGTGTGAAACCCTAGACAAGCAGCAACCACAATTCTTGTCAGGGTGAAAAATAAGCAAACCCCATATCAACCTGGGCTTAACCCTCTGGTAGCTTGGCACAGAGGCAGTAAGGCTTAACTTAGAAACATTATGTAAAGTATTTATGTTGTATTTCAAACAGTAACAAAGAGAAAACACAACAAAAGAAAAAACTCCACGCCCATTTAGAAATAGAGTCAAATTTAATTAATTATTTGACACCGAAATGACCAAAATCCAGTTAATAGAACTGGGGATATGCTATTTTAAAGGTTTAGATAAAAATAGTACCTGAAAGCCGAAGCCCCAACTGTGCTTATCAGCTCGCAATGGACCAGGAGAAAGTCACAAATTCAGACCGACTGCGTTGAAACATGGGTCGGATACAGGGACCCAGTTATACCTGCTGAACGAAGTTCCTTAAATCGGGTTGCGGAGCATTGCGAGGTCCTGCTCTGAGGACAGCAGTGATTGTGAGGTCCTGCAATGATGAGGCATCACGCAGCAGCAGTTCGGAGCAGTTGCAGAGCTGGGATGCGAGGTTGTGCTTCAAGGATACATCATGCAGCAGCAGTTTCGGGGAGCTGCGGGGCTGCAATGCAGGGTGATGCATTGAGGATGCATCGCACAGAGGTGGTTCTGAGGAGCTGAGGAGTCCTTTGTCAGGGATGCATCACCCAGCAATGGTTCCAGTGTGAAGCTGTGAGGCAATGCATCATGCTGTGTTGGCTCTGCTTGCACCACAGGCTGGGCTGGCAGTGTTCAACTTTTTGAATACACGGCACCCTGACTTAGGATTTGTTTCGGGCCTACCCTAGGGGTGACTTAAATGTATTAAAAAGGAAGGTTTAGGTCTGGCAAAAGACTTGTATTGCCAAGTCGAAATGGCAGTTAAAAACTGACCACACAGGATGTCATAGCAGGCATGAGACACCTAAATTAATAATTATTTTCTAATAAATTAAACCTTTTGTTACAGCTGTATTCCTTACTCAGGGCTGTTACTCATGATGCTTTCCAAAAGTTGATAAAATACTCAATGGATGGAAAATCAAATCTTGAACAAAGTATGAACCGGAATGTATGAATCATAATGCCACTAAGGTTTACATTTCAAAGAACCTGCTCAAAGTAATAAATATACCGGGCTGTTCTGCATTCAACAGGCAGCTTCATTTGGCAAAAATAATACAGGATCTTTGAAATTTGAGATTCACTCAAAATAAAGGGGCCTATTTATGAGAATTTCACGCAGTGCAGCACAGCACAGCATGTCACCTTGCTGCTCTGCGTGACAGGGAAAGGGCAGGAATGCGCTGTGTTTAAGGCAATATGGCTCATTCTTGCCTTTTCCCCCGCGCTGCCTTCCTTTTGGCAGCCTAGCGCCAAAGCAGACACCCTTGCAACATGGTGCAAGGATGCATGTGTTGCATGCAGGATTGTCATTGTGCAGGAAAGCACACCTTCCTGCACAAAAACTATCCTGCGAGGCATAATCCTCTATCTATGTGTGGCTGAAGAATGCAGCACAAATAGAAAGAGGAAGTAACAAGGAGAAATAAATATATTTCTCCTTGTTACACCTCTCCTGGGAAGGCGTATCTTTTTGTCATCTTCCCAGGTTTACCAGTTCTGGTAAATCTAAGAATGTGTCAAAAACCATGGAGCTTGCATGGGAACACCTACACAACACCCATGGAATGCCTCCCTTGTGCAGAGTAAGGCAGTGATTTGCATTGCATTGATTTACTTCAGATTTATGGAGCAACTCAGGGTCCCGCAAAGTGCCTTGTGTGGCTTTATAAATCGCATTTAAGGTTTGCGACTCGCATGTACCACGTGGCGCAAACGTGATGCAACCGGCGCATAAATAGGCCCCATAGTTTTAAGCGTCTTGCAAAAGATGATTATGTGAATGTGAAGAAACACTTTGTAGAAAATATTGGTGTAGGAGAGAGCATCAAAAAGTAAAAGCAGTGCTGGTCGAAACAGTTAAACTTGAAAAAAATCTTTTTTTGTTTTAGAATTACCACCTTTTTTAAGTTGAAAAGTAGGGCAGATTAATATTGTGTCTCCAAAATGTTTGAAGACAAGATTTGCTGACATCTCACTAGGTTTCCATTGCCATTGCTCACATTAGTGGAGTTATTATATTCATCAACACAAGCACTGATAAGAATTTCTGCCAGAGTATTAGTCCCAAATAGTCTCCTTTGAAGGTAGAGACAATCACTTTGAGAGAGCAGAGAACTCAAAGTGTAGCAAAATCTCCACTACAGTTGTGGAACAATATGTACATATGCCACACATGCGTACAGAAATTCTACAGATAAAACGTTGTCAGTCTTTCATACTTCTAAAGCAAGATAACTTATGATTTCATGCACATTTTTCACTTTCTTGTACTCTTCCCCACCAACTTGTCAAATTATATGTTTTGAAGGTACTCGGAAGGGAGGCGTTCAATTTTAATTTAGTAAAGTTCTTTAACTTTTTGTGGAATGGTGTTGTTTCTGCAGCGTGTTTGATAGTAAAAAATATGGGAAGTGTTTGAAATAAGCTGTTTTATTAAAACGGGTGACTGAACTAAACTATGAGGCTGAGCCTTGTGCAATCTTTTCAGAATCTCACCCAGTGCTTAATTTGAGCTGCTGGTTTCTGGATTTCAGTACCAGCACTTAATTGTCAACACCAGCACTTGTGATAGTCTGCCATAAGGTGGTGCTGTCTGGTATATTTAGAGATGACCATAACAACAGTTAATGACTAATTCAATAGACATTAGAAACAATTATTACCTGCTACCCAAGACATACTTATAGCTTGGGGAGCCTGAAATGGTCAGAATTGTCACACTTCTTCTTTTTACAAATTAAGCTCTGATCTTGCCTTCTCAAAATGTTGTGTAACCTTCTTCCAGATGGTTATGGAATTATAGAACTCTGCAGTGGGAGAAAGGTTGCCCAGAAGCCACTGGAGGTACATGAAATATATCTAACATTTCTTATCCTTTTGACCACATGTTGGTGTAACACAGATTCTTGCACACAATCTCTTCATGTACTTCTGAATCACAGTTTGGATCCTCAATTTTGAGCTTGGTTGATCCACTCCCTTTATTATCAGATCATCTTCGTTTTTGGAGATCTGAATGACATCCCAGCACTTTTTAGATCTGCTTATGGATAGCTTTACCTATCAGCCAGATCTCCTGCCAGCACGACAAAAACACAATAAATCAACAAATGTGCAAAGAGAGTATTTGCCCCTTCAATGGTTGACTTGCATGGGCAAATCCCAGCCAGTCATTAGCTTGCCGAGTTGGCTGTCATATTTTGAGCCAAGCTCCTGTCATTTCACTGATATATACATTCTTTTGCTGTAGATTTTGAATTGTCGACTAGAAAAAGTAGTCCTTTTGAGGCATGCATTTTCTGAGATGGCTGTCAGATCAATGCCATAATGCATCACCCCATATTTCCCCTTCTGCTGCCACTCAGTCATGCCTGTCAAATAATTCAGAGCACCCACTCAGCCCCTCCCTGCTTCTGGCAGATTCTATGATGCTGCCACCAGTCTACTGCTTGTATCCAGCATGCCTGATGGCTTCTATGCTCCTGCCACTTGGCTGCTGCTGGCAGCTTTGTGATGTAGCCGTCGGGCTACTATTAGCACTCAGCAAACTTACCGGCTGTGGCCAAGCCTAAAGGTCTGGCTTATATCTGAAAATGCAAGCCACTCCTACTGACTCTGCCAGTGCTTCTTCCTATATGAAACATGTTCTCACTTTGAAATAAAAGTCAAAAGCAGAACAACATTTGCAGCTTTTTATTCTTAGTAATACAGGGGCTATGCCAAATCACCTCCTTCTGCATAAACTGGAACTGACACCATGTATAGTGCAGAGGCTACACGTTCTCCACTTGAGAGGTAAAAACATAAATGGCAGCACAGATAATGGGGGAAATTAAAAATGGTATGAGGTGTGAGCGGAGAAAGTAAAAAGCAAGGGAAACATCCAGAAGAGGTAAAGAAATAAGCAAATAGAGGGATGGATGAAGAGGGACAATGATACAAGCTGAGGAAGAGGACAGTGAGAATAAGAAGGGAGGAAAAGGGGATTGAGGAAAGGAAGAATACAGGGGAGGAAGAAGCAAAAAGAAAAATAGAGCCACAAATAGAGATGACGAAGATGTAGGAAAGATTAGAGCTTCAGAAAGCAGGTTCCTAGATTAAAGGGAAGTGTGGGAACGACTGGTAGTGTTATGCTGTGATGGCTCATGAGGAATGCTGGAACACTTACCTCAAGTACACCTTTCTTTTTGCTTCAGCTTAGTTTAAAGAGAATGTAGATTATAACTTCCTTTACAGATTCATGTGTGTCTCCCACCACTTTCCCCTTCCTCTCAAAAATTCCCATGTTGCTATTTGTTCCCCTCTCTCTTAAAAAGCGACCTCGTGTCCCCCCATTACAATTATTTAAGTTGTCTTTGCATTTTGCATCAGCTAGACACTACTAGCTGTTCCAGGTTGTGTGGATTGGGAACAGCATTGCCAGTGACATATCCAAAACAGAATTAATGGTAGTACAGATGCTCCTATTAGTTTTCAGCATCAACTAATGTGAGCTTCTACAAATAATTTTTTGCTTGGTGTGGGGTAAGTTAATGATCCTGTTAGTTTGCAGCACCAACTAATGTGAGCTTCTACAAATTATCTTTTGCTTGGTGTGGGGTCAGTTAATGATCCTGTTAGTTTGCAGCACCAACTAATGTGAGCTCCTACAAAGAATTTTCCGCTTGGTGGGGGTCGGTTAGTGATCCTGTTAGATTATTTTTTGCTTGGTGGGGGTCGGTTAGTGATCCTGTTAGTTTGCAGCACCAACTAATGTGAGTTCCTACAAATTATGTTTTGCTTGGTGGGGGTCGATTAGTGAAATCAGTGAAAACAATGTGTGTTTTGCAGCAGGTGTAATGCGCAATTCAAATCTCCTTCGTTTCTGAAGCCATCTGAAACGCTACTCTTTGTGAGAGCCTTCGACAAACTCTTTCAACCTTCTTGTATATGTTCCTGGAGGTAATATAACAAACATATTGTGCCTCAAAGTCACACAAATAAACAAATTAATACATTGCGAGGTAAAATTGCTATCATAAGGGGTTATTACTTTGGCAGTGTTAGTTGCAGATCCGTATCCAGTAGAAAATCCACATCCAATTAGACAAACTTTCTCCAGAGGTGCGGCAGCATCGATTTTAGCCACATAAATTTCATTCACAACCGTGTACTCAGCGAAGGTGCTGGTGCCAGCGAAATTATGAATCAGCTTCCCTTTGCAGCTAAACCTGCTGGTGTTTTCATCCATCAGTCCAGAATAATTCCCAAATCTGAGTAAAGGGAAAATAAACAGGGTTAACTGTGTAAGGATTTTCAAATTAAGGGCCTCATTATGTAAAGCCTGGAAAACTAAAATTGGAGCTGCAGGGGCTAGAACTAATGATTCTGGCTGTATTCCCATACTGTTCCCAGGTGTCAAGAACTTTAGGACTGGGAATGAGGAATAACATGCTGAAATATTTTCTTCGTTTGCATTTGCATGGGGTCCAGGACTCCGAGCCCCTTCATGCTGCCATTTTTCACCTTGTTCCAGCAAGTGACAACGGCAGTGGAAAACTCAGAGGGCCCTATTTACAAAGGTAAATTTGCTCATGCAGATTTATTCACAAGTAAATACAATCTTGCATGTAGGTATAAAACAACACTTTTTTTTGCTACTCACCATTACCGACTGTAGATTTACACACAATAAATATTTAAATGTCTCAGCCCCCTGAAACCATGGAGACATCTAAGACTGAATTTGATGGTGACATGTAAGACTGAATTTGAAATGGTAAAGTAAAATGTTTTACATGCAGGCAGAGATCTCCATGACCAGGACAGGGATCTTTCCCACTCTGGATAGAGACCTCCCTGTGGTAAAGTACTGGGAAAAAGTGTATTCGTTATTTTAAAAAACAGATTAAACATATATTAATGTACAATACAATTGATGGTGAATTTAAAATTATTAATATTAACGTAGAACAAAGAAAATGTTTAAAGCACAGTACCTAATCAAATTAAATGTTTTTTAATTGTTTAATTCATCAAACTACATTATTTTAATTTATACATTTTTTTAATTTTTTAAAAAAAATCCAACTAATTAGCATTCTAACATTTCATTAGTAGTTAATAAATGTATTTCAACTTTGTGTTCAATTAAAATAAATTATTTAATTTTTTTAAAATAGTTAATTATTACTTTTTAAAGTTAGGAAATAATTACATTTTAATTTAATTTGACTTTTAACACTGAAAACAATTATGCACATTTAAACTGAAAGTCAAAATAATTTAATTGATGTCACATTATTCTCTACAGATTAAAGCTCCTGCCTCTATTCTTTTCTATGGAAGTGTATTGCAGTATCGATAAGTGGCTATGTGTGATGCTAACCTTACAGCTAGGATGCGCTGGAGAACATTTACTAATGTTTTAGGGCCTTTAGTACTTTAGTAACTTTAGAAGTGTAGTTTGTGAATAACAATGGCCTTACTCTTTTGTGGATGGGTGCTTCTATTAGCATGACCCTCCTTTAAACACTCAGTACCCCTCCTAAATCCCTACTATTTAGTAGTTAGTATTCAGCATTTTCCAGGCACTCCCTCTGGTCCCACTCACATTTACTCCTAGGGCCCTCAATACGAGTCGTTGGACTTTCCAGTGGAGATACCGGGGCAGGTGTTACTCTAGGACGTTTTATACCATTTTGGTGAAAAACGTTTGCCATAGTAAGCCTGCTCGGAGCAGGTGGAAAATATCAGCAGGACTACTGGTGGGGCAAGAGGGTGTTGAATGGGTTTGCAGGGGTGAAGGGCACGCTTGGGCCTGTCGGGCGAGCATTATCTGCTCCCCCCAGACTACTGCAGGCAGTGGTATAGAACGTAGTGGTCCCAGTACTATTACATCCATACAGTGTAAAAAACAAACAATACAGTTATATTCAAAACAATAAATCAAAAAAAGAAGAATTAAATAATGCTCAAGTGTTATTTAATCACACTGAACACATGATGCAGATTTTACAAGAAAACATTAAAAACCATCATTGATGTGCCCGACTGTGTGGGACCGAGTCTGAAATTAGAAGAAGTGTCCTCATTGCTCGACCTCGCTTCCATTCCTTGGAAGCGTGGTCGAGCAACGAGGATTATTTGATTCAATCGGCTGAAGTAATCTGGATGGCTTTCACTTTTTGATCGATGGTTTAACCACGGTTTTCCCAGCAGTACTCAGACCGCTATGGATTAGTAATAACACGGATTACATCTCATTTTTGAGTGTTCATCTCTCTCTCCTTCCTAAACCTTGGAGCCACTGAGCCCTATTGTCCTCAACAACACTTTGCGCCTATGAGGACTTTCTTCTAATTTCAGACTCGGTGCCCTTCCACTTTCACTCACACACTTGTCCTGAGGAAGACCCCGCCAGTAAGGTTTCGAAGAACACCTACATATTTTCAGGGGTCGAAACGTCGACACATTACTGATGCCAGTATCGCCAACAGTGCATGCCGCACTGGGACTTTCTGTTTTTCATGGCTGTGTAATTCATTGTAATTTCTTTCTTTCTGGACTATGTTAAGAATGTGTGGCATTGAATAGCATGCCCAACAATTTAATTGTGATAACCACTAGCAGTGTCTTTCACTCACCTCACTTAAGTCACCGTCCTTTCCCCTTCCCACCCAGTCGGGCACATCAATGATGGTTTTTAATGTTTTCTTGTAAAATCTGCATCATGTGTCCAGTGTGATTAAATAACACTTGAGCAATATTTAATTCTTTTTTTTATTTATTGTTTTGAATATAACTGTATTGTTTGTTTTTTACACTGTATGGATGTAATAGTACTGGGACCACTACGTTCTATACTGCTTTACACCCAGGTCCCAGTGATTTTGGGTATACCCTTCTCTTTAACGTACTGCAGGCAGTGGGCAGGGCTCTGAAATTCTGCATGCCACGGCCGCTTATCAGCCTCTTTGATAGGTCCAGTGTGTCCGGGCCTGGATTTATCAGGTCCTGAGATTTCTGACCCTGTAATTGCAGGCCTAAAAACGCTTGAAATTGCACATTGTGTTGTTTCACCTGAAGTTAGCTCTCCAGTTGAAGTAACATAATTCATAACGAGGACCTAAGTAGTAAACTTACATGTGTGGCGATGTCCCCAAAGTAAAGCAGCAAGAAGCCGAGGTGAAGATCTCCATTCTGAGGTTTCCGTATTGTGTTTTGTAGTTGGTAAGTATCACTACTGTAGCACTACTTTACGTGCTAAATGATGCAGTTTGTGAACTTGTTTTTTATTGGGTGCCAGTAAAACATGGAATCGGGCATGGCAGTATCTCACATGGATATGGCTCTGCCAAGTATGTAATGAGGACGTAAGAGTGAAAGTTAAGTTTAGTAAAGTAAATTGTAAACAAAAACATACACATTCTTAACACACATGTTGCCATATGGATGCTTGCAGCAACGACACTCTCCACACAGAGGCATGGGAATTGGTATGACTTTATCACCTATGGACAGGAAGAAAAAAAAAATTGTAACCTGAAATGATGGATACAGCAAACAGGTTAAAAACCAGAACCATCAACATATGTTCACCATCCGTTATGTGTCCTTGCGGGGCTGTCTAACAACACACATCAGGGGAATGTATCCCAGCAGGCCCTGCTCAGGTAGTACCATTTATGAAGTAGAAAATAATGTATAATCATCAGTCTGGTAACTAAAAATCACCTTTTCAATTTTCAACCACTTTGAGATGTATTTTATCATTTTTTTTTTTTTAAACAGATTTTATTAAATTTGTTCCATAAAATTGCCATAATACATCATTGCATTGGTGGTAAGGTCATACAGCACGTCACAGTATAATTCAATAATGTTATTATAAATTATAGCATCAACCTGTTAATAGCAAGGCTTACATCAAACTTTGTATACCTCCATTGTACCCGTTATATTGCCTTATCAGGAATCCTGTAAGGCTCTTATATCTTATCGATTGACCACCTAGTGTGTGCAATACAATTGCCAGCACTATATTAACTCAATGAGAAAAAGAAAAAAGAAAAAAACAACAATACCAAAAACCCTAGCAGAACAGTCCCTCCCTAACCCACCCACCGACTCAGCTGCAATGCCAATACTATGCAATATTACTAGCACGTACCTTTAGATCCGAAGCACTCCTACCCATCTTCATGGTTTTGCTAATCCAGCAATAAATATTAAAATGTACCAATTGTATGAAAAACCGACAGCCCCCCAGACCATCAGCAATACAGCGCACAACATCTAGAAATGCAACTAGTAGTATCACTCTGTGTGGATATCCATGGCGGTAAACTCTTCCATCATTACATTCCAATCTAGGGATATCAACCTTTTACGCAGCCCCCTTTGTTCTTCCCGTTTGATTTCAGCCCCCTCTGCCCTGCCCCAACGTACGATTTCTTTGTGTCAGTCTGCAATGCTCGGTGGTTTTGCCGCCTTCCATCGCCTTGTAATATTCCATTTTGCCAAGATAAGAGCGAGGTTCATGAATTTGTACACTGTGCTAGACTTCTTGCCTGCAGGACCCAACCAGAATATACAATACTCTGGCGAATCATCCTTCCGTATTGGTACAATTGCGTTCAATATTTTGTGCACTTCAGATCAGTAATGTACTATTTTAGGGCAGCTCCACAACATATGGAACAATTTCGCTTGTGGAGTATGGCATCTTGGGCAGCAGTCCGACACCTCAGGGTACATTACATGTAATCTATGTGGTGTTAGATAGGCTCTATGCACAATCATCAACTGTATGAACTTAAATTTCGGATTCCTGGAGATTTTTCTTGGATACTCCAATATCATCTTCCATTCTTTGTCAGTGAGTGCATGACCCAAATCTATGTCCCATTTATCTCTAAGGAATTGTAGTGGGGCCTCTATCACTGTGCGCACGCCTCTATATAACCTTCTCGTGACATGACTGCCATTCCCCATTAGGTATTGCAGATTCGTTAAGCCATGCATCAATGGTTCCTGACCCGTCGGGGCCCATACCTTGCGGATATAACCCGTAATCTGTGCATGAATCAAAAATAATGTGTGAGGCACACCATGCACTCTAACAAATACATCGTGCGTTGCAAGAGTACCATCCACAAAAAAATCGCCTATGTTAATAACCCCCTCCTCACTCCATGCCCTAACTCTCCTGCTCGTGATAGTGCCAGATTGCAGTGGTAAACCCAGTAAAGGAATGTTAGGGGCATACGGAATCAATCTCTTGGTATAACATAATGCCCTTTTCCAATATGCCAAGGCTACTTTCAGTAGATGAGGTGCACCTGCAGCTGTCCTTCCACCTGGCAGCAATAGCCTATGTAAGTTGCCATTTTCCCACAACTGGCGCGACATTGCAATTTCATGCAGGTTTTTGCCCGCTATCCAATAAGCCAGCCATTGTAGTTGGCTCGCATAGCAATAAGCTTGCAAGTCTGGAGCCCCCAGTCCGCCACGTCTAGTATCTAACTGTAGTTTCATTAAGCTTATCCTTCTGCGTCCCCTCCCCCATATCAACTCAATCAGTAAAGTGTCTAGCAGACTAAACACAGAGGCCGGTATTAATATTGGGAGATTTGTGAAGTAATATAGTAACCTGGGCAGCAACACCATTTTACTGAGTGCCACTCTACCCGCTACTGATATGGGAAGAGAAATCCAAAATTTTATTTGGGACTTAAGTGATGAGATCGTTCATATTAAATTACCGTCTAGTAAGTCTTGTGATTCCCTGTAGACCTGAATACCTAGATACCTAAAGGTCGTAGGTGCTGTTTGGAAGGTCCACTGCCCAAATTGAAGTGCTTCTACATGCGCGCCATCTTTAAAACTATATCCGTATGATTTGCTCTCATTTATTGACAGCCCCGAAATCTTTTGAAAATTGTCAAAAATAGTCGGTAGCGGATCATATGTATCATTTAAGTCATTAAGATACAGTATTATATCGTCCGCATACGCTGATACTATATGTTTATTCATGTCTATGGGTATGCCCCTATGACTCGCCACTTTACGAATGGTCTACAATAACGGCTCCAATGCCAATATAAATAATAATGGGGATAGCGGACATCCCTGTCTCGTGCCCCGTGTGACGGAGTATTGCTTGGACACATAAAAACCCGTACGAGCTCTAGCCGTTGGATTAGTGTAGAGTAGCTTCACCCATTTAGTATATTCTACAGGGATATCAAACTTTCTAAGTGCGTACAGCATATAACTCCTGTGCAAGGAGTCGAAAGCCTGGCGAAGGTCCAACGAGATACAACCCTGTCTGCCCTCCACTGCAGATGTACTTTGCATGATTTGATGCAGCCTCCTAATGTTCAAAGCTGTATTCCTCCCTGGCACAAAACCACGCTGATCTATATGTATTAGTTTGGGGATCAAGGAGGTCAAACGATTCGCCAGTATCTTACTTAAAATTTTGTAGTCCGTATTTAATAGCGAGAGCGGCCTATACCCCCCCAACTCTACTGAGTCCCTACCTGGCTTGGGAAGCGGGACCACCAATGCTTGCAGCGTTGTAACTGGCAGCGTCCCTGTGGCTAGAGACGTGTGATATAGTTGTTGCAACCGTGTGGCCAGCACATCTATATATTCCATATAAAATTCATCGGGTAGCCCGTCACTACCCGACGTTTTATTTCGTGGGAGCGATTTTATTGCAACTCTAATCTCTTGCACAGTTATCGGCTTTTTCAGGTCTTCCTTATACTCAGCCAGCAATTGCGGTAATTGTATTTCATTAAAAAATGAGTCATAGTCTATATAATTTGGTTCTCCCGGAGAGTCATACAATTTTGCATAATAATTTTGGAAAACAGCATTTATCTCTAGTTGATTACCTACAATGGAACCCTCCAGTGTTTTTACTTCAAAAATGGGGGAGGTTGTCGGGGCATCTTTTATTAATCATGCCAAAAAGGGGCCCGCTCTGTCAGCTGTCGCATGCTGCTTTTGTATGTACAGAGCATGATCAATTATACGTAGCTCTTCCAGCAGTTCGGCATGTTGTATATTCGCTTCCTGTAGTGTGCTCTGTTGTGAATTGTGGGCTGCAGCTTTCTGCTCTAATTCTCCCAGTTGTGCTTCTAATTCTGTAAGGCACCGGATCAATGTATTACGCACACCTGCCTTTGTGCTAATCGCTACTCCCCTGAGTACAGTTTTATACGCATCCCATTCAATTTGATAACTACTGGCGGAGCCCATGTTTTCATCTAAATAATTCGTAGTGGCATCTAACAATGCAGCGCGAAAAACCTGGTCCTCCAGTAGTGCAGGATGCAGTTTCCACGTTGGCACAGGTGCTGGTACCTGCCCCATTGTATTATGACTTCCAATGGATTATGGTCAGATAAGGTTTTCAGAATACATCAAAAAGAATCCGTAGGTGACGGATCAAAAGAACCTAGCCAAGAAACAAGGGCGGGTTCACCAATTGGGGTGAAGGCCACCTCTACTGGTAGAAAAGAAAAATTTATTTTCTTGTGTCCCCTCACTCACCCAGGGTTGCCCCTAGGTGACATGCTTCATCATTGGGGCCATCCCAAACATCTACTGATTGGGGCGTGTCAATCTGCTCCTCCTGTGCTGTTGGCGGAACAACTCCAGAACCACCACTTTCAGCCGTGCTACGTGGGGTCTCCTCTTCAGGGTCATTCTGTGTAGGGGGATCCGGCTGTTTAGCTCTGGGGCGGCTCATCTTTTCGAGTGGCAAGTGCCTGTATGCACCAATTGCTCCAATCACCCACCTGCGTGCTCCGGTAAAGCTCCACTCCCCAGACCCAGGTGGCGCCCAAACGCACGGTCAAATCCACAAGACCAAACCAACACCGGCCAGAAATCAACTCCGGGCCTTACCAGTAGTCTGCAGACCAGGCTTGATTCCACACAGCCACCGTTAATCCACAGGCAAAGCGTACGCACACACATGCGCCGCAGAGTCACACGAAAGGGCCCACGTGCCTACTCCAATGGCAACCTTGTTCTCTCCTCACCGCCCAGCCGTAAATAATGAATGCCACTCCGCCTCACAGGCAATCAGCGCTATTCCCATTACTCCTGTAGCATGCCAAGTGTCCCGGAATTGCACCATGTATTCCTAGAGGATTATTCGGGGAATCAATATCCCCACGCCGATCCCTCCATCAGCAGCACTGTGGGTTCACACTTATGCCTCACTCACTTGGTTCCCGGCTTCGCGTTTGTGCCGAGCCATCGCCGCCATCTTGTGTCGCAGCATCCATTCATCGGACTCCGTTGCCCACAATTTCTGCATCCGCAACAGGCACACGGTCCCGTACCAGGCACCGCTACTCGCAGGTTTGCACAAGATGTGCCACAGTTCTCTCTCGGCACCAGCGTCTGTGACTCCGACTCCTGCGCCGTGGGTCAGGGCGTCGTCCTCGGCCTCCGGCCTCTCACCCTCGGGTGCACCGAAATGCTCAACGTTTTCCGGAGCGGCTGAGTCGCACACAGCCCAATATTTTCCGCTCCGCCGGTGCAGTCTATGTTCCGCCGCCTTTTCAGGAGTATTTCTGCACTGGGGGGCCCTGGCCCCAGCTAGTGTCGGCCTCGACCAGCAGATTCAACGCAGAGCTGTTCTATCCCGCGTCCGCCATGCTCGGCGTTTAGCCACACCCCGATGTATTTTATCATAACACTGCCTTTTCAGAATTCATTAGTCATTATCATAACACTGCCTTTTCAGAATTCATTAGTCATAAGAAGGATGCTACACTGCTAAAGGTCATGTTGGCAATGGGTCCAAATTTAATATATGTTTATACAGGCACTTGCACAATGCATGGTGGAGATTTGTGGCACAAAGCAATACAAATCGCAGGGCTGAAAGTTGATTCAACCACTGTGCAAATGTTTTTGAGTCACTGAGTGGCAGGCCCTGTAATTTAAGCAAGGACTTAACAGGGCAAACACCAATGGGTTTTCATGCAAAGCCAACTAAATAAGAGTGATCTAGCATTCAATGAAATCCTAATGCCAAACTAAGTGCTAGAAATGGGCAAGTGGAATAACACAATTTTCTAAATTACATCTATTACTCAGTTTATCCTTAGGTGGTTGTCCTTCTGTTGAAATTTCCTCTGGAGGACTTGGATCGAGAACAAATCTGGTGCAACGGACCACTGGGCCCATCCTGCATCACAGTACAAAGCTTAGTAACACACTAAACTGGACTGTTTGCATGAGTACTACCAATTAAATAATCAGCATGTGACCTTTGTAGATTTAGCAGTGTCCCGTTTTTTCCACTCAACGTAGTGCTACCAATTTTTCAGCCACGCTCTATTATGTGAACAAAAGTAGATCAATCCAAACGGTCTCACAATTTTGCCCTTCATCTCTGGTCAACAAGCACTCAATGTGTACTCTGTGACCTCCCAAAGAAGACAAACTTCACAATATTTGCAGGTACAATAAGCAAATATGGTTCTTACTTCAACTCCCTACATTTAAAAATAAATAAATTGGGAGAACCTGTTACAGGGACTCCTTGGTGGAAATTCAAAGCAGTCATAGAATGAAGGTTTCTAGACTCGAAGTCACCTGACCATTTTGATTTTCAGCACCTATATAGATTCAGGTGAAACATAGGCCTCAAAATAGGCAACATTTTGCATGAACAGTTAACTGGCCAAAAAGCGAGAAATGTCTATGTTACACATGTGTAAATTACATACTCGTCAGGTTTGCGAAGATGTGTAGAACATTATCAGCAGAATGTCTGAGGAGTGGTGTAGCATCTTTGGCGTGTCCTGTGCTAGGTATATTAGTCAGTCAGTCAATCATCTTTATTCATTTTATAAAACAATTAAAAGAACATACTTTAAAACATAATTACATACATTACTAATAAAAACAATAAAATCCTTATACCTTCAAAAGTATACAGCCTAAAATGGTCAAAAGATCTACATACAATTCATAACCTATACATTGCAGATAAATTAAACATTTTCTTATATGTATGGCCTCCAAACAAAATCTACACCCGCACTACAGATCATTACATCTCCTAAATTAATATAGTATTTAAGTGCTGGTTTATACATAGTAAAATTCATATTTAAAAATAAAGGTTTTAGCAATTTCCTTCTAAAGAGCACTATATAAATTACAGAATATTATAAAGTGCGTAGTAGATTGGAGGGATGTCCTATCACACAGACACAGATACTTACCCTTATTCCTATGTCTCTTCCTAGGGAATGCCATCAAATGATGAACTAGACCTAAACAAAATTTTGTAAGTAAGTATCTATCAAATTTATTTGGAATATTTAAAAGATAGGGTTGAACACCATCCTAATAAATGGTAGAGAAAACATCTATATGTGGTCCAACATGAGCTCGCTCTTGTTCTATAGTAGCGATACATAATAACTTAAATTCCTTTCTTGAGTAACTATTTATTGAAGCTGGTGTTTGCAAGAGCTTTTGATCACCCAATTTATGATAAAAAATGTTAATATTTTGTATCCAAGGAAAGTTTTAAGATCTCTCTTGTGAATGATGCTTCTGGTTTTGTCCATACCGCATGCCAGAGGAGGGCCAGCCTAACATGCAGAATATCTTCAATCAAATGTAGACCTGGCTCCTTATGTATAGGAGAGTAAGCAAGCACTTATATGGCTAGCATTTCTCTTGTGAGTCTGGAGCCTAATTGTTTAGAAAATCTGAAAATGCATTCTGATGTGCGCAATAAATGAGTGGAGACCTGTTCTTTATGCCTGGTCCAAGAGACTGTGTCAGTAAACTGAATCCCTAAATATGAGAATGTTGTTATTCTCATAATATGCTCCCCATTTATATGGTGTGCTCGTGTTTTTAGCCTCCCCTTACCACAGATCAGATTAAAGCTCTGCTTAAGGTTAACCATTAGGTCAACATAGATGCAGTGAAAGTATCAAGGAATTGCTGTAAATCATTTGATCTTTCGTGAAATCAATACAGCATCATCTGCATATAACAGTAAGGGTACTTTCCGGTTTCCAATTCTAGGGCTATCCATGGTAAGTGACTGCAATTCTGCATCCACACCATTAATATAAAGGGCGAAAAGAAAGGGTGCAAGCACACATCCTTGTCTTACGCCCCTCTTTATTTCAAAAGGTGTCGTACATTCAACCTTGGGACTGTATCAAACCCTTGCAGAAAGATTTAAGTACATTCTTGATAAAAGAATTTCTAGTTCTTCCGGATCACCTGTTTTCAAGGTCAACCACAACTTATTATGGTTGACCAGAACAAAAGCGCTACTTAGATTCATAAAGCACAAATGAAGGGAGCCAGGTTTCACCCTTGTATTATGTCCCCACTAACAGTTTAAGGTTCATTGCTTGTTCTACTGTGTCCAAGCCCTTTCTAAAACTGTATTGAGACAGTTAAAATTGACTGCTACTCTGCCCAACGCTTCATCCTCTCTAGTATGACCCTACCCATCAGCTTGGCTGAGGAGTCCAAAATAACATGAGGGGTCACCCTTATTACCCTTTTTAAAAATTGGGATGATAATAGACTCCTGCAATAAGGGTGGAAAAAACCTAGATCCTGCTGCATTAAGGACATTAGTTAAACTTGGGGCCCACAGGTTCTTGATGTTTTTATAGAAGTCCACAGAGATGAAAACCCAGCCTGCTGCTCTCCCTTTACAGTTTTTATCTAGGGCAGTTATTACTTCCTTCAAAGAGAAAGGGACTCTGGTTTCTTGTTTTGATAATTCATTATTTGATGTAACATTGTTATCCTTTAAAGGGTTAAATACTTTGTAAAGCGAATAATTCAAACCCAAGAAAAGGACTGTTTATTGTTTTCCAGAACAAGGACATATCATTAGTTTCTGCTGCTTTTGAGAGATTACTCTGGGGTTGTCCTGAATTTGCTTTTTCCTACGGACCATTGCCTGCTTGTAAGATACCCCAAGTCTGTGAATCTCCACCCTATCCCTTGATGTTGAATGTAAAGCAGTTCTCAGATTCCTAAGGGACGTTGTGCAACCCCTGTCAAAACAAACCTTGACTTTACATTTCCTCTCTCGGCGTGGTTTTACTAATGCAGAATTGATTGTTTCAGAGATGTTAATATGTGAGTGCACAATAGAAGTGTGATCTGCTGTATGGTCCAAGCATATCATAAAATCCTGTTTACATTCATTAATAAAGGGAACATTAAATTCATCTGTGGAGAGGTGTGGTGCAGCGGCCAGGGCAGCTGACTTCGGGGCACAGGGTTCACAGTTCGATCCCTGTCTCCAGCAGCAGCTCAGCACCATGTGACTCTGGGCAATAGCTCACTTAATTTCCATGCCGGCCCCCAGCGCCTTGAGACCTGTAAGGGTGAGTAGTTTGTGCTTTACAAATACAGATTTACATTTTTTTTATTTTTTATCTGGGTTTACACCAGACCATTTCATTCTTACACCCATGGGTGCCACATTCTGAATACTCTTAGACAGTTGCTTTACGTAAAACAAGGCATTAATTGTCTAGATAAGGGGATTGTGGTCATTCATAGAACAGAAGATCACAAACATTTATTATCTTATAATATAATGTGATCAATTGTCGACCGCAAAGGAGGGGAGTGAAGTTACCCTATGAATGTTACTTTGTTCTACTGGATTCAAATTGTATTTAGCTAGCAACACATTCAATCTTTCACCATACATATTATGTGGAAAGTGATTTAATCCTCCTCCTGCTTTATCAAGAATTCCACATACTGCCTTTGACGGCAGGGAGCATAAAACAATTTTAAAGACCACTGCCCATATAATCAATGGATTCTTAGTGTTAGAATGTATAAAGAGATCTAAGTCCTTACCCAGGGCCAAAACCACCTCCCCTTGAGTATTATCAAATATATTATTGTGAAAATTGACAATTAATCAGGAGTTTCTTTTGACTCCAATAAAAAAAATTGATAAAAGCGAAGAATCCATAAAAGACCTAGAAATTAATAGAGGAGATGCAGTTGAAATCAGGAGAGCAAGACCACCCTTTGCTCTCCCTGCCGTGGATGAAGTAGCTGGAGTAGATACTGATACAAAGCCTTCAAGAGAAAGGGGATCTATCGCCCATGTCTCATGTCCACATATTACATCCGCAGGAGCAACATGTTTCCGCCAATCTGTCGTAGAGGGCTTACCCACTATACCTGCCACATTCCATGAATTTATTATGATCTCAGTAAGTGCCTTATTAAAATCGATAACCAGATCTGATTGCTAAGTTAAGGTGTTACCATTATAATGATGATCATTAAGGATTATCTGTCTCTCCTCCCCTCTTCTATAGCTTCCATTTTCCCTCATCGGGAGTCAATCTACCCCACTCAGAGATTCTAAGGGAGAAAGTCTATTATAAGTACTCACTTCCTCTGTTACCAGATTACCCTAGGCTACCTGTTTCTCATGACACTCCATATATTGATCTGGCTGATAAAAGAATCCAAAGGGGACAACTTCAATTTTACTCATTGCTGAGGTGTTTGCCATTTGAGGGGTGGATAGCTTTGTCAATATCTGTTTAACAAGGCCAGGAGAGAGAAAATTCAAACCTGATCAAACATTTAATACCTATAATGCTTGATCCATTTGAAATATTACAAATAGTCTGCCTCTGCTCATCTCCAGAGCTAACGAAGGGCTATTCACATTCCTAGCTTGCCTTACATAATTTGCATCTGATTTTCACACCTCAGCTGGGAGATCTTGCACCTGCATTGAAAGCAAAGAGGCCCGCGCAAAGGCTCAGGAAGAAAGGGTAAAAAGAGTCCTATGGATTGCACTTCACATCTGTCTTTGAATACTTCCTGCATCGTCCACCTCTTTGAGGTGCAGAACCAGTTGTAGACTTTCAGAGACAAAAGCCACATGGGTACTACTGCAGATGAGGGCTTGGAGTTACCAGGGATTAGATTTTACCTGAAAGCATGTGCTGAGATTAGGGACTAGTTATACTGTTTTATATGAAAGAAAAGAAGAGTTCTGGAAATGTTAGTGAGTTTCAGTAAGAGGTCCTCACCAAGTTCGGACAGATTGTGCTTTTTCAAATTCCCTGCATGACCCACTTCCAGCTGAGAGCTGAACGTAATAGACAAAAAATAACTTTCCTGCTCCTACAGTGAGGAATTCTTGATTCCCTGACAGAAGTATGAGAGAGTGGGCTATGACTAGAGCTCTCTCCAGCCCTTTCTTGAATTGATGTACCAGGGCTAGTAGCACTAGTCAATTGTTGAACAGTAAGGTACAGATTATACTGAAACAGCCTACATACGCACATGGAATTTCTCTCTTGCGATAATGAGGGATAGCCTTATAGCAATGAACCTTTCGTCTGAGGTATTACTGCAGACACCTATACCCTTAAAAACAAGGAACCAATGACTGATGGGTTCCTTCACATCTTACCTGCTCACTTTACCTACTCCTACATTTAAAATAGGAATGGCTCCATGGCTTATCAAGATAGGACATTTCTCCCTTTCCCTTTTCAGATGCCAAAGGGGTGTGGAGAGGACATGCTGACATAGCTTTGGCTCCCCACACTCAATTTCCTGCTCCTGCTGACCCCAGATGTTGCAATCAGCCATGAGTTAGTAAATTGCCCTAGTCCACCCTGAATCTACAACTATTATTTACTCAGTGAACCTGTGACATGTGTGTGGAGGCCAGCAGAATGCTCATTTATACATGAGTATATTTTGCAGGGTTGTCACATTGTTACTTATATGCTCCCACATTGTACTTCAGTTTATTTTGAAAAGGGATAAAAGATTCATTGCACGTTTCCCAAACCGTTTTTCTTTGGCAAACTCTCATCTTACTTAGTATATGAAATTATTTCAATACTTTCATCTCTCAGCCACGCCTCCAATGTATTTGTTCGCCAATGTCTCCGGACAGTGTGCAAGAGTGTCCAGTCCTGCGGATGTGAACCGCATAATATAAAGCTGTGGTCAAACATGTCTAGCTTGCACTGTTGGAGCAAAGCACATTGTAAATATCTTTTGAGTTGTAAATAACACTATCTGATGATTCCTTAATGTAGTGAACGGTAGCTAGTCTTGCCAGATGTGTGCAGTTTCAAATATGGTTAGCCTCAATTCGGTGTCTGATATTCTTTTTCTTTAATGAACATTTTATTCCATATTTTGGGGCATTTGCTTTGCTGACAAGGCCCACTACCTTCACTCATCAGAGTCCTGCACAAAGTCCCATAGAGATATACTTCCTGCCCCTTTGTTCCACAACACAAAGGCATATGTTAGGCATATGAAAGCATAAATTAGATTTTTCACAATAAAATAAATAGTCAGTATTTTTAAATGTGTACAGGTTAATGCAAGTGAAGCACTTAATGAATTACCCATAATAGAGGTTTTCGCTTATTCAACATACTGGCCCTTTTGCTATGTATCTAATTTAGAAGTATAATTCAAAAACCATTTAAATACATATTCTCCTGACATAGGTCTCAGGCTGTGTGATTGAATGAGTAAATGGGTATCAATCATATCTTCACATTAAATTATTGCTACTATAGTTGTATAGTGATATACTGTGATGTTAGGTCTTGTAGCTGTGCAAAGAATCATGGTGTAAGTCCAAAGCATGATCCTCCCTGAACCTCTGTAAGCTCATTGCTCACCTTAAGCAGGAGTTCTAAATAAAGTCGATGGGTGATCTGCAGCTCAATGAGACTGTTCAGCACATTTCTCTATCCAAGGTGAAATGGGGTTTTAATGTCACTCATTATGAACACCCCTCCACATGAACATGCATAGATTACAGTACTGGATAAAGATTGTGTAAAGTCGAAGAAGTAAGGCTTTGAAAATTAGCCACTATACAGCATGGGGCCGATACACAAATTGCATTAGTTAGTTTGTTAGTAGCACTATATTAGTAGTACTAACATGTTACAGAATGTTATGCAGCGGTCTATGCCTCCACCTCTCTTATGTTTTATGAGATGAGATCTTAGCCACAATTTTCAGTATATTTATCTTGCCCTATATTTTCTGATATTCTAACCATCATCTTGGCTCACAGGTTTCTGTTAACTTGTACCACTTACGTATGTCCTACGTTACCAGTAATTCATATCTTATGCTTCAGTTCTATTTTGTATGGGCTGTATTGGTAACATTAGAGGGTTAACAGAGGGATCCATGTCACTGGTACACCACGGTTCAAGCCTTGGACGGTCAATTAGCAAATCAGCGCAATTTGTGTGTTGTGTTTGTTTGGTTAAGTAAAACCAGTTGGAATAAGGCTCTTCACCAGTCGCGGTCCGTGTAGGAGTGCCGGCCGGGCGGTGACGTGGGGCGGGGGAGGGGCAGGGTGGGGGGTAGCAAAGTACGGATTACGGACCAATACAGGTAAGTAAACATTAATATCAATGAAACGAATTTCGTTGCGCGCACTGCATCGCATTTGGCAATGCAGCGCTCACAACGAAATTCGTTTTATTGATTTAAATGTTTACTTACCTGTATTGGTCCGTAATCACTTTGCTACCCCCACCCTGCCCCTCCCCGCCCACGTCACCGCCCGGCCGGCACTCCTACACGGACCGCGACTGCTCTTCACTGAGGGCCTCGTTTACAAGCCCATTGCGCCGCCGGTGCGTCTTTTTTTTGACGCACCGGCAGCACAATAGGCTTGCTCATATTTACAAGGCCACGTAAAGTCACCCTGTGTGACTTTTCATGGCCTTGTATACATGTGCCCCTTTCACGCATTACTCTGCGTGAAAGGGGCATTCCAGGGGTGTTGCTGTGTGTGTTCCCACGCAACATCCATGGAACCTGACCCATTCCCAGATTTACTGCGTTTTGTACAGCTGGGAATGTGTCAGAATCCTACGCCTCCACAGGGGAGGCATAGGAGTGGCGCAAACGAGGAGAAATACTTTTATTTCTCCTCATTTTTTCCTCTTTCTATGCATGCTGTATTCTTTAGCATGCGTAGAAAGAGGAAAATGCCATCAATTATTGTTTTTGTGCAGGAAGGTGTTTTTTAATGGGCTACGATTGGCCCTAACACGTCTGGTTGCTGATATGTACAGCTGTACACAAGGAACCATTTGTTTTGAAACCACAGATAATGACACTGTAGTCAAGTTCTTTTTGCACTCTGATCCCATTCTATTTAATATGAATCCCACAAAGTTCCTTTCTAGCTCACCCTTTTCAATTAATACATTGAATCTCCAAGTGAACTACTTACAGTTCTTGGTATATCTTTTTATCAGAACGCTGATGACATCTACGTCTATCTTAAACTTGACTTCCACATTCCTTCTGCAATATGAAATCTTCCATAGAGTGCAATCATAAATTGATGAAACTTAAATGTAAAGGCTTGGAAATCAATTTGCATTTCAGGAATTTGACCCAGCAATTAAACAATATGGACTTGAAGCTATCATGAATGTTGGTATTACCCCTAGACCTGCCATGACTGCAAACATTCGTGGTCTTCCTTCTCCCAAAAAACTACACTTTAAAGTACACAAACTAGTTCCGGCTAAATTGGAGAGGTTTCAACTTCCAAAGTTTGAATATTTAAAACACTTTTCTATGTATGATCTGAAGCTAGCAGTTAAGGCCAGGGTCATTTTCAAAATTAGTTATAGGTCGGTTTTCCTCAGTAGCCTCTCTAAAGACTGACTTGCTCCTTTAAGAGCTGTTCTTCATACTGCTGTTAGGTTTCTGACTAACACAAAAAGTTTGACCATATCACTCCTGTTCCGGCCTGCCTTAAATAGTTCCCGATTGAGATAGGATGCCACGTAAGGGCTGCAAGCTGCACTTTACAAAACTTTAAATGTCAACATTTGCAGGTATTTTACTTCAAAGCTTTTTTTAGAGGAGGTTCTCAGAACCTGAGATGTACATTTCAAAGGTCTCTCACAACATCTTTTTCAAGAAAAACTCCACTCTACTCATATCAAGAGTACCTCCTCTTTTATCTTCTTTAGATCGTCCAAAGAACTTGCTCAATTCCTTGAAAAAGACCCTCATCTGACTATGCAGACTCTTACTTTATGTCTCCACTGTTATTAGTCTCACACTATTTACCACTAGTTTCTAATACGTCTTTGTTAGACCCGGGATCCCTGGTTGGCTGAGGTAGGTACCTTAGGCCAAATAGGGACCCGCGTTTCCACGTCAGGGAAAGGAAGGTCACCTTCTGAGATAGCCCCCGCTCATCCCCTTGGCACGAGCAGCCAGGCTTATCTTCAAGGCAAATGTGTAAAGTATTTGCAACCACGCTCACAGCAACCCAATGATGACACCACAAATAGACTCCACACGAGTTTTATAAAAACGAGTATAAATTTTATATGAAAAGATATACGGTAAGACCACACAATATAAATCCAACATATGAGTATGTGTACTATTTCTCCTGGCTGGTTGTTAGGCCAGCCAACCCTTGTCAGTTCTGACGATATTAATGAGCACTTCTAAACATTCCACTGTAATCCTAATACCATGTTATGCAGTTCGTAATGCTAGAATCAGGCACTTGTGCAATGTAACAATAATGCAATGCGTAACGCAACAATCAGGCACTTTGCAATGGAAAAGTAATGCAATGCGTTACGGAACAATCAGGCACTTTGCAATGTAAAAATAATGCAATGCGTAATACAACCACCAGGTACGTCGTTATGCAGAGATAAGGCAATGCGTAATACACTAATCAGGTAGTTCGTTATACAGGAATAATGCAATGCGTAATACGCTAATCCGATAGTACGTTATGCAGAAACAATGCAATGCGTCATACGACAATCAGGTAGTTTGTTATGCAGAAATAAGATAAGGCATAATACACTCTGGCACCGATCATGGTGCCTTAGGCGGTCTCTCCGCCACTCCTTCTGACTCGCAGTCAGCCTCTGTCAACAGTTGCCCCCAACACGGGTATGGTGTGACAAAAAGTGCAGCTCTGCACTCCGGCCCCGGTACTGCCACGCCCTTGGCAATACAGGCCGCGATACAAGCCGAAGCAAAGGCTCGCGCTGCTGGACCGAGAGAGAGGCTGAGAGCGTCTCCCTTCGAGCCCGCACCCCGCCCCAGGAGTCGACACACGTTACCTGGGGGGCGCAAACTCACTCTCCTCTCCTCGTCCAATGACTTGGGCCTCCGATGCAATCTCTGTGACTTGGCAACGGCAGGCTCGGGCCGGCGGCTCAGCTCCTCCGAGGCTGCCGGTCCGGGCCGCTACTGCTATGAGGATCTCAGGCTGCCACACGGCACACGCACACAGCGTCGCTGAGACTCCCTTGAGCTTCGGGTGCACGATCACCAGGCACTCCACACGAAGGTCTCAGGCTGCACGAAGAACACACGCACAGCGTCGCTGAGACTCACTTTAACTCCGGGTGCACGTCAATAAGGCAATCCTCACGAAGGTCTCACGCTGCACAAAGCATACGCACACAGCGTCGATGAGACTCACTTGGACTCCGGGTGCACGATAACAAGGCAATCCTCACGAAGGTCTCACGCTGCATGCTGCACACGCACACAGCGTCGATGAGACTCACTTGGATTCTGGGTGTGTACGATAACAAGGCAATCCTCATGAAGGTCTCACGCTGCACAAAGCACACGCACACAGCGTCGATGAGACCCACTTGGACTCCGGGTGCACGATAATAAGGCAATCCTCACGAAGGTCTCACGCTGCACAAAGCACACGCACACAGCGTCGATGAGACTCACTTGGATTCCGGGTGTGTACGATAACAAGGCAATCCTCATGAAGGTCTCACGCTGCACAAAGCACACGCACACAGCGTCGATGAGACCCACTTAGACTCCGGGTGCACGATAACAAGGCAATCCTCATGAAGGTCTCACGCTGCACAAAGCACACGCACACAGCGTCGATGAGACTCACTTGGATCCCGGGTGTGCACGATAACAAGACAATCCTCACAAAGGTCTCACACTGCACAAAGCACACGCACACAGCGTCAAAGAGACTCACTTGGATTCCGGTGCACACGATAACTGGACAATCCTCACAAAGGGTTGAGGCTGCAAAAAGCACATGCACACAGCGTCGCTGATCCTCGCTTGGACTCCAGGTGCCCACGATCACAGGGCACTGCTTACGAGGGTCTCAGGCTGCAAAAAGCACACGCACACAGCGTCGCTGAGACTCTCCTGGAAACTTTTGTGTTCCTGAGTTTCCGCAACAGGGAGCCAGCTCACCTCGGGCCCTTGGGGATCAGTTACTTCAGGACCCAGTACAGCAAAGTCCTTTCAAGCAGGGGGAAACAGCACACAACAAAGTCCCTTCAGCCTTTCCTTGGTTAAAACCTCAAACTGCAGGCCAGCCCCAGAACACACAGCAAGGGTCAGTCCTATCCTTCAGTCTCTTCAGTTGTTTCTTCCTTGGCAAAGGTTCCTCTTGACCACGAAGTAGCTCCAGTCTTGTTCAAACTTGATCAAGCCATTCTCCAAAGTTCAGGGGCTTCAGCTCTCATAGTTATACCCCTTAATTGCTTTGAAGTCTTTGTGTTCAGGGGGCACTGACCCCTGTTCAAACCAGTTCTGGGTGCCTCCCTGCCAGTGACACCTTCTTCCTTTGATTAGTGGGGGTCTGGATTCTCAATCACTCAGCAGGAGATGGGACAATTGTTTTATAGCAGCAACTCAGGCCTCTTCACCTCTAGGGGCTACTCCTCCCCCTACACTCCAGATGCAGGTCAGCCTGTTGCTGTCTCACCTCCTCCCCTGGGTCAAGACATTCCCCAGATCCTATCACTTTCAAATCCAGACAGTCAATCCACAAACCAGGCAGAGACACACAGAAATGTTAGAGCACAAAAACCCAGCCACTTCTAAAAGAGTGGCTTCTTAACACACAATACAAAAACCACCTTCATAAAAAGATGTGTTATTACATTGGGAGTTCAGGCATACTAAACTTCACCTTTCCATCTTAAGCCTTTGGGAAGATAGGCTGGAAAACATATTGCACAGCGTTCCCACTCTATCCTATGGGCAAGATGGCCTTTCAACAGTGAAAAACGAAATGGAGATTATTTCACTGTCAGGACATGGTACACACCTTAGTACATGTCCTACCTTTCACATGCACCGCACCCTGCCCAGGGGGTACCTTGGACCTACCATAGGGGTGTCTGATGTGCATAGAAAGGGAAGGGTAAGGTCTGGCAAGTGGGTGCACTTGTCAGACAACATGGCAGTTTAACAAACTGCGCGCAGGCCCTGCAATGGCAGGCTTGAGTTCCCTTTTTAAAGCTACTTGTGTGGGTGGCACAAATAGTGCTGCAGGCCCACTAGTAGCATTTGCATTACCAGCCCTGGCACACATAGTGCACTTTACTAGGGACTTTACTAGTAAGGCAAACATATCAATCATTGACAACCAATTACCATTACACTTTATACAAGGAGCACTTGCACTTTGACACTGTTTAGCAGTGGCAAAGTGTCCAAAGCATCCAAGTTGGCAACACCATGTCAGAAAAAAGGTCTAGGGGGAAAGCAAAAAGTTTAGGGAACTTTAGCCCAAAAGGGCCAAGTCCTACAGTCTTTAATGTTGTTGTGCCATTGGTCTTTGCCCATGTTCCTTCCTATTTGCTCAGATAACCACCCTTATTCACTATTGAGGCTCCCCACACACATTTTCATCTGGTCTTGATACATAATTAATGATGTTTCGCTCTGAAGGTCCTACAACTAACTATTCAATTGCCTTTATGTATTGCGATGCAATGTACTGCACTTGGAGAGTTGTACTGAGGATCTCACCATTAATTTCCCATCTCCAGCACATCATGATCATTTTAGCCTTTAACTTAATACCCATCCATTATTTTACTTTATGTTGGTTTTCAACCAGAAATGCACAGTGCTCTCATTCCCTTCGTGATTTCCTCCTCCCTTGCACTCAGTTGTATGTTACTGGCTTAATTCTTTGACTCCTTCCACCCATTGTTTCATTCCTGTCTCAAGTATATTCTAAACTGACATCTAGAGTAAGGTATGGGAGGGAGGGAGAGTGCACCCCAAATTTTAAGATGTTGTAGTGCTAGAGGCACTCTTGTGGTCTGACACCACATGATGACCTCTGACTACCATTATTTTAATTGACCTTGGTGTGTTATTTTATCCTAGCCTGAATTTACGACGTACTGCATATGCCTTGTTTCTCTTAAAGGATTTCTTTCTTGTAATCTTGCAGTCTTACAGTGGGAGCTGTCATGGAGTAGAACAGCCTTGCCAAGAACAGAATGTGTGGGATGTGAATTTGAAAGCATGAGAGAGAGAGAGAGGTGTGGAATGTACGTTTTGGTCTCAAAGTGCAGTGTTATAATCAGTGGTGCACAAATGTGCACTGTGTTGTACATTGAGAGATTAAGTATGTGATGCTATAGGCAGTGGTGCACAAATGTGCATTATGTTGTACATTGGGAAGAATTATGAAGTTCTTACTATTGGCTTTGACATGGCCTCATGTCATCCTGCATTCTGACTCTGCCTTGCTTGAGCTTTTCTGCGCGCACAGACAGGTTTGCAAGTTGTTTGGGTTAATCACGTTCAAGGATTGTTTTGTGAGAGATTGTTTAATGTACCCTGGAAGGCTTTCGTAAGCTTTCGTAAGCTTCGTTATGATAAGAGCTGGAAAATGCGAGAATGTAGAGGGAACGTGGGAACTCCTTCCTGCCGTGGAATGCTTGCCTGGAAGCTGGACAGCTCCAGTAAGTTTCCTTAGCGCAGAGTGGAAGACTCTCGAACCTTCTAGTGTGTTTTTTGAGACTATAAAGCTGAGGGTTGTTGACAGCCAAGGTTGGGAGCTCACTTACAGAGTAGACGTACTGCTGTAAGACGAACGGAACCTGAGTCCCGGTCAAGAGTCCAAGCCCAGCTGTGAACGGGCCCCCCAGCTTGGCACGGAGGTCGAGTGACCGATCGGGTGAGGTGATTTGTTTCTGACTAGTGCCATTGTGGTGCGTGGTTCCAGTGGCTGTAGTCATTTGAAGTGTTTTCTTTGTGATCTGTGAATGACACAAGGTGCACATCTAAAGTAATCATTTGATGTATTTAGTATATATATCTTTCTTATCTCTTGCAGGACGTCCAGTATATTTGCTTGAGTTTTATCTCATATAATTTGCTGCTCATTTATTCATTAGTATTATTCATGAATTTAACTGTTGCATTTACCAAGTGTGTTATTATTGCTTGCATATAAATATATATCTCTTCATTTGGCATCTGGGAAAGCCTTTCTGTTAGAGAGCATTGCATAAATAAAACCCCAAGCCTTATTCTAAAAAGAGAGTCTTTGCATTTTGTAAAGTGAAACCCTTTTCTAGGTGTTGTGTTTTATGTCTCCTGCTCCGCCGTGTTTGAGCCACCGTGTGGAAGTGGAATTTGTAGAATTCTGTATTATCTGAAAGGTGGAGCAAGACAGATGTCCAGGGGAATCAGACAAGGTTGTGTTATTGCACCCCACCTTTTCTCATTATATATTAATGGGATTGATAAATTCCTCCAAGAATTGAATACTGATGCCCCGAAAGTAGGTTCTTGCCCAACTCCTCTGCTCCTGTATGCAGATGACGCAGTCTTAATATCTAGAACTGCAAATGGCTTACAATAATTGATTGAAGCTTTTGCATCATACATGGAACAGAGAGATTTAAAATTAAATCTCTCCAAGATGTTTGTGATGGTCTGTGGACAAGGTAGGGCAAAGAAAAAGACCCATCGTGTGAGGGAATATAAGCTGACTGATGTACAAAGCTTTTCCTATCTAGGCATCCTACTTTCTCATAATAACAATAGGGGTCTTCACATAGATCAGACAAGATTTAAATTAATTCGATCCATGGAGGCTATTTTTAGATTCTATAATAAGATAGGTAGCAGACCTATTCATGATATGCTTAAATTATATGGTAGCAAATGCTTATCAGTAGCAACATATCGCTCTGTAGTGTGGGGCAATGTAAATACAAATACATTACAAATTTGTGAAAACTTGTTTTTCTGCCACATGTTGGCTGTACCAAGGTCTACCTCTGTATATCACCTACAGAAGGAATTGGATGCACCTTATGTCACTGATTTAGTACAAGCTAGAGCTTTATGCTCTTGACATAACATCTGGTGCAAGGAGGGAACAAAGTTTACCAAGGATATAATTAAGGATTGTTTAACATTGGATCATTTTAATAAAATCCCATGGCTAGCATATATTGATAAGTTACTGAAATAAATTGACAAAGATCTTACAGTGACAAAACCTGTAGGAATTCTACAATATGGTAAAAATGAAATCAAAAATATTTATATGGAGAAACAAAGCCAAGATAGAGCCAGAAGAGAAAAGAAAAAAAACAAGTGTGTCAAGATACATGTCTAGTATAATGTTGTTTGGTCTACCCGAATACCTAGTCAAAGTTACTAACACTCAAGACTGATTTTACATAACTAGGCTACGACTGGGCACAATTCATGAACTGGTGGCATTCCCAAACATGAAAAATGGAAGAAAATAATTTACAGATGCCCATGTGATGGGAAAACCACTCAGTCCACGATGCACTTTATGTTGTTCTGCAAGTTTTATCAAGATATCAGACCAACATTTTTATGACCAATCTTTATGTTAGAGAAACTCTTCTTCTATAAGGATGCCATGAATCTTATATGCACCCTTGTTAATGAATTAGCATGTCAAGCTGCTGCAAGATACATAACCTGGGCTATTAAAATAAGGAAATCACTTGTAACTCTGGATAATCTAGTCTATGAAGATGTCTGAATGATGATCTTAGGTTGATAATATTTTTCATTACGAGAAAATAAGATGATTTTTATTGATGGAGTTTTAACATTTAATGGAATGAACTTTTAAACTGTAATGCACAGTATTATGTAAGAATGAAAAACGTTTTATTGTATGATTTTTTTTTAATTCTATGTAATTTTAGGGATCGACAAAAAAGATTCGAATAAAGATATTTTTGATTTGACTCCTTCCACCATGTAATGTTTCATTGCCCTGATGTGGTGAAGTATTTGCTTAGTTTTGTTCCTGCATCAGAATATTATTTTTTACATTGATCACCCATCCATTTTACAGTAGCCCCTTCTTAACATTACCTTTGTGGAAAGACTGCTCTCTTTATTTTTATATGTACACACAAGTTGAGATGCAATATCTAAATCTCTTAGAAGATTTTGATTAATCTTTTGTATGAGCTACAAATAGTGTTACCACAGTCAGTATGTGGTTGACGTTATGTTTTCAAATATGCATCATTCAGCGCAGTGAAGCCAAGCTGAGTGAAGCTTGCACTATATGAGGCAATAAATAAAAATAAATAAGATTTCCTTTAGCCCATGCAGATCACCAGCGCTGCTAAACAAGGTGTGACTTTTAAAGTTAACCAACTAATTGTTTTTCTTTGTACTTTCATCTTTTGCTGTTGTGCTGTTCCCTAGCACCATGGGGAGCATCAATGCTATTATTGGCATTTACCAGGGATGTGAGGGACCCACTACACCCCAACTATTATTGTTTTCACTTATTTAACTAATTGTTCCTGTTTACATAAAGGCCTGTGGCATCCTTGCTACACCACTTGCTGTTACTGCTATATTAATCCATCACACACAAAAAATATGATAGTATTACCCACACCTAAGTTGTTTGGGATATAATTGGGCCAAGTGGGAGAAATATTCAAAAGTTCAGACATAAAAGCCTCACCCACAAGGCAGTGGTATGCGCCATCATTGGTTAGTCCATCCTGCCCTGGTAGGATATAACCATCAGGGTAGTCTTAACCTCACAATGAGGTAACTCAGAATTAAAAGTACTGGAAAAATGTAGAATCCAGATGACACTTACAACTGCCATAGTGTAAACCCAAAGAGGTTTCCTTTATTCAGATGTTACATTGGGCCGAATGAAAACAATTTATTGTCAATGTAATTAGAGAAACAATATCTCATTCCTCCTTGTACCAACATGTTTTGGGCCCTAAATATGCCCCTTTGTGGTCTCGGGCCTGCATCAGGACAAAAATGGATTCCTATTGTCCCTGATTCGTCCTTGTACAAGCACAAGAAAAAGGCAAGAATATGTCTTACCTCCACTTAGTGTACTGATAACATCCTATTCTGTAGGCATAAATGTCCCATTGTCTCAGTGGTGGGCGACTCTTCCTACAGTCAATCATTCATCAAGAAACGTATCTCATAGAAAACCTATCTGATACCATCACTTAGTAAATCCAATTAACTTATTGACTGAGTGCTCTCAGTAACTAAAATGTCATATCCTGTATTTTTTGAAGAACAATGCACAATAAAGTACCTTTGGAAAATACACCAGGAGTGCTTCACTCAGGTGACTTCCAGTTTGCTGTTCGCTTAATGCATTTGGACCTCAAGGTCACTTAGATACATTTTGGCCTCACCTGGTTTTACTGTGGTCACTCCTCTTCCAACGCTTTCAACAATCCCAGCACCTTCATGGCCCACAATCACAGGAAACTTTATGTTTGCCATTTGACCTTCGATCACGTGATCATCTGAGCGGCAAATGCCAGAGGCCACCATCTGCGACAATACACAAAGAAAGATGTCACCATGCAATGCATACATCTATATGTGATAGTGTATTACAAGAAATGGAACTGCATGCCATAGTGCAAAGCAAGGCTTCCTGGTCCAGTAATGCAGTGTTTTATCAGAGGATTAGCTCATCAAGTTAAGCTAAGTACACAAATAGTCCTGTAATGGATAAGGTAAACTATATGCGGGGTGTACATGGTAGTGGTGTTACCTTCTTAAATTTCAGGCAAAATCCACACTGTACAGCGTTTCGGCATTCTGTGGCCTGAAGTAAACTTGCACTGACTGATCTCTTGATAAATGAGCACTTCCAGAATCACTGGAAAATTGATAAATTGCAACAACAGCAAAACAGCTCAGATTATAACCTGATTGGGCAGGTAATATCAGAGTGCAATATTTTAGCTGGTTGCTGGCTGGTCATTTCTAGACAGAGTTTGAAATCCACACAAAAGCTTAGCCTTAGCACTGCTACTGTTCAGAGGAAAGTATAGTTTAGCTCTGTTTTCAATCAGAAAGAAAGGAATGACGTGTGGCATTTAAAAAAAAAATGTTTAAAAATTGATATTGTAGTAACAACCCCTGCACAATAAGATCATACATAACTTACATTTATTTATGTATGTATTTATTTTTTATTTATTCATTCATTAAATCATTTAATTAATCATTTATAAAGAGCAAACCATCACCCACAAGTGATTATCTAGGTGCTCAAAAGTACAGGAAGATAGAAATCCCAGCACAAAGATGTAAGAAGCCTATGATTGATAACAGCTTGATAAAACAAAAAACAACTAAATGGCCAGAAATCTGTTTTAAACAATCAGTTCAAAAACTAAGAAAATAAATTTGTTGAAAAAGAGTCACATATGGTTGTAATTCAAAGTACGAAGCCCATCAGTGATATTACTGAGGCTATATGTTTCAAATATTCCTCTGATATGTTTAAGGGAGAGGTGCTAAATGGGGCGGATTGTAGAAAAGTCCAACAGAAAATATGTCAGACCATTTAAATTGAAGGGCCTTGATGCATGAGACGGGAAGGTTTTAGATTATAATGCCCCCCTTTCTGAACAATGACAAATAGAATTCATATTGTATACTACAGCCAGCACATCTGAATTTTTGGATTATGCCATGGCATGTTTTCATGTTTTATTGTTTAAAAAAGGCATTTCACCAAAGCAAGGATGCAAGGAGTTACATCTGAGCAGTAAGGTAAAATCACATTGAAGATACCTTCTGTTAATTAGGAGATTTGTTCTAATAATAATATGTAATCACTGTAGTAACAACTGTGTGAATCTGCATTTATTAGTACAGCTGCTTTTAATAAAGTTTTTTTATATATATGGTGGTCACCAGTATATAGTTATAGTTAGGCTCTGGTTTCCTTAGGAAAAGTGTTTTCTCGTTTGCTTATGACTTTGGCAATGTTTGACGAATCTTCACAAAATTTTCCCAAAAAAGTGGCACGCTTTGTCTACTTCTCCATGGAAAGGTTCCAGGGTGATCCGTCAAGCGAGGGGCAAGAAAAATGGGTGGTCAAAAAATGTGCATTTCCCATAGGGATTTTAGACGTTACTACAGCTGAAACTGCTCAATGGAATGACACCAAATTTGGAAGAGAGGTTGCTCTTGGTACAGAAGAGGCCTTTTTGTGATTTTGTGTAAATCCGTTCAGTAGTTTTGAAACTACTAAAGAAAAAAAAATGGTATAGCTAGAGACGTGTATCTTCCGCAGACCCAACAGATCTCATGCTGAGATCTGATTGGCTGCCAACACTAAAACAAGGAAGTATGGCAGCCATTTTGCAACTCTGAATCAGCAGAGTCACAAACATACAGAAAAAAAGAGAATGTGCAGGCTAGGAATACCCTGCCCCCCCTTGGCCTCGTGGTAGGGTCTCACTGGTGGCACTCCGGAGGCCCAACATTTTTTTTTCAATTTTGCTGTGAAATCACAGTGGATCCGTGAATTTACAGAACAACTTGAAAATTAAGTCCCCAGGTGGGCCAGGTGCCAGAGGTGAATTTAAATATAAATTTGGGATAGGGGTGCACGTGGCCCCCCTCCTCCTGGCCAATATCGGCCACTGGAGACCGCCACCTCACTGGAGTAAGGCCAATATAATATAATGGAGGAGGAGGGCTGCGCAGCCCATCCCTCCCCCCCCAGGCCATTTGCAGCCCAAGCCCAATAAATTAATTTCCAGTTTAGGAGGGCCACATAGACCTCCTCCAGGTACTTTTATAGCCCCAGGGACCACCAACTCCCCGGGGCCAGCCTGATTTAACAAAAAGGGTGAGTGGGGCTACACGGCCTCCTTCCCAGGCTGGTTACTGCCCCTGGGACCACCAACTTCCTGGTGCTTGGCCTAAATTAGATTGGTGAGGTGGGGCACATGGCCCCCTTCCTGGGCCATTTTTGGCCCCGGGGAGGTGGGGACCACCATCTCCTCGGGGCAGGCCCTAGAAAAAATCCAAAAGAGGGAGGCTGTGTGCCCCCCCTTCATGAGCCATTAATGGGTCTGGGTTCCGCCACTCCCCAGGGCCGGCTCCCTATGTCCCAAGGTGCCCACCCTCAGGACATGGTAGTTTGCTTTTGCTTGGTGGGAGCTTTAACAACTACTGCCAAGCAGGAGCAAAATTATGTCCGCTCCCAGTGGGCGGGAGCAGGAAAACTGCTCCCACCAGCTGGGAGCAGATTTTTCATCTGTTTTCCTGCCCCCGGTCAAGTGGGCAGGAAAACAGTTGTAAAAATTGCTCCTACTTGCAGGGAGCAGCATTTTTTTGCTGCTCCCTGTGTGTGGGAGCAATTCTGGCTCCCGATGGAGGCGGGGAGCCAGCAGGGACTGAGGGATTATTAGTACTCCCCTGCCGCTCCCAACAGTGCACTCTGGGTGCCCTGGGTGGGCTCCAGGGCATCCAGCATCAAGTGGCTGGGCCCCAGGGGATAGGGTCTCCACCCCGGGGCCAAAATCAGTGAAGGGGGCTGCACGCCCCCCTCCCTTTCTGTAAACTTCCACAGCTTGGCGAAGGCAAAGCAAGTTGTTTCCTCAGCAATTTCACTTTGAAAAATGATCTGAAATTCTTGGTGGACATGAAGGCATCATTGATTTATCAGAGCACAATCTGTAGTGACAGTGACCAGTGGGTTCTTTCTTGTCCTCTCCTAGTGAGAACCGTGTCCATGGTTCTTCCTTTAAATGACTATGAGTATGCAAATGTGCAAAATCAACTGGAGGCTCCACCTATTTGGCCCAGACCCGTTCACTTTAGTAATATGCAAAGGTCGTTCCGCCTTTTCGCAGGATGATCGACATCTTCCCAAAAGGCCCCCCCAGCGCGCTTCCCGCCAATTTTGGTGAAGTGTCTTGATGCGAGGAATATGAGGAAATCTTCCACTTACTTTATATAGTTAAGAGGAAGTATCCTTATTTGGTGGAAATTTACCTCTTTGTAGTCTCGTTGAGGATTCATGTTATCACAGATTTCTGGATAACAATACACAGGGAACAATCACAATGCCAAAATTAAATGCACACAAGGTCACTGGAGTCATTTCCTCATGGTCCATTGCGCAGCTGTAGTGTAGAATACGCACTAGACATTTACCCAACAAGGGAGCACTTTCTAATTAACCAGTAGAAAGTACTCCAGATAGGTAGAAATGTTGGCAAAACTGTGGATTCTTGTTGGATAAATGGGCCGGTGAGGTTTCGTTCTGGCCCTTATGGTCATTTCACAGAAATGAAACCTCAACGAGAAGCACTTACAAATATAAACATAGGTGCCCCAGTAGAAGCTCCACTTCTGTAAAGGATAAATGATCCTAACTTCCTGGGTTTGGTGAAGGCAAAGCAAGTGTGTTTTCTCGGCAATCCCGCATAGGAAAATGATCTGAAATCCTTGGTTGAGGTGAAAGCATCATTGATCTATCAGAGCACAATCTGTAGTTACTGTGACAAGTGGGTTCTTTCTTGTCTTCTCCTGGTGAAAGCAGAGTGCATGGTTCTCCCCTTAAATTACTACCAGTATGCAAATGTCCAAAATCACCTGGAAGCCTCGCCCGTTTGGTCCCATCCCGTTCACCTTAGTGGTATGCAAAGTTCTTATCGCCTTTTGTCAGGATGAATAGACAGCTTACTAAAAAGGCCCCCCTTTGCATATCTTGCTGATGTTGGTGAAGTGTTCTTGATGCCGAAGAATATGAGGACATCTCCACCAAACAAAGAAGCACTTGCTTTATATAGTTAGGAGAAAGTACCCTTGTTTGGTAGAGATTCGCCTCTTTGTAGTCTCGTCATCTTCTCTATAGAAGAATTTATGTCATCACAGATTTCTGGAATAAGACGCTTGAGGAAAAATCACATTGCTGACATTAAATGCAAGGAAGGTCTTTGGAGACATTTCCTCCTGGTCCATTACGCAGCTGTAGTGTAGAATAGGCACTAGAATTTATCCAACGAGCTAGCACTTACTAATTAACCAGTAGAAAGTAATCTCTTTGGGTAGATATTTTGTGTAAAACTGGACCCTTGTTGGATGAAGGGACAGGTGAGGTTCTGTTCTGGCCCAGTCACTCACACAGCAGCTGACACAGCCACTCAGACACCTACTCACACACCCATTCAACCACTCTCACATCCACTCGCACACCCAAACAGACCCACACAGCCACTCACACTCCCATACAGTTACATACACCCATACAGTCACTCACACACTCACAAAAGCACTCACACAAAAGCACTCACAAATCCTTTCACAGACCCATACAGCCACTCATATACCCACAGATTGACCTATAAAATCACCCTCACACCCACTGACAGATCCATACAGCCAATCACATACCCACTCACACACCCATATAGCCACTGAGACACCCACTCACACACTGATACAGACAGTCACAGAGCCACTCAGATGACATATATTAGAAATAGTATCACTCAGTAGTACAGAAAGAATTGTAATTTAGCTTTAATTATTAAGTCTCAGAAACGTTTACAGAACACTTGTGTCATCAGTGATGTCACTGATCATGTCATGAATAATGTGATATGTGAGGTCATAAGCAGTGCATAGCAGGGTGTAGTTATAATTAGCTCAGGTAACTATAACCGCTGAATTTCTATGGTTTTGTGCGTGCGAGATCATAGCTTAACTATAATGTGTTTTTTAAATAATTTTTCCACAAATTTGTGGAGGATATATGGCAAAATTGGAAAAAAACTATGAGATGCAGGCTCCTGCGCTTCATTTTAAAACCCCACGAGGTAGGCCATGTCCTGAGGGGACAGCGCAAAAAGTGTTTAATATGGGGAGGGGGTGCTTAGCCCCCCTGCCTAGGCCATTTTCAGCCCGGGTACCCAACCCCCCAGGGCCCGCAGTATTTTTGATGGGAGGGCAGCTCTCCTTCCCAAAACTCTAAAGGCCCCAGTGATGCCATTTCCCGGGGCCACTAATCTTCCTAAAAGGGAAGTGCAGCCCACCTGCCTGAGCCATTAAAGGCTCACTAGCTCTGTCCTGGGGAGCCCACCACTGGGACCTAGTAGTTTACCTGCCCGCACAGGCAGGGAAACGTGTTTGCTACCACTTGGAAGCAAACACCTGTTTCCCTGCCAAACGGGAGCAAACACAAAGTTTGCTCTCAGCAGACACAAGGTTTGAAAATGTTCCTGCCAGCTGGAAGTAGACTTTTGATCTCTTTGGGCAGGGAAACAGATACAAATATTGCTCCTGCCTAAGGGAGCAGCATAAGTAGCCTTATATTTGGCCCTGGGGAAGGGGTATCCAGAGCCATAATAGTCTCATGGGAGGGGGCCACGTGGCCTGCTCCTCTTTTAATATTTATGTAGGGCCCTGGGGTATCAATCAATCAATCACGGCATTTATAGAGCGCGCTACTCACCCGGGAGGGTCTCAAGGCGCTGGGGGAGGGGGTAAGTTACTGCTCGAACAGCCAGGTCTTGAGCTGCTTCCTGAAGGAGAGATGGTCCTGGGTTCGCCGAAGGTGAGTGGGGAGGGAGTTCCAGGTCTTGGCTGCCAGGTAGGAGAAGGATCTTCCTCCGGCGGTGGTTCTGCGGATGCGTGGTACGGTGGCGAGGGCGTGGCTGGTTGATCGTAGCTGGCGTGTGGGCGTGTAGAAGGTCATGCGGTCGTTGAGGTACTTTGGGCCCAGGTCGTGGAGGGCCTTGTGTGCGTGGGTGAGGAGTCTGAACGTGATTCTCTTGCTGACGGGGAGCCAGTGCAGGTCTTTCAGGTGTCCGGTGATGTGGCTGTGTCGGGGGATGTCCAGGATGAGTCGTGCGGAGGCGTTCTGGATGCGCTGGAGTCTTTTTTGAAGTTTGGCTGTGGTTCCGGCGTAGAGGGTGTTCCCATAGTCCAGTCGGCTGGTATGGGGTCCCCAGCACCATAATAGACTCAAGGAGTGGGGGACCATGTGTGCCCTCTCCCCTTTAAAATGAAAAAAAACTGCCTGGGAGATAGGGGCCCCAAGATTTAAAGAGGCTCAGGGGGGGCACACAGCCCCCTCCCATTTAACAAAAACGGCCCTGAGGATTGGGGTTCCCAGGGCCCAATAAGGCTAGGGGAGCTGGGCCACATGACCCACCTCCCCTTCAAAATAGATACGGCCATGAGGGATGGGGTCCTCAGGGCCTAACAAGGCTTGGGAGGTGGGTCACATGGCTCCCCTCACCTTTAACAAAAAGGCCCAAGGGGATGGGGACCCCAGGACCTAATAGGGCTAGAGGGGCCATGGGATGGGGTCCCCAGGGTCTAATGAGGCTTGGGGAGGTGGGCCACGTGACCCCCTCCCCTTTAAAAAAAAAGACCTGAATCTGAAGGCCCAGCACAGAGTGGAGTTGACTGCCTTTGGGGGGGGGGGTTGGCCTCAGGGCCTGGTTTCAGGCCAGGCCAAGTTGTCAACCCCCATAGAGAACTTCTGAAGGCCCTGTGCCTGTTTGGGAGGTGCTGCGCCTGGCCAAAGGACATGTGCAGTGTGGGGTTGGCTGCATGCATGGTGTTGACCACAGGGACCAACTTCCCTCTCAGCATGGCTGAAGGCCCTGCAAGCGTGGGGCTGGCTGCTTTTGGGGGGTTGGCCACAGGGCCTAGACGCTGATGTAGATGCAGGCCAGGCTTTGTGGCCAATTCCTCGCCATATGGCCAAAGGCATTGCGCAGCATGGGGTTGGCTGCATGCACATGGTTGGCTGCAGGGCCTGGCCGCAAGCAGCGGGGCTTGGATTACGTATGGTAATAAATATGACATTATGTAAAAAAAAATCATAGAAATTTACTAGAAAAAAAACAAAGGTTAGTATAACATTTATAGTTAGGTGAAATGTTCAGTAACAACGTAACATTTTAAACTCTAAAAACCACAGAAACTCACCATTTCTATAGTTTTTCTTAAGTAACTATGACTCGTGCCCTAAGGTCACTATAACACGCGCCCTCGCAGTGCACTGCTAATAATCCCACATATTACATCACTCATGACATCTAAGACATCATTGATAATTTCACTGCAACATTTGCAATTAAATTATTGATGAGAAATCTGTGCATGGCACGGGCATCAGTTATTGTTACCTTAGGGCACGAGTCATAGTTACTTGAGATAACTATAACTGGTGAATTCCTGTGATTTTAGAGTTTAAAACATTATGGGGCCGATTCTGATGCGGGTTGGAAAAGCTTCCCGACCGAATCGGTTGGGAAATGGTGTCCGACCCACTCGGATCGGGAAAGTCCGACCGGCGGAGTAGGATGCATCCGGATGCTTCCAGATACGATTTGGTTGAACTCCCATTGACTTCAATGGGAACATTTGTTCCTAACCGCATCAGAATTGGGCCCTCGGTCAGGAAGACACGTTCCCGATCCGATTTGGAAGGAGCAAATGCCGTTAGGAGGCCTTCCTAACCGCATCAGAATCAGGCCCTCGGTCGGGAAGCTTTTCCAACCCGCATCAGAATCGGGCCCTATGTTGTTACAGGACATTTCACCTAACTATAACACTACTTTAAACTTTGGTTTTTACAGTAAATATTTATTTATATACATATAAATTAGGGCCTGATATAGAAAGCGACTTACGACTAGTAAAGTTATGAGTGCAGAGTATATGCACTTGGGGTGGAGTCTCTGCACTCGTGCTGGAATCGCCGCACTCGGCGGAATCTCAACACAACACACAGGGCCCGATTCTGATGCGGGTTGGAAAAGCTTCCCGACCGAGGGCCCAATTCTGATGCGGTTAGGAACAAATGTTCCCATTGAAGTCAATGGGAGTTCAACCAAATCGTATCTGGAAACATCCGGATGCATCCTACACTGCCGGTTGGACTTTCCCGATCCGAGTGGGTCGGAAACCATTTCCCAACCGATTCGGTCGGGAAGCTTTTCCAACCCGCATCAGAATCGGGCCCAAAGTCTGGAGTGCACCGTGTGGAGATTTCACTGCATTCATAACTTTATGAGTCATAAGTCCCTTTGTGAATCGAGCCCATAAATAGATATATTTAATGAAAAAATCTAAAGGTTAAACCTTTTTTATAGTTCGGAACCAAATTTGAAATACATAAACATTACAAAGTCTTAAGTTATAGTTATACCTTTAATTTCTAAATAGGCACCAACTTTAAATTAATATACCTTTATTATTTATCTACAAACAAAACTTAAACTACACAAAAATAAAAATGTCTAAACCTATACTTATGCCTTTAATTTATAATTTAAGCAACACCTTCAAATTATTATAACTCGCGCACCTCCATACATAGTGTATTTAACTTGGTAGCCACACTACATTAATTATAACTCAAGCCTTCTCCATGCACTGCTTGTACCATTTTATATTATCTCACTTATACCATCTAAAATAACAGTATTTACAAAAACAGTTATGGCATTGCAAATCAATTCTTTTGTGACAACATAGTACATGGTAGAGTAGTGGTTTAGATATGGATACTGCCCTGCAGTGGAGTATAGTGTGGTATAGTGGTGAGGTGTAGACTGTTGAGTGGAGTATAGCGTTGTGCAGAGCAAAGTGGAGTGAAGTTGCATACCGTGGAATAGCGTATAGTGGAATGGTATAGAGTAGGGTACTTGCGAAGAGTGTAGTGTGGCAGAGTGTAATAACATATAGTGAAGTAGTGTAAAGATGTGGCGAAGAGTGGAGTGGTGTACTGAAGTCAGGAACATTGTTATGGCATACAGTACACTTGTGTAGAGTGGAGTGTCGCAGAGTGGAGTGGTGTAGAGTGGAAAAGCATATGGTTGAGTGTCATACATTGGAGTGTCGTAGAGTGCAGTGAGGTAGAATAGAATAGTGTAGAGTTCAGTGGCATAGACTGGAATGAAATAGAATGGAGTGGTCTAGATCTGGAGTGGCATAGAGTGTAGTTGGGTAGAGAAGAGTGGGGTAGCGTAGAGTGGGATAGAGTAGAGTGGGGTAGAGTGTAGTGTAGTACAATGTAGTGGTGTACAGTGTAATAGCATATATTACAGTGGTGTACAATCGAGTGGCGCACAGTGGAATGGCATAGAGTGGAATAGCACAGAGTGGAGTGCTATACAGAGGAGTTGCGTATAGTGGACTAGTGTGAAATGCATTGGTAGTCAGTGGAGTGGCATAGACTAGAATGCCATAGAGTTCAGAAGGCAGACAGTGGAATAGCGTACACTGTAGGGGTGTATAGTGCAGTGGCGTACTGTGGAGTGTGTTAGAGTGGAGTGGCGTATAGCGGAACAGCATAGAGTGGAGTTGCATACAGTGGAGTGGCATAGAGTAAAGTAGCATACAGTGGAGTGTTGTCAATGCTCCTCCACAAGCATCCTGCTTTAAAAATTCCAGTGAGTCACAGGAGCTTCTGCCAGAGTCTGTTAAAAAGGTACTCGATACCATACTGGCGGAGATTCGCGGCCTAAAGGCCCAGTGAGCTTTGGACACGGAGTTAATAAATCAAAGACTTACTAAGATGGAGGAGTCCTGCTGGTACTTCCAAAACAGCTACAGGCAGCAGAGCAAAGAATCTCAGACATTAAAGACAAACTGGCACTTCTGCAATCTCGTTCAACACCTGAATTTGCAAAAATTGCAGAATTGGAGATGAAGTTAGAATCACTGGAGAACCACGCAAGACGTTCTAAACTTAGATTTACGGGAATTCCACAAGGGAGTGAATCCCAAGGTCAGATACAGTCAGTTCCTCAGCTTATCAATATGTTGATCAAAGATCACATCTTACATCTTACCATCCGTTCCTAAGGATTTGACAATTATTCGGGCACCTGGAGTTCCCTTTTATCAGCCACCTGGGGCTAAATATCTGAGAACTATTCTCGGACTTTCAGATCAAGGAACAAGTTCTCTCAACAGCAACCCAGCAGAAAACATTTACAGTCCTGCAAAACACCTCCTTGAAGATTTTCTCTGATCTTTCTGTGACTTCAGCTAGGCGCAGAAAGGTGTTTCAACAATTAGCCTTTGAGGTTAGATCAATTGCCGCACAATCCTCTTTAGGTCACTCCTCAAAACTCAAGGTTCTTTGGAAAGGACAATTCAAGATCTTTAATGTTCTTTCTGAAGCCCAGGATTTTCTAAAATCAATCAGAAACTAAAGATGTATTTAGAATCTGCATTAACCCTTTTTTCTCTTTTCTTTTTTCTCTCTCCCCTCTTTTTCTTTTTCCTCTGCTGGGACCGTGCGGGGGGATCGAGGTGGTGGTTGGCAGGCCAGGATGCAATTCCATGGCATCCTTCAGTCAGAGATTCCTCGTGGCGTGCTGCAAGGGGGTCTCCTGCCACGTGGATGGGTAGGGTGGGCTGGGTGGGGCTTGGGTTGGGGTAGCAGAAAAAAAGCGAGTGGATCAAAGCAATTTTTTGTTATTCTTTCCTGTTTTCGATATTTAAGCTCATGTGTCTTTAGTGTGATGAAAGTTATTTCTATAACAAATGGATAGCATCAAAATAATTTTGTGCAATGCGAATGGATTGTTGAACTCAAGAAAAGCGAACACAATGCTGACTTGGCTGCTTTCCTCTTCTCCACAGGTTTTGTTTCGGTAGGAAACTCATTTTAAGTCAAATACACCTAAATTGGCTCTTCCTAAGGGATATAATCAAGCTTATTTTGCTTCGGCAAATGTGTCTGTTCATGGGGTGGCTATTATATTTTCTAATAACTGCAACTGTGAAGTACAAAAAATTAGTCGAGATGCTCAAGGCAGTCAACATATAGGATGACATCTGGCCTGGGTTGCAAAAAGCAAGACTAGACAAAATACAGTCACCCAGATCAGAGATCCGGATACGGATACAGTTGTATATTCAAAGGAAAAAATTGCTAAGGTTTTTCTGCAACGTTTTAAAACTATGTATGAGGAGACGCAGGAAATTACTCTAGCTTCACTAATACAATATTTTGAATCTTTAGAATTGCCTTCTATATCAAAGTGCATGAGCAACTCCCCTGATAAACCTATCTCACAAATTGAAGTTAGTAATGTATTAAAATCTAAAGCTAATGCAAAAGCTCCAGGTAATGATGGCATCCCTGTTGAAGTTTTTAAGACCTTCGAGCCCTGGCTTTTGCCCTTCCTTACTAAGCTTTATAATCTGATAAAAAATGGTGAGCCTATATCTAAAAACTTCAAAGAAGCGGTAGTGGTTTGTTTTCTTAAGAAACAAAGATTCTAGTGTTACTGGCTCATATCGACCTATAAGTCTATTAGATGTAGATTATAAAATATTCATGAAAATCTGGGCATCAAGGGTGGCTCCACTTGCACAACAGGTGGTCCATCAGGATCAGACAGATTTTATACCTCATAGATCTATGGCCTCTAATAGATACTTTCTGATGCAAGCAACCGATTACCTGCCAGTCAACAAGGTCAAGGCCACGATTTTATTGCTTGATGCAGAAAAAGCATTCGACCTTGTTGACTGGCATGCTTTGTTTTTTATATTGTTAAAGTTCGGTTTCCCTGAGCAGTTGGTTAAAATGTTAAAAGAGCTTTATATAGATTCAGAGGCTAAAATCCTGGTAAACAAGGAAGAGGAAGGCGTAGTTAAAATCCGGCGTGGGACTAAACAGGGATGTCCGATGTCCCCTCTTTTATTCTTGCTTTTCATAGAACCTTAGGCAATAAAAATTCATAATAATCACCAGATAGTGCCCCCGTTAGCGGCCATGACAAAGATTAAATTATTTGCAGATGATATCATTCTTTACTTATCAGCAGAGCCATCTAATTTCCTTAATGCGTTTGATGAAATATTTGCTTTCACACAAATAGGGGGGTACAAGTTAAATCAAGCAAAGACTGGGCACTCTGGTTTAATGCTCCTTCGGTATCACTTCCTTTTCTTCCTCTATGGGCAGTTTCTAAACCTATTAGATATTTAGGCTTATTTGTTGTGACTAACCATTTTGACCAACTATTTGCGTTAAGTTATGGAAGTACACTTAAAAAAGCTAAGAGGCTATTAGAAAGATGGTCTCTTCTCCCCTTAACTTTAATTGGCCGTGTATATCTGGTTAAAATGTCTATTTTATCATTATTTTTGTTTATTCACCTCCCTATTAAAATTCGAAATCATATTTTATTGAGCTACATAAATTAATTCTGAATTTTATCTGGGCAAAGAAACAACCTAGAACATCACTAGCAATTCTACAATTAGATCCAACCCAGGGGGGGCTCGCCCTCCCCAACTTTGAGCTTTGAATATTTTGGTTCAGCTCCCAATGATAGCATCTAAATTTGTCAAATTTATGTTAAATTCTATGCTGGCTGAGAGTGCAATTCAACTACCCGTGTTTCTTCATTCCCTGGAAATTGCCCAAAAAATTGAGATACAAGACAATATCTGATTTAGGGGCATATTCACAAGGACTTATCTCCGAGTTATCAACACCTTAACGCATCAAAAGTGGAGATAGATTTAACTCCCCATTCACAAGCGGGTGCAAACTGCAGACATCGCCCGTATTCCTGCAATAACTGCCCCAAAACTTATCCCCAGGGAGGACACCACCAACTAACCCTAATGAGATGCAGAGTAGGCGTTCCCGTGCAAAAACACACAAAAACACCACTACACCACTTTCACAACAAACTGCCAGATCTGCGATGCGAGTCAAAAACAGGCGATAGGCCGCGGTAGCAGCAGGGATTTAACACCTGCCTTCTGCTGGTGTTAAGCAGGACGACTACCTGCAGCACGAAAGGGAGCCAAGCCCAGAGCCACATCGGAAGACCCACAGATGCCATGGAGCCAATGATCATGCAGCTCGGAGACCCAAGAGGGCCACAACACCCACCGCCACCACCCCCAGGCCCGCCACCCCCCAGGACCCGCCTCGCCCCACCCCCCCCGCCCGGACCTCCACAGAGGCAGCGTACACAAACACAGCGGACCCACCCCAAAGGCACCAGCCGCACAGACCTAACACCAGAGGAGGACATTGCCCACTACAGGCCCAAAAGGACAACCATCCCCCGCATCCTGACCCACATCCCCCACCTGCTGACGGCACCAACCCAGCGGACAACCAACAACCCTCCGCAGACAAAGCTGCCGGCTGTGCTGCACATGTTGGCCTCTGGTACCTTCCAACCCACAACTGCCAGAGTTGGAGGATTCACACAGCCAGCCCTATCCAAGTCCATCACACCTGTCCTGGATGCCATCAGCAGCCTGGTACCCCAGCACCTCCACTTCACCCACACTGCGCAGGAGCTGCTGGAGACCAAGCAATGCCCCTATGCCATAGCTGGATTCCCTCACGTGTCAGGGCCAATCAACTGCACACATGTACCCCTCGTGCCCCCTGCCGACACTGCACACAACTACCAAAATAGAAAGCACACGCATATCATGAATGTGCAGTCAACAGTGGACCGCCCGGGACTCCTCAACAATGTCGTGGCCAACTCCCCAGGCAGAGTGCATGATCCTCACATCTCCCGACAGTCCATCATCACCCAGGGCTCCCAGGATGGCACCCATGTAAATGCAGTGCCCGTTGGTAAATCCTAAATGAACACACCACACACCTCCAGCCCACAGTCATGCAACTCATGACACTGCCAATGGGCATGAAGCACAACTACATTCAACATGCCAAACAACATGCCAACCGACCAGACACGACAACACGACTCCATTGGGAAGCTGGCCTTGCCATGCCCACAACCCAGCCATGGCATGGCACCACAGACACACAATAGCATGATGCGAGGAGAGGCATGGAGCAGGCATGTGCGAGAGTGGCAAGTGACCAAGGAATGTGAACCCACCCAATGCCAGGTGTGGCGTGGAGGTGCCGGACAGACCACAGAGTGCAAACCACGGAAATGGCCATGTGGAGATCAACTGCTGGTGCATGGAGTGCAGTGGCCAGTGGACGCTACCATGTCCCCACAGGCTGTGGGGCAGAACGCGGAAATGTTGCATGTTACGTCCCCCCCTGCATGCGCGTGTGCGTAGTGGGTTGGACCTGCATATGCCAGGCCTGTGTAGGGGCGTGAACAAAAAGCCCGTTGCACTGGGCGTGGTTCTCATTCGGAATGGACAACGCGTCTGCCAGTGCGGCGCCTGCGTCCCTGGGCGCCTGCTGCACCCCGGGCCGCTGGTCCCCCAACCTGTCATGCCGGCCCCAGCACACCAACGAGGCTCCGCTCACCTGCCTACACCGGCATGTGTCGATGAGGGCCCACCACATGCCGGTGCAAGCTCCACATTACTCATTTCTCATTTACATACTCCACCTGCGTCCTCTTGGGCCCAGTAGGTCCAACATGTGGAACTGTGTCCTGAGTCTTGAATGGCAGTGACCCCAAGTCCGTGGCAGCGGTCACAGCGCCAGACTCCCTTTGATCAGTGAGGCATAATTCCATAGCGCAAGCCTGCGACATGTGGTACCACTAACCCTGCTCAACGCAAGCCACAGACACGTGGTGCCACTAACCCTGTTCAATGCCAGCCAACGACATGTGGTGCCACTAACCCTGTTCAATGCCAGCCAACGACACGTGGTGCCACTAACCCTGTTCAACGCCAGCCAACGACACGTGGATGAGGGCCCAGGCCTACACTGTGGTCCAGTAGGTCCCACTTGTGGAACTGTGTCCTGAGTCCACAATGGCAGTGACCCCATGTCTGTGGCAGCGTCCACATCCCTATACTCCCTCCGATTAGTGAAGCCAAAGACTGCATCGCAAGCACATGACACGTGCTTGTGGGCCTGTGCTGACCACTGCCCCCGGCCTACACTGCGGTCCAATAGGATCCCAAATCCAGCACCCAGTTGTGATTCATGAATGGCAGAGTCCATACCAGTGAATGCACAGAGAGGAGTAAGAGGAAGATGCGGTCCAGTCCGGATGAGAGCAGGATCCTCGTCACGGAGGTGACCGAACAGTAGCAACAACTGACCTGGTGCCACTAACTCTGTGCGCAATGAGTCATGGGCACATACTGATTGTACTTTGGTGGCATCTGAGTCCATGGCCTGGGGGTTGTCTGCATCATCATCTGTCTGGGACGGACTTGGTGTTCGACATGTTTCTGTTCCATTCATCTCCAACATGGTGACTGTTCCTGCATGGTTCTGCCCTCCGCTCCATGCCCTGGGGGTACCCTTCCACTGTCCTCCGAGACACTCCGTTACAATCCCCTTTGTCATCAATGAGAACCTGCTCTGCTCTCGTGACCCTGCCCCAGTGCAACGCAAGTCAGCGGCCCGTGGCGGTATGCCCGTGCAGGACGCTGTGCATCCGGGGCCACTAACTCTGTGCAGCTCAAGTCATGGAGCCTTTATGGTTGTATGGTTGTGTCCTTAACGCTGTGCCCTGTTATCCTTTTTTGACTGCACCAGGCACTCCATGACGGCTGGTGTACACACACCCCACACACATCCAACACAGGTGTCACTTGACATGTGAGCCTGCTAGTAAACGTGGCCGGGCGCACGTGCCCGTAGCCATTCACACCATCTAAGCAAGTGTGTCCGTGTGGTCATTATGTCAGCATGATGGGCCCGAGCCCTGCAACATCACAGTGTGCTGTCTTCAGCGGACGATACCATGTCACACAGCAGTGGACGAGACCTTGGACATGTATCTATGCACGCCCCCCGTGCATGCACAAGCGGCGTGTGCTGATCCGGCAGGGGGATCAGGGCGTGGCTCTGGCTGGCCATGAGCAGGAAGTGCGGTAAGCGTGTCTCTGTGTTGGGGTGTTGTCGCCACCAAGGCCACAGTAGTCGATGTTGCATTGTAGCATGCACCCGGAGGGCGGGCCCGCACGTACGGGGAAATGTAGGTGCGCAAGACCGCTTGGGGTCCTGGCTCATGCATGCCAAGTGTAATGTGTATCAGTCGTGCGGCTGCATGAGTCAGATGCCTACCCTCAGTCGCAGCGCGATCACAGCCAGCCATGGACTGTACACCTGTGTCCGCCCTGTCCGGTCCATTGGCCTACACTCACGTGGCCGTACGCCCTCAACGGCCAGCTTCACGGTGTTGTTGGCATGCCGCTGGACATGCGCAGACAGGCATGACAATGGTGTGCCGTAGGAGTGCACGTGATACGACTGCGCAGCGCACACAAGTGTGGGGGCTCGTGGGAGGGAGTAGCAGCTGTGAGGCAATGTGACACACAGTGGGGCCGCTCATGTGCCACATGCTCGGCATAACGGCCATGATTCCCTGGGTCGCAGACGTCCCACCACACCCACGACAGGCCTCTGTACGTATCCTGTATGCAGGCAGATGGTAAAGTTACTGTGGGGATGAAAGGTCCTTTGTCTGAACTATCAGGCGGGAGCACATCTGCAGCTCCGAGCTGGGACTTGCATGTGCCCAGCACCCCCTGACAGATACGATAGCATTTGCTTGCGACTCCCACACTATGCACTGCCCGACGCGAGACCAACGTGTACACATCTCACACACAGAAGTCCTTGGTCGTAGCTAGCATGCGTGAAATGGCCTTCACCCGTACTCCCACCCCAGCCAAGGCCTGCACCCGTTGCATACAGACACTGCTCATTGTTCCGGGCTGTGCCATTTCATCCCCAGGACTGGCGCGGGTCACCACAGTGCCGTTTCAAGCAGAGCCACTGACGCAACGGCAGACCATCCCGGACACATGCACAACTCCAGTCACGTGGGCCGGTACCGTGCACGTCTGCTGCATGCACTGGGGGCACTGCCACTGGCAGTGCTGCGGATCAGTTACCGGCTGAGCTTCCGTCCTGCCAACGTCACCTGCGTTCAGCCTGTGTTGCATTGTCGCTCGTGCATATTCGAGTGGGCCATGGATGTCTGCCTCTCCAACGTTACGGTAGCTGAGCTGGATTTCGACGTGTGTGTGCACCCCCTGTTGGCCCACGACCCGGAGTGTCACCCTGATGGCCGTTTATGGATGATTGGCATGCATGCTGGCAACTGGAGCTGGGAGATTGCACGAGTCGTCGTGTGCAGTGACCACATTGAGCCGCTCCCCTATTGGGCTTTAGTGCCAGTTGGGGCCAGGGGTTGGAGTCAGCACATCTGTCCGGGACAGCTAATGGGTTACGTTGCCGACATGTCAGATGTGGTGGACAACGAGCTCATGTTGGAAATGTTGGCCTACGCTGCTGCACTCGCGTTCATGGACGAGTGACAACGTACCTGCAGCCACAACTGAATGTGACCCATTGCACGTGTCCCCGCGCCTGGTTGCATGTTGAGGATCTGGTCACATGTCCCAAGACGGGAGTGGATATGGCTGCATTGGCCTGGACTCCGGATACATGCACGGACAACCAACGCGTGTTGGCACTGACTTGTGTGGGTGATGTACTCCCCCGGGGTGGACATGGGCGCTTTCCAATGTTCCTCATTCGGACATGCTGCTGCATTGGTCTGCATGTTGTGGCACTTCTCTTGGCCGTACTGACACGCAATTGTTGATAACGTTTGCGCACATTCACTTGTCTCCAACTGTGATGGGTGTTGATATGTATGCAAAAGTGTGTGTCACGGCTTCTCTGGGTCCCTGCCCTACATGCATTGCTACCCCATAAGGGCTGTGGGTTGGTACTTGTGCATTGTCATGTCCCTGTTTCGTGCTTTTCTAGATGCGTATGGCCATTTACCGGCCACAGGAGGGTGCACTTGTGTCCTGTGTTAGGTTGTGCAAATGTTGCTGTTTGTACCACATTGTGTTCGATGTTGGGGTGCTCTGCTTCCTATGTGCGTGTGCTGCATTATGTGTGTGATGGCCCTTCAGCTCTGATTTGGCTCACCCTTCTCCCTTTCGGGCAGTGTGGTTTTCACTTCTGTGCTAGTTCAGTGGTGTGATTTTGCTGACTTGTGTGACCTGTGCTCTTGGTTGTTGTTGTTACTCTTGGGCGTGGTTTGTCTGCAGTTGTGCTGTGCTTACTTGTGCATGTGTGCCATTGTGCCCATCTCCCCCCGTCCCCCCTGTCCCTGGTCGTTCCTCTCCCTGTTGCTGTTGTGTCTGTTGATTTTGAGCAGTTTCTGGTCCCCGACTCCTGCCACCATCTCCAGACTGATGTGGTGGACTCTATTTCCTCCATGTCATCCAGCTCCTGGTGTGGCACTGGACTCCCACCTCTGGTGTGCATTGCTGCCTTCTGGTTGTTGGCGTGTTTCTGCTTGTTTTAGCTTTTCACATCATTCCAGCTGTTCTGGTTTTCTTCCATTGTCCTCCTCTGCTCTCGGGCTGCATTCACCTTGTCCATGATGGACTGCCATGTACAATGTTTAGTTGCCAATGGTGCTTGTGGGGTTGTGTACTTGCTCCTGCTGCCTCCATTGTGCTTCAATGTTGTTTTCTGTTTGGTTTGTCTTCCTTTTTCCTGCTTTTGTTGTGCTTATTCACGCCTGCCGTGTGTGTGTCGCGGGCCTGGCGCTGCTTATCGCTGCTTTCCTCATCGCGAATGGGCTCATCGCACGTTTTTTTGTGTTGGGGTTTGGGTTTTTATCACCGTCGCGGTGGTTGTATCGCAGACATTGGCTGCGTTTTCGGCAGACTATCGCATGGTACCGCCGTGTTGTGAATTCCACATTAACACGGGGTTATTTTTCCGCGTTCGACTGCGATGTGTAAAGTTGCGTTAGCATTTTTTGGAGATGTTTAGCGCACGTTCTTGAGAATATCCCCCTTAGTTTGTCATGTACAAGTATTTTTCAAATTATATAAAATTCGTAGATATCACTTATATTAAAAAAATCGGCGAATGTCAGGCCTTTGGCTTGCAGCTTTCACGGGGGTCCCTGCAATTATGGAAGGAGGAGGGTATTGAATACTTGGGGGATTTTTTTAACATCTCAAACATGATTACCAGCGAGACACTGTCCCAGCAGTTGGGCCCTAGGTTTTTAGCCCTTTCACTTAGCTTAAATCAAATATCAAGCTTTTTAAAAACAAACTATGTGATGACCAATAATGCAGTTTCTAAGATCTTATGCCAATTATATGCTCAGGGCCTAAGGGGAGTTGGTAATTGGTATTCTTGTTTAGTGCAGTTCGGGGAACAGAAAGTGATTGATAACTTTTTTGCTAAACTATTAAAAGAAACCGGGTGCAGTGTCAGCAAAAAAGAATGGCAGTCTTTATGTGAGGTCAGCCATAGAGTACTGCGAGCCGCCAACTATAAAAGAATGGCTTTTTTGTCACGATTGCTAACCTACTATACACCGAAAAGACTGAATAAGATGTTCCCAACTTCCTCCGAGTATTGTTTTAGTGCGGGGATCTGGAGATAGGGTCTTGGAACCACATTTTTCAAAATTGCCACAACTTACACCATTTTTGGTCTGACGTATTTCAAAGGATTAATCAATCACTAGCACTAGCAGTTCATATTATCCCCTCTCTTAAATTAGTTCTCTTTAGGTGTTCAATAGAGGTACAGCACTTGTCAAAGTATCAGCAATATTTCTGCTTTATAGCTATAGCAGTGGCTAGGTCAATAATTCTTCAGAAATGGAAGTCCGATAAGGTATCCTTGATTCAGCATTGGCAAGAGAAGATGGCTAAGACATATATCTGGGAGGAAGCATGTGCTAAATGCATAGGGTCCCTTCGTAGATTTGCAGTGACCTGGTCAGGGTTTTTCTAATAATTTATTTTAAAATGCTTGTCGATACCCACACCCTCTAGGGTTTTATAAAGCTTTTCTACCATGTAGTTTGTATTGTAGATGGGAACTAACCTTTTTCACTAGTACGGACTTTATTGCTTTGATTCAAATCTGATGCAAAGTAAGTTGTTGTTATCGATGTAATTGACAATGGCTGCTGCTCTTTTCCATATTTTGGCGATATTTGCACTACAATCTGTATTGTATTGTTAGCACTTTATCTTCATCGCACTAGCACTTTATCCATATATTTATGAATTGATTGTTATGTTGGACAAGAGTTGTTCTATGTAACTGTGTAGTTTTTTTTTCTTCGTTTTTTTATATATCCTGTATCAATTGTAATGCTGGAACTCAACTCAATAAAAAAAAAGAGTGTTGTAGAGTGGACTGGCGTAGAGTGGAGTGAGGTACAGTCTAGTGCGTACAGTGAAATAGTTAGACTGGAGTGGGGAAGAGTGGAGAGGCGTACACTAGAGTGGCATACAGTGGAATAGTGTACACGAGTGGGGTAGAGCGGAGTGGCACTGTAGTCTACAGCACTCCACTGTTCGCCACTCTGCTGTATGCCAATCAACTCCACACTATTCCGCTGTGCACAACTCCACTGTTCGCCACTCCACTCTGTAATCTTTCACTCTATACCACTCCACACCACTCCATTGTCCACCACTGTATGCCACCACACTAAATGCCACTCCACTCTACCCCACTCCACTGTACCCTACTCCACTCGTATGCTCCTCAACTGTACGACACTCCAGTCTATGCCACACCCCTGTACACTACTACACTGTAAGCTAATCCACTTTACACTATTCCAGTGAACGCATCTCCTGTGTATGACACTCCACGACTCCACTCTATGCTATTTCATTTGTTTCCACTCCACCGTGCACCAAACCACTGTATGCCACTCTAATATGCTATTCCACTGTACGGCACTGCACTGTATGCCACTCTACTCTACAACACTTCACTATAGGCCACGGCACTCTATACCACTCCACTCTGCACCACTCCACAATATTTCACTCCAGTCTACATCAATGCACTGTATGCCACTGCACTATACACAACTCCACTCTACAACATTCCACTGTAAGCTATTTCATTGTACATCACTCCATTTTATGCCACTTCACTCCACCCTACTACACTCTCCATTTCCACTGTATGACACTCAATTATACACCACTCTACTGTACGCTATTCCTCTAAACACCACTCCACTCTATGTCACTACACTGTACACCAGTAACCCTCAACATTATTTCACTTTACACCACTCACCTGTACGCTACTCCACTGTATGCCACTCCACTCTATGCCACTCAATTCTGCGCCACTCCATTCTACGTTATTTCACTGTATGTCACTCCACTCTACAGCACTCCACTCTATGATACTCCACTGTACGGCACTGCTGTGTACACCACTCCACTGTGCACTATTCCACTGTATAGTGCTCAACTGTACCACACTCCATTCTACTAGAATCCACTGAACGTTACTACACTGTACGCAAATGAACTTTACACTATTCCAGTGTACACAACTCCAAAGTATGGCACTCCACCACTCTTTGCCACTCCACTGTGTACCAATCCACTGTATGCCACTCTAATATATGCTATTCCACTGTACGCCACTCCAGTATATGCCACTCTACTCCACAACATTCCACTGTACACCACTCTAATATGTTATTCCACTGTACGCCACTCCATTCTACGCTACTCCACAAAACTCCACTGTATGCCACTGTACTCTGTGACACTGTACTCTGTGCAACTTCACAATATGCCACTCCAGTCTACATCACTGCACTGTATGCCACTGCACTATATGACACTCTACTCTACAACAATCCACTGTACACTAGTACACTATACATTCCTCCATTCTATGCCACTCCACTCTGCACCAATCCACTCTACCCTACTACACTCTACCCTATTTCACTGTATGACACTCCATTCTACTCCACTTTACTGTACACTATACCACTACATGCCACTCTACTCTATGTCACTACACTGTATACCAGTAACATTCAACGTTATTCCACTTTACACCCCTCCACTGTACGGTACTCCACTCTACGCCACTCCACTCCACTCTACAACACTGCACTCTACAACACTCAGCTGTAAGCTATTACACTGTACAACACTACAGTCTATACCACTATACTCTGCCCTGCTCCACTTTACAATACTCCACTCTATGGTATTCCCCACTCCATTCCACTTTAAGGCTCTACACTGTGTGCCACTCCACTCCCCCCACTCCACTCCACGCTATTCCACAGTGCGCCACCACATTGTACCTCACTCCACTCGACACCACTCTACTGTATGCTACTCCACTGTATGCCAATACATTGGGCACTATTCCACTCTGCACCACTCTATTCCATGCCACTCCACTGTACCTTACTCCAGTGTTCACCATTCCACTGAACGCCACACCAGTATATGCCACTCCACTCTGTGTTGCTCCACTCTATGCTATTCCACTCTATGCCACTACACTGTACCTCACTGCACTCTCCGCCAGCCCACTCTACAACACTTCACTGTATGCTACTCCACTCTGTGCCACTGCACTGTACAGTACTCCACTGTATGCTATTCCACTGTACTGCACTCCACTCTGACACACCACTGTACGTGACTACACTGTACACCACTATGCTGTATGCTATTCTGCTGTATGCTGCTGAACTCTACGGCATGCTAGTCTATGCCACTCTACTGTATGCCACTACACTGTACTCCAATCCACTCCACATTACCCCACTGTACGCAATTCTACTGTGCGGCCTCCACTCTGAGCTATTCCTTTTTAAAAATTTTATTGTCAAAAAGAAATGCATTCAAACAAAAAATTCTGATCCACAATAATACAAACAAAGTCAAATATACAGTTATACAGAGGTGGTAGCAAGAAATAAAGTAACAATACGATATAAGTGTAAATTAGAATATACAAATTCGGTATGCAACTTCGCAGTTGGTAATAAGTCCATTACACCTATTCGCAGGTTTGCTGAGACCCATAAGACCATAACTTATGCATCATCTAACCAGCCCCATATAGCATCAAATTTTTGTAGGGCGTGGATACCCCTTACTTTAGCTAGAACCTTCTCTCTTTCACCAATTTCCCTAACAATTAGCCACCACTCCACTACTGGGGGAGGCTTAGGTGAAATCCAGGCTCTAGCTATTGCCAGCCGGGCAGCAACTAACATAATTGCAATTATGGACTTATGACCACAGCTATCCTCTTTATAGCCGAGCATCTTCTCAGCTATCGTAAATGTATATTCAACCCCAAGCCGTAGTTTAATACCAAATAACACCTTCTGCCAAAAAAGGCCTAGTTCTGGGCACGTGACAAACATGAATCATATCAGCTGCATATAGCCCACACTTAGGGCAGTTACAGCGTGCCCCTCCATAACCCCCCCCCCCTGCATGACCCCCCCTTGAGACCATCTGGTGATCTTCTCCGGTGTGTAAAAGAGTGCACAGATCATCCGAAATTGTTGCAGTCGTAAATTGACCGAATGTACAGAGCATTCTATAATATCAAAAGCAGACTTTACCTCTCCTATAGCAATATTTATCCCTAACGTCTCGCTCCATCTTAACGCTAATTTTTCACAACCATCCAGTCTAAACTGACAGAGAGATCGATACTTCCAACTAATGGCTGCCTTCCGGTTCTGCGCACACAAACACTCCCATATCCTTGAGCTTGAGACACTTCGAATAGCAAGGTGTCTAATAAAATAGTCCCTAATCTGAAGATTTTTAAAAAACATCCGCTGTGGGATAGCAAATGTAAGCTGTAGATCCTCAAATGATCTAAAACCATTACAGTCATACAACTGCCCCAAATAATGAACGCCATGCTTTTCCCATTGCTGGCCCGCGGAATCCTGAAATATCCCAGACAGCATCGGATTACCCCAGAGGGGGAGCTTATCATGTATAAGAGATATAGAAGATCTAACCATAATACCCTGCCATATATAACCTGCCATATATAAGCACAATCTCTAATAACCTTAAACCGTACCCATTTAAAGTAGTTAGGGTCATTAATTCGATATAAAAACATATGACTCTCCGGGCCAAGAACAAGCCAATGCCAAAAATCCGCTTTATCTGGGTTCAAAAGACTGCGCAAGCGGCCGATAAATGCAGCCCAAAAACACAATTTAAAGTCGGGGAGTTCTAGACCCCCCTGGTTATACGGAAGTTTCATTAATCCATAGCGCATCTTGATTTTTTATAAAACTACTCAAGACCCCATCCAACTTACTAAAAAACGAATTGGGAATACGCAACGGGATCGACCGAAATAAATACAGAAATTTAGGTAGTATCTTCATCTTAATAATGTTACACCTACCCAGAATACTAATTGGGAGCTTGTGCCAAGATTTCAATTGCTTAGTAGTAATAGCCAACAAAGGATCATAGTTTAATGCACAAATAAGTTCGATCCTAGGAGATATACGAACACCTAAATACATAGCGGTCGGACAAGCTCCTCCCACCGGACGTTCCGGCTGATAGTTAAGAAGCACTTGCGTTTTATTAATATTTAATTTGTAGCCCGAAAAAAGGCCAAACTTCTTAGCTTCCATATTGATACCCTCTATTGCCGATATTGGGTCAGCCGAGAAGATAGCGATATCATCCGCATACGCAGTGACTTTCAACAGGCGCTCCCCAATATTCAGCGGGCGTATCCTGACATTGGCCTGGAGAGCCCTAATACATGGCTCAATATAAAGAGCAAAAAGGAGGGGGGAAAGAGGACAGCCCTGTCTAGTACCACGGCGAATAAAAAAAGGAGCTGTTTGAATATTAGAATAAAGTAATATAGCCATAGGACTGTGATACATAGCTTGGACCCATTTCCGGAATTTCTCCCTTACCTCAAATGCAGTAAGTGTTGCCCAGAGATAATCCCAAGCCACCCGGTCAAAGGCTTTTTCTGCATCTAATAAGGCCATGGCCAGGTTCGGTTTTAGCTTCCCCGCAGCATCGAAAGCTGCCACTGCCGTGTTGACATGGGCAGTGGTATCTCTCCCTTGTATAAATCCATGCTGTTGGGGAGAAACCAGGCCGCCCATCATAGGGGCTAACCGGGTGGCTAGTATCTTGGCAAATACCTTAGCATATGCATTTATTAAAGAAATTGGGCGATAGGAAGCCCGTTCCTCCGGTGCTTTATCCTTTTTTTTAAAAAAAGATGATATTAGCAATATTCCATGAATTTGAAACACGGCCAGTTACCCCAATTTGCTGGATTACCTCTCTTAGTAACGGGGCCACCACCCTTTTGCAGCTCTTATAAAATTCTGCAGAAATAGCGTCCTCCCCTGTCGCCTTCCCAAACGGGAGCCCCCCTATTGCCTCCTCAATTTCCTCCAATGTGATTTCCTGCTCTAATAAGAGCGCCTCCTCATCCGTCAAAGCCAGAAGATTATTCCCTTCCAAATAACTCTGCATATCTGTCAGATCCTGACCTGCATCTGGAGAGTATAATTTCTGATTAAAAATAGAAAATTGATCAGCAATATCTTGAGGGCGCCTATATAATGTACCCCCCTCGCCCTTAATAACTTTGATCATTGTCTTAAGGTGATTGTCCATAAGTTGGTGAGCAAGTACTTTCCCAATTTGCTCCCCATACTCATATTGTAGTGTCTTATGTTTAATATAGCTCGCCGCTACCTTCTCCTTTAAGGGCCTATTTATTGCCACCCTGTCTTCTATTAAAGAGGCATACAAAGAATCCTGATCTACTGCCCCTGCCGGACAGCCTCAGCGTGCTGAAGTTCACTGGCTATAAGCCTCTGATAGGCTTCCTTACCTAACTTCTCTCGTTCCCTATTCTGTTGCCAAACAAACTGCTGGGTAACTCCTCGAATATATGCCTTCATTGCATCCCACACCACACATGGAGAAGCGGACCCTAGATTATCTTCCAAATATTCCTATAGTTTTTTAGAAATGAAAACCAGATACTCAGAATCCGTAATCAGATAGCGCGGAAAAGAAAAAGGCCGAAGTATTTTAGGCCCAGGGTTAACCCGAAAAGATAATAATATAGGATTATGGTCGGATGTAATCCGAGGACACACCTCCATATCAGAACCCGGCAAAATGCTATCCGAAATCCATGCCATGTCGATCCTGGAATACTGCAGGTGTGGTATAGAATAATATGTATAGCCCGGCATTGTTGGAAATAAAGAGCGCCATGCATCCTGTAGTGAGTGTAGACGCCCTAATTCTAAAATAGAAGCTCTCACCTCCGCCATCCTAGAAGTGAGCGCCCGGCTAGTAGAATCCATAGCATAGTTAATGACACAGTTGAAATCACCCATTACAACACGTTCCCCCTGTCATCCCAATAATTCCAAGCAGATGTAATCAAAAAGGGCCGGATCATCAACATTGGGTCCATACAATGCACAAAACACATATTTCATACTGTTGATCTTAATTTGAGCCAAAGCCCACCTCCCCCTTTGGTCCGCTAATACCTTATGAACTTGACAATCCAGCATCTTAGAAACCAAGATAGCAGTGCCCCTTATCAACACATTCTGTGAAGTACATATTACGTTTTGATAACCCAGTTGATTGAGAAAGCCTCGGTCCTTATATGCTAAATGCGTCTCCGAGAGAAGCACTATATGAGGTTTATATGCCCTAAGCTTTTCCCATACTAATTGTCATTTAGATCCTCTATTTAATCCTGACACATTCCAAGACAAACACCTAATCATTGCCATATCCCTTTATATAAACGCCATGCCCCAAATCAAAAACATAAAAATCCACCATTCCCCACCACCTCCAGAATCCATAAACATTCTTTTTGACATTTTCCTTTTTTATAACCCCCACACCCTTTCGTGCACCCACCCCAAAACCCTTCATCACCACCACCCCACCCCCCTCCCAATATCCTAAAGAAGGAATCACCCTCCCCAAAAAGCCGCCGCTGGATATGGCAGCTAATGTCTCGCAGCCCCACGAAGGCAGCCCCAACCAACCCCCCACCTACCACAAAAACTTTTAAATAGTAAATAGCAAGAAGTAAAAGCATAAGCCTTCTTGAATCAGAGAGAAAAAAAAGAAAAAAAAAAGAGGGGGGGGGAAGAGATAAGAAAACAGAACAAGATGATCGCGGAGGATAGGCATATATCAGTCATCGACAGCATCCCTGTCCCTATCTCTAACCCAAAATACAACAATATCTCTTCCCCTTTACTTTTTAAAGAGTGCTAAATCCCATCAGTCCTATCAGTCCGATCAGATGCTCTAGCCAGCTGCCATTTATTCAGAGCTTGTTTAGCCTCTACATCTGTCAAAAGAAATTGTGAGTGCCCATCTTTGATAACTTTCAGCCGAGCCGGTTCCTGCAAAAAAACATGGGCACCTTCTGCCCTAATGGGATCAATTAGTTGTCTCATTTTCCACCGTTTCTCCATTGTAGCACAACTTAAATCAGATATAACAAATAAGGACAAAGAGTCAACAGCTATTGGAGAGCTAGGCCGAGCCTTTAAAGATATCGCCTGTGTTAGCAAAAAATTCCCCTAAAAAATCAAAATAGGTCAGGGATACCGGGAACTAGATCTCTGCAAGGTTAAAGGCAACCTATGCGCTCTCTGAACTTGACAATCCCAATCCCAGTCTGACAAATCCGGGAAGGCCTTTTGAAGGAGCTGGACTACATAAGCACGGGTATCAGATCCCTCCTTGCCTTCGGGGACCCCGAATAATCTTAGATTATTCCAGCGCTGCCGGTTTTCCAAATCTTCAATTTTAGCTGCACATCATGAGACTGTACTGTCTTAGCCGTAGTTGTAATAGTATCTTCTGTCTCTGCAACCCTTGTTTGTAACTCGGCCATATCCCTTGTTATTCCGGCCACAGTGCCAGTCACCTCATTCAGTGACTGTTGAATCCTGAAGTAATCAGCTCTGATCTGTGCATGATACTCTTGTGCTTCCCGCCTTTGTTCTTGTAATACCTGCAGTATTACAGCAAGTGACAGCTCCTTAGCAGATGACTGACCTTCCGCCCTGTCTGTCGTGTCCAACATGTTTGTCCTTGTTATGTCCCCCAGATCAGGTGCCTGAACAGCATTTGACGAGGGCCCCATCTCTGGACAGCTCTGAGCTAGATAATCCACCATAGTTAATACCTCAGAACTAACAGCACATCCTGTTGAGTGGGTTTCATGATCACTAGTGCTCTCAATACACTGCCTATTTTTCAAGCCAGAGCCGGAGCCAGACAGCCGACAGATCAGCGCCTTAACCTCACCCTTTGCTTGAACCCATTTTCGAAGAGGGCTACTCTCCAAGCAAGCTCTTCGACGTATGCTGGAACTACTATGCCAGCTAGTTCCATGCAAATCTGCCCCCTTCTTATGAGGTTTGGCCGCCTTGAGTTGCTCATTTTTACTCCCAACAGAGGGGTTCGGGGTACGTTGCGAACCCCGCCTGTTTTTTCCCTCCCCAGTGATCGTAATATCAGTCCCATGTGGGTTCCCCCGTTTTGGTTTGGCGCCTTGTTCCTTATATGCTGGAGGAATCCCCTGGCCCCTGACAGAGTCGTCAAATACATCTCCTTCCCCATCTGTGCTAAAAGTAATAGGGTCCTGGGGAATAGAAATAGGGCTCCCGCCATTAACATCAGCAACATTGCTGCTCCCTGCAGGCGCATCTTCGCCAAAATCATCCATACCCTCAGGTACCGGCAAAAGTCCATTTTCCCCTTCCAACATAGGCTCACCTGTAATGGCCGGAGTCTCCGCTGCCACTTGGGCCTCAGTGCAGTCCAAAACAAACACATTCCCTTGTCCGACAGCGTCAGCCCCCAAAACTGCAGGCGCTGCAGAAGGTAACAAAGTATCCCTATCTTGCGCTGAGAGCACATCCACCGGAAAACTGTTGTTAGGGGATCCCTCATGTGCAACATTTTTGCCAGCGCTAGACAAGATAGTATCAATTGCAATTGCATTGGCCGTTTGAACCACGGCCTCCCCCAGAGAGATCAATTTGGCCGCTTTTCCTGCTTGGAGCAAACAAAGTGCGGGTTTGCCAACCCGTGACAAGCCTCCTTTTGCCCCATCCTTTGTGATTGCTGCCGCTGCAGTCTCTTCTCCCTGAGATGCTCTCTGCCCGCCAGCCGCCCTAGTAGCTCGGGCAGGCTTCACCGTGGTCTTAGGTGGCGCCATCCCTCCTACCGGTACGTGTACCGAGGCAAGACCAGCAAGGCACGTCCAATGGAGCCCCGAGCCGCAGGGGCCAGCCAGCCAACACACAAGCCGTGAAGACAGCCAAAGCCGTCGGAAGCTCCTCGCGGGCCCAAGCATCCGCGTCTGCGTCGGCAGGATCAATCGGAGCCTCCGAAAACTGCCATAGTAAGTCTACCGGGCTCCCGCTCTGTTTGTTTAACGTTTTACCGCAACATGCGCGGCTGTGGGGAAACTGGCCGGGAGCCGCTCGTGGTGCGTCTGAGACGAGGCGGCCCTAGTCCGCCATCTTCCTTCTGGCCTTGGAGTGAGCTATTCCACTCAATGCTGTTGAAATGGGTGAATATGGTGTCAATGAATACAATCATATCTGCAGTCCCAACAATGGCAATATCAATGTATGCCATGAACTGGTGCCGACACCAGCAATAACAGACCAATGTATATCATAATCCATGTACAAATAATACTGTTGCCAGTAAAAACAATGTTGATGTACGTTATGACTTAAGCAAATGTAAACGCGTCAATACCAGTAAGAACAATGTCAATGTATGCTATGACAACTGTATGCATAATGTTAAGGATGTAGATAGAAATAATACCGTGACTGCCATATTTGTTTTAGGAGTTCCAATGAATTCGTATCATTGCCGTCGGACTCACCCAAGGTGACCTCCCCATCAACCTTGAGTCAGATACGTGGTTAGACATGTCCTACGACCCACACCTATCGAATACAAGGTCACAGGTGGGGCTCTCTTAACCTAAAGACAAATGTGCACCCAGGGAAAACCCTGATTGATCCCACAGATAGATAGTTGCACCACAAACAGGTCAGAGGAAATTAGCCCCAATAAAACACGTTTGGCCAAGGGCTCACATTCCTCAAAATACCACAATGCTAGATGCCACATGTAGATAGACACTCAACCAATCAGGATATGACATGCACACCACACGCTCAGGGAAAACCAAGTAGATTGGTTTTTGGTACTATCCCGTGTACACAGATCCACAAAATTAGAGTAGGATTGTGATTATTCAAAAACCCTCTTGAGACAATCAAATTTTCCCAAGGCCTTACATCAAACAAACTTCACAATCCATCATGGAGACTCCACTAGACCACATGCGAGCGAAATTCCCCGGCCAGGCTTGAAGACTAGAGAGACACTGCCGTGTGTGGCATGCCCATACCAAGACACACACATTGCCCTGTTCTGAGGGGGAACATTTGATACCAACAGCATACAACCCACCAAAACTTTCATTCAGACCAGACATAAGGGATTAGAGAGAGACCTGCACATGACCCTGTTAAGAATGTGGGGTGACCGAGGGTCAGCCCCAACACGCACCATACACAACCACAGAGCTAGCAACAGTGAAGAGGAAGGTACCAGCTCTTCTGAGTCTGACAGCGAAAGCCTAGGATGGGGCCTGCCGACCCAGGGGGCAGATAAGGAGCGCTCGCCAAACACCACTCTGGCACATAAGAACATGCTCAACCCCCTGGCAGCCCCAGACAGCCTTGAGGAGGGCACTGTGGTCACAATGCTCATAAGCAAAACACTGTACCACCTCTTGGTGGATACACGGGTGGCTAGGTCATGCCTATGGGAAGGAGCAGTCCCTATATCAAAGACAATTGCCACGATACAGGGTATTTCGGGATCCATGGCCAAAGTCTCTCTCACTGAACCCCTCGATCAGAAAATAGGAGGAAGCAAGATCAGGGAGCAGTTGTTGTACTATTCATCCTCCCTGATCAATATATTGGGACGGGACCTATTGTCCAAATTGAGGATGTCCATCCAGTTCACTGATTTTGGAACTATCGCCTGCTCCTCCCCTGGATTCTCCCCCTAAGAGTGAGGACCAACAACATCCGCCCACTCCTCGGGGATGCTAGCCAGAGCAACCCCTGACCAATGAGCGCTCCTCAGAGGAGCAACCCAGGGTTATATGGAAAATCTCTTAAAATTGTACTGCCTAGCACGACATTAGACCAGCCGCACACACCATCGCTTGGTAGAAACAGCAAAAGCAGTAGCATGTAGGGAACCAAGGACTCCAGATCACGATACGCACAGGACCATCACATTCCCCAAGGCTGGGGGGAGGCTGGCTCTGGGCTACCCAGTTCAGCCTCCACCACTACCCTGGCAGCCCAGGTGAAGCGTCATCTGGCCAAGGGACATGTTTCCTGCATTGGGAGCCCCCTCCCTGTTACCCGATACAGGGCTGCAGCAAATGACCATGACAGGGAAGGTGGCATGTCCGACCATCAGGACTCAAGGAATTTTCCCTGCTGGTCGCATGGGAAAAATCCCTTGGCCTAGAGTGGACAGGCTACCTCCTATATCCCCCACCTAGGAGTTCAGTTGGAGTGACCAAGAGACTGGCAAAAACACCCATAAAGGGGTCCGGGTGGCCACGAACGTACAGGTGGCTGCTGATTGGTACACCAGGGGAATCCAACTGAGTGCTCGCACCAGAGAGCCAAAGGGCGGGCGGGCTCAAACTCTCATAGAGTGCCACTAGTGTCTCCAAATAAACCACAAGGTCACCTATTGTCGCCTAAAAGTATAACATGAACAGAATAGATTATTATCAGGGCTACCCCCATAGAATCCCTACACACAGAACAAACCCCAGAAACCCCCAAACACGTACTGAATCCAGAACCTTAGCAGCAGCACCCACTACACACCTGCTTCAGAAAACTCACTGCAAACATAAAGAGGAGCAATACAACAACAGGAAAATTCAAGCCTTTATTTTCTACAACAGGAAACCTGAAGGCAGCCAGGTCGATCGGGAACCCACGCTCGAGTCCGCCATACGGGTTCCTGCAGGGTGCCCAAGGCCACCTCTGCTGATGGTCCCCTGTGGAGGGGTTGACTGACCACACCCCCAGTGGGAGGACAGTCTGACCAGGGAGCAGGGTGGGCCCCCACTGGTGCATAAAAGCAGGCACCCAGGTCCCTTCTTCCAAAGTTCCTAGGGCGTGCCCCAGATCCAAAGGACCCCTCACACCAGGACAACATAATTCTGGGCACCCAAACATCGGACAAAAAACAACAGGCGACATCCAACAGATGACAGGCGGATGATAGCCATTTCCCTTGAAGATAACCCCACAGCTACAAAATGATTCCTAAGTTACGTGTTTTGGGATTTTTGTACAAGCTCTCTAGCCGGAGTGCTCTCGAGCCCCTCTGGAGTAAAAAATGTGCCTAATCTCATGGGCTCTACTTCTACATTCTTGCAACGCATGTGCAGAGACGTCTCTCACCTCACCTACACTGATCAAAATACTAGTATTCCTCACGCACTATACAACACACTCTTACACAACACCTGGTATCAGCATATGACTTGAAATAGGCTCAAAAACTATAAACAGGTCATGTTGCGTCTGTTCACTCATACCTCACACAGAAGGGTCACACAGGCTTTACTCATCACAGGAGATAGCCTGCGAAAAAGAGAAATGCCTTGTCCATCTGTACCTATGCAGAATCAGGGCAGAAACCCACCCCAATAAAGTAGAACCCCATAGGACACTACTAAACATCACCCCATATGAAACCAATCCCACTGCACTCTATCTCTTCACCAAGTCAAGTGATATCCAATCTGAAGTATATAGGATGCGCAGGAAGGGCACCATAGGGGAGGACACTGTTTGGCCCCGGTACTTTTCAGAAAAGAGGTTCCTAGAGGTAGCAAGACCAGTGCACAAACACGTCTGCTCCCGCCTCCGTCTGCAGTCCCAGGCGGCCCTTAATATCATTGAGGCCACCTTCGTTAATGACAAATGGACCCCAGTCATGGAATTCCAGTGCAGGGTCACTCATCTCAATCATGCGGGGGGTATGAGTCCCATGGGAGGAGGTCAAATTTCTGCATGGACACCCCGTGCCAGGAAATCTAGGATAGCAAGATCGACAGATACTCACAGTTGAAAGGGAGGGGGTAACCACTAATTGTACGGAAATGTTCTCAGTACTCTTTATGTTTCAGAGGCAAAGGAACCATACCGTTGGGCAACAATGAGAACTGTGGCATGATAATGCACATACTGGATACTTTATTGGCAATGTTGGGACCTTGCCTACACCCAGCTCATCCCTGGATGGTGTGGCCTCCACAACCTTGTGACCATACACACCCCAATCCTGGTTATTCCTGGAGAAGATCTGTCTGAGTTTTCTAAACTCCGTTACAGAAGAAAACAACTCTGTTGCATCAGGCTCAAAGGAGAAGAACTGATGAGTATTTAGGTTGGGCTCAGTACAAGGACATTCCATAATAATTCAGACTGTTCACAGAAGCTCAAGTAAACACCAGAGGGTCAATACACCTTTTCACCATGCAAACATAAGCAAATGCCCACTGATCACAAATAACCAGAGGAGAGATGATGAAACTTATAAACAGTACTGGGCGCGGCCTAAACGCTATCAAGGAGGAATTGAGAGCCATCCGCCTTATGGTGATGCAACATCGGTACATGTTGGACTTGATGACCGCTATGGAGGGCGGGGTGTGTGCCAAGATTGGTGCTTCCTGCTGTACTTTTATTCCCAGAAATGACCCGGATAATGGGACATTAGCGCATGCTATCCAAGAACTGCGTCATCTGCAAACTGACATGAAGAAGGAGGGAGGTGCCCAGGAGCCAGACTGATTGCATAGTATCTTTTCGTGGATCCCCTTATAGCTATCCAAACTATTTATGTCATTTATGCCTATTCTCATTGTTGTCCTTCTGTTATGTGGTTTGAAACAAGGGGGGTTTGCTGCTGTAAAAAAGGCCGCCCTCAAATTAGGTAGTATGCACATAGCTAGGGAAAAGGCAATAGACACAACACACACACTTTCTAATAACATAACTTTCATGACATATGAGAAGGATAGAGTAGCTGAAGAATCAACTAGAGGGGGGAGTGTTGGAATGGGTGAATACGATGTCAATGAATATCAAGATATGTGCAGGCCCGACAACGAGAATATCAATAAAGGCAATTTCAATGTATTCCATAAACTGTGCCTGCAGAACCATGCCTATACCCGTCAATATAATATCAATGTATGTCATAACCTGTTCCTGCACAATGGCACTGACACAGGCAATAACAAGACCAATGTATTTCATAATCCATGCACAAATGACGATACTGTTGCAAGTAACAATGTCTATGGACGTTATGGCTTAAGCAAACGTAACCATGTCAATACCAGTAAGAACAATGTCAATGTATGCTATGACAACTGCATGCACGAAATTTAAGGATGTCAATAGAAATAATAACAATGACTGCCATATTAGTTTTAGGAGTTCCAATGAACTCGTATCATTGCTGTTGGATTCACCCAAGGTGCCCTCCTCATCAACCCTGAGTCAGAGATACGTGGTTAGACAAGTCCTACGACCCGCGCCTATCGAATACCAGGTCACAGGTGGGGTCTCTCAACCTAAAAAAAAAAACGCGCACCCAGGGAAAGCCCTGTTCTATCCCCACAGATAGATAGTTGCACCACAAATAGGTCCAAGGAAATTGGCCCCAATAAAACATGTTTGGCCAAGGGCTCACATTCCCCAAAATACCACAAAACTAGATGCCACATGTAGATAGAGATACTTAACCAACCAGGACACAACATGCACACCACACGTAGTGATCACACACTCCTCAAGCCGGACATCTGGAAACACACACGCTGGCCCACAATAGCTCTCCCCGAGGTCGAGAGCGATCTGTGTTTATCAGATGCCCACGCCTGTTGATTTACAATTGAGATGCTTTTTGGAATGTAAAAATTGTTTTATTGTACCTCATGAACTGTATATACCAGCGGCCAAAACTTTGAACACCAAGAGTCTTTGAGCAGATGCACTCTGTCGGGACTCTCACCAGCCACAGTGGTATACAGTGCAGTGGTGTACAGTGGAGTGTGTTAGAGTGGAGTGCCCTACAGTGAAATAGCATAGAGTAGAGTAGCATAGAGTGGACTGGTGTATAGTGGAGTGAGGTACAGTGTAGTGGCATACAGTGTAATAGCATAGAGTGGAGTGGCGTACACTGGAGTGGCATATAGTGGTATAGTGTACACTGGAGTGGGGTAGAGTAGAGTGGGGTAGAGTACAGTGGTATAGAGTGGAATAGCACAGTGTGAAGTGGCGTACAGTGGAGCAGCAAACAGTAGAGTGGAGTGAGGTACAGTGTGTGTCGTACAGTGGAATAACGTAGACTGGAGTGGTGTTGAGTAGCATACAGTGTAGAGGTGTGGAGTGAAGTTTTGCAGTGTGGAATACTATAGAGTGGAATATTGTGGGGTGGACTGTAGTGGTATAGGCTGTAGTGTCGTACAGTGTAGTAGCAAACTTTGGAGTGGCATAGAGTAGAGTGTCATACAGTGGTATAGCATAGACTCTAATGGCATAGAGTGGAGTTGCGTAGAGTAGAGTGGCATACAGTGGAGTAGTGTAAAGTGGAATCACGTTGAGTGTTATTGGTATAAAGTGTAGTGACAGAGTGGAGTGGTATGTAGTGCAATACTGTACAGTAAAGTGGAGTAGAATGGAGTTTCATACGTGGAATAGGTTAGAGTGTAGTAGGGTACAGTGGATTGGTGTAGAGTGGAAAGGCGTAGAGTGGAGTGACATAGAATGGAGTGATGTACAGTGTAATAGTGTACAGTGGATTGTTGTAAAGTGGCATATAGTGGAGCAGCATACAGTGCAGTGATGTAGAGTGGAGTGGCATATTGTAGAGTGGCACAGAGTGGAGTGCTTCAGAGTGCAGTGGCATACAGTGGAGTGTTGCAAAGTAGCATAGATTGGAGTGGTGTATAGCGGAATAACGTATATTAGAGTGGCATACAGTGAGTGTTGTTGAGTAGAGTGGTGTACAGTAGAGTGGCGTACAGTGGAATAGCGTATATTAGAGTGGCATACAGTGGATTGGCATATAGTGGAGTGGCAAAGAGTAAAGTGATGGAGTGTCATATAGTGGAGCTGTGCACATTGGAATAGTGTAGAGTGCATTTTATGTAAAACAAAATGTGAATCCAGTACTTGTATAGCGCACGAATCACCCCCGAAGGGGTATCTCGGCGCTGGGGGCCGTTGGGAAGATTAAGCGAGCTATTGCCCAGAGTCGCATGGTGCTGGGCAGACCCCTGCCGCCGGAGCCAGGGATTGAACCGTGATCCCCAGCGTCCAGCGTCAGTCTCCCTGGCCGCGGCGCCACACCTCTCCCCATTTGCATACAGTGTAGTAACATACAATGGATTGGATTAGAATGGAGTGTGGTACAGTTGAGCACAATACAGTGGAAAAACACACAGTGGAGTGGTGGACACTGCAGTGGCGTACAGTGGAGTGTGTTAAATTGGAGTGGTGTATAGTAGAATAGCATAGAGTAGACTGATGTAAAGTAGAGTGGCATAGAGTGGAGTGGTGTAGAGTGGAGTAGTGTAGCGTGAACTGGGTACAGTGGAGTGAGGTACATTATAGTGGCTTACATTGGAATAGCATTGAGTTGAGTGGAGTGGCATTTACTGGAGTAGCATACAGTGGAAAAGTGTAGAGTGAAGTGGTGTAGAGTGGAATAGCATAATGTGGAGTGTTTTAGAGTGGAGTGGCATACAATAGAATCACAGACTGTGGCGTGGCGAAGAGTGAAGTGGCTTAGAGTGTAGTGTATAGAGTGCAATAGCATACACTGGAGTAGCACAGAGTGGGGTGGCGTATAGTGGAGTTAAGTACAGTGTAGTGGCATACAGAGCAGTAGTGTAGAGTGGAGTGGGGTACAGTGGAATAGCATATAGTGGAGTGTCATACAGTAGAGTGAGAGTGTATAGTGGTGCAGGGTGAAATAGCATATAATGGAGTGGCGTACAGTGGCGATGGTGTAGAGTGGAGTGGCATAGAGTGGAATAGTGTGGAGGATAGTGGTGAGAGTGAGATTGCATACAGTGGAATAGTGTAGATTGAAGTAGCGTAGCGTATACTACCTTAGAGTGCAGTTCCGCAGTCTGGATTATACACCACTGTACCCCATGCTACTCTACACCACTCCACTACACGCTATTCCACTGTATGCAACAACACTCTACGCCACTCAACTCTAATTTATTAATCTCTATGCCACTCCATTCTATAGCACTCCACTGTATGCCACTACACTGTACGATATTCCACTGCATGCTACTCCACTATACTCCACTACACTCTACACCACTCCACTGTATTCCACTCCTCATTACACCACTCTACTATATGATATTCCAATCTATGCCTCTGTGCTTTCCGGGACTCCAGTATACGCCACTCCACTGCATGCCTCTCCACTCTATGCTACTTCACTGCATGCTTTTTCAGTGTAATCTACTATACTGTATGCTATTCCATTGTATGACACTCCACACCACTCCCCTGGATGCTATTCCACTGAACGCCACTCCTCTTTACCCGACCCCACTCCACTCCATGATACTCCACTGTATGCCATTCCACTTGACACCATTTCACTGCATGCTACATTACTCTTTCCCACTCCACTCTATGCCACTCCACTCTACAGCACTCCACTGTATGTCACTACACTCTACGCCACTGCAGTCAATGACACTCCACTGTACACCACTCCACACTTTGTCTATTCAATTCCGCTGTACATAATTCCACTCTACCCCATGCCACACTATTCCACTCTATGCCACTCCACTCTATACCACTCCAGAATATGCCACTCAGCTGTGTGCTCCGCCATTCTGCTTGTCTCCACTCTACCCATTACACTCCATGCCACTCCACTATGCTCCGCTCATCAACACTATACACCACTCTACGCCCCTCCACTATACTACACTATACTCCACTGTATAGCACTACATTGTGCAACAATGTACTACTTTCCTGTCACAGTATAACACTCTACTTTACTCTATTGCACTTTACGACACTTTGGGGCCGATTCACAGAACTAATCTGAGATAAAATCCTAAACTTACTACTTTTGGTATTCACAGAAGGCATTTAGTAGTAGTAAAGTTGGGACTCCTAACTTTACTACTACTAAATGCCTTTTGTGAATACCGAAAGTTGTAAAGTTAGGATTTTGTCTCAGTTTAGTAGTAGTAAAGTTAGGAGTCCTAACTTTACTACTACTAAATGCCTTCTGTGAATACCAAAAGTAGTAAGTTTAGGATTTTATCTCAGATTAGTTCTAGGAATCGGCCCCCAAGTTCCTCTCTATGACAGTCTATGCAACTCCCTCAGCGCCATTCCCCCAGTTAATATACTCTATTCCATGAGACACTACTCCACTGTACTCCACTGTACCCTATCCTATACCACTCAACTGTATGATAGTCTATCCCACTCCCCTCTTGCATACTGTACCGCACTCTAATGTACTCCACACCACTCCACTTTACAACACTTTAATCAACACTATGACACTCTACTATACTCCACTTTATGACACCTTCTCAGACTTTACATCACAGCAATTCAATCCACTGTACCACACTCCACTCTATAATACATTACTTCACTGAATACTACACCACGCCACTGTACTTTAGAGCATTCTACTCCACGCTTTGCTTCGTCACACAACTGGACTACACTACACTCTACTCCACTGCAGGACACTTTATCCCACTCTATGGTACTGTACAACACTCCAATCTACACTGCCCCAGTGTACCAATCTGTACTTCACTCTATGTACCTCCACTTTACAAGACTCTACTACACGTTGTGCCACTATACAACACTATAGGCCACTTTTTGCCTCTACACTACACTGTACAATCCTCTACTCCAATCCATGCCCCTACACCCCAGTATACAACACTCTACTCCATTCTAAAATACTTTCAAACAACACTCTACAACACACCACTCCACTGTACTGTAGAAGCTGCCACTCCAATTTATTACAATTTCCTCAACTCTACACAATGCCTTTCCACTCTAGTGCACCCCACGCTACTGTACTATATTCAACATGTCACTACACTAAACAATGATTTACTCCACTGTATGCTACAGCACTCCACTCTATTCTACAATACGTCCACTCTACTCCACTCTGCATCAGTCCACTCTACCCCACTCTACTGTACCCTACTCCACTGTACAACACTCCTCGGATACACCACAACACTGTACGCTATTCCACTGTATACCACTCCACTGTCCCATATTCCACTCTACTCCACTCGCCTCTACTCTACTCTACAATACTACACTCTATGACAGTACACTTTAAAAACACTCTCCTCCACTCTACTGTACCACACTCCACTTAATGAAACTTCACTTGATGACAATAAACCCTGATTTATTTTTTCTATTAAAAAAAATGTAAATTCAAAGCTAGGAAACCTTATTTATTCTTTCTATAGAAGCTAGCAGTATGCTAAATATTTCGTCCTGCCCATGAAATTGGTTGAATTTTGGCTGCTCCGTGTCACTCTTTAACATGGAGTTCTGCCAAATTCCATCAATTGCCGGGATTGTCGATTTTTGTGCTGCAAAATTTGCAAATGTATGCTGCAATATGCTGGTGGATTTGACTCACACATACAGTCATTCACACAGACTCTCACTCTTCAATACAGCCACTCATAAACCAACTTATTTAAACAACCACCCACTCAAACAGCCATACACTCTCCCATCCAGCCACTCACTCACCAATACAGTCACTGACATACCCACTCACACAACCACTCACTCACCCATACAGCTACTCATGCAACTAGTCACTCACCCACACAGCTACTCACACAGCCACATACTCGCTCATGCAGCTACTCACACACCCACTTATTCACCTACACAGCCACTCACAGATCCACTAGCTCACCCATACACCCTCTCAACACAGCCACTCACTCACCCATAGAACCACTCACTCACAAACACAATGACTTACATATCCAGTCACACAGCCATACAAGTACTCACACAACCAATCGCTCACCCATGCAGCCATTCACAGACACACTCACGCTCCAATACAGCCACTCACACACCAATTCACTTAGACAAACACCCACTCAAACAGCCACTCACTTACCCATACAGCCACTCACACAGCCACTCACCCACAATGCAGCCACTCATACTGCCACTCACTCACCCACACAGCTACTCACACACCCGCTTAAAAAACCATACAGTCACTTACACACCCACTCACACACCTGTACAGATACTCAGACACCCGCTCACACACAAATGCACAGTTACTCACATAATATATGTTAGAAGTAGTAGCACTCAGAATTAGTACAGCTAGTATACTAATTTATCTGTTGTAGTAGCTTAGTATATAAGTTTGACACACAAACTCTTAAAAAAGACTTAGACTCTCTGGATGATGTCATCAGTGATGCAATTTGTGATGTAATCAGTGATGTCACTGAGCATGTCATGAGTGATGTAATATGTGAGGTCATAAGCAGTGCATTGCAGGGGCACACGTTATAGTTAGCTAAGGTAACTATAACTGCTGAATGTCACTGGTTTTGTATGAGTGAAATCTGAGCCTAACTATGTCGTCCCTGTAACCTTTGGATTTTTCAGTAATTTTCTGAGGTTTTTTTAAATCTATTTCCTAACTATAACATCCTTGTAACCTTTGTTTTTTTCAGTTCATTTCTATGGTTTATTAACTTTTTAATTCTAACTGTAACCTGTCACCTTTGAGAGTGGGTGTGAGTGGCTCTGTGGGTCTGTGTGCTGGTCTGTGAGTGCCTGTGTGAGTGTTTGTGTTGGTCTGTGAGTGGGTGTGTGAGTACCTGTGTGAGTGGGTATGTGAGTACCTGTGTGTGTCTGTGTGGGTTTGTTAGTGGGTATGTGAGTGCCTGTGTGAGTGCTTGTGTGAGTGTCAGAGTGGGTGTGTAAGTGCCTGTGTGGTTCTGTGAGTGCCTGTGTGGGTTTGTTAGTGGGCATGTGAGTGCCTGTGTATGTTTGAGAGTAGATGTATGAGTGGTGCTATGGATTTGGGAATTTGCATACTAAGGGTATTTAAAAGGGAGAACCATGGAGTCTGCTTTCACCAGGAGACGAAAAGAAAGAAACCACGCATCACAGTCACTACACATCAGATTGTGATCCAATAGATCAACAATGAATTCACCTTCATTAAGGATTCATATTGTTTTTCAACGTGCAATACGAAAGGAAACACATTTGCCTTGCTTTCATCAAGCCCAAGCAGTTAGAATTGTTTGTGCTTTACTGAAGTGGAGCTTTAACTGGGGCCCCTGCTATGTTTATATTTGTAAGTGCTTGCTGTTGAAGTTTAATTTCATGGTAATCAGGGCCAGAATCAAACCTCATTTTTTCCAAGAAGAGTCCCCAGTTTTTCCAAAAACGTCTACCCAACTAGAGTACTTACATCTGTTTATTTAGTAAGTGCTACCTCATTGGGTGAATGTCTCATGCATATTCTACCTTACAGCTGCGTAAAGGACCATGAGGTAATGTTTCCAGTGACCTTGCGTGCATGTAATTTTGCCAATGTAATTGTTCCTCGAGCGCCTTCCTCCACAAATCTGTGATAAGGTGAATCCTCGTCAAGACTACAAAGAGGTGAATCTCCACCAAACATGGGTACTTCCTCTTAATTAAATGAAGTGCTTCTTTGTATGATGGAGATGCCGGGATATTCCTCTGCATCAATAACGCGTTGCCAAAATTGGCTGGAAATGCACTTAGGGGCCTTTTGCTAAGCTGTCCATCAACGTGGGAAAAGGCAGGAAGACCTTTACATTCTACTAAGGAAAACAGAGCGTGGCCAAAAGGGCAAAGCTTGCAGATGATTTTATGCATTTGCATACTCAGGGTAATTAAAACTGAGACCCATGGTCTCAGTTTTAATTTTTTTCTGAGCGGAGGGGGCCGCGGGGCCCCCCTGCCCAGGACGATTTCTGCTCTGGTCACCCCATCCCCGGGTCCCAACACAAATTTAATGGTGGGAGGGGGGTCGTGCTGTCCCACTCCCTGGGCCAATATATTAAATAAAGCCCCTGGGAGGTGGTGGTCCACTGGGCTAAAAAGACCCAAGGAGGGGGCCCTGTGCACCCCCACATTTTTTTTAATGGCTGCATGCCCCCGGGGCCTGGCCCACCCAGGGACTATGGTGTAAGCAAGCGCAGGAAACCACACTTGTTTTATTTATTTTTCAATTTTGCCACAAATTTGTGGATCCACCCACAATTTTGCGGCAAAATTGAAAAAAAATGTTTTAACCCCAAGTGGCGTCCCTGTGGGACCACACCATCAGGGGGTCAGGGTATTCCTACCCTGTCCTCCGTTCTTTATTTTTAACATTTTTTGTGGGACTTGGCTGAAGTTGAGTCCCAAGATGGCTGCCAACACTTTTGGTTTGAAGTGTTGGCAGCCAATCAGATTTCAGCATGGGGACTGTCAGATCCATGCCTCTAGACATACAAATTTGGCTTTCATTTAATATCTCTAAAACTACTGAACGGATTTACACCAAATCACAAAAAGCATGCTTTCTAAGCCAAGAGCTAACTTTCTGCCAAATTTGGTGAAATTCCGTCCAGCACTTTGGGCTGTAGTTGGGTTCAAAACCCCTACTGGAATTATCATTAACCATTGGAATTAACATGGGGAAAATGGACCCCACCTTTTTCTCAGCCCCCGCTTGATTAACCACCACAAGACTTTCAATACTGCAGCTGAACTGAGCATTGTATTAGTTTTGAAGATTTGGAGAAGATTCGTCAAATGGCACCAAAGAAATTGGAAAAACAAAAAACGCTCTTCCTATGGAAGCTAGGCCCTAACTATAACTGACTAAACACTTTTTGGTAGGATTACAGGGAGTATGGGAGTGCGTGTATTAGTAACGTTAATGCAGTAACTGTAGGAAGCAATAGGTTTCAGAGGGAAACAGATACAGTTGTACACAGTGCATACATAAGGCTCTTCAAATACATGAAGGCAAATGGAATTATAAAGAATGTACCAGAGGACCTAGTGGGATGGAAGTTCGTTATGTCTCAGGGACAAGTTGAGGTTTGATTTATTATATCAGGATGAGGCCGGGGTAGAAGGCAAATAAACATGAGATCGGCTGGTCAGAGGAATGGTTGGAATCTTATCTAAGACAAAGGCTAATTGGAGAGGACTAGTGCCCCGTAAGAAATATATTAACAAAGAGAAAAGATAAGATAGTTACTTTAGAATCTGATAAGCCAGGAACGGCTTGTATGAAGGTTGAAAGATTTGGGATTGAACATCAAGATGGTGCCCATATATAATAAAGTATTTAAGTTATAAGAGGACACTCTTCCTTCCAAAGCACGGAAGACTAAGAACACTTAGTTAGGTGGAATGAAGATCTGGAAACTGGCAAGAGGGATACCAATATGGCACCCATGACATGGAACGGCATGATAGAGTGTAATGGGAATGCTTGTAAATGGGAATATAGTGCCCATACATAATAAAGTACTTACGTTATAATATGATACTCTTCCTTCGAAAACACGAAAGACTGAGAGCACACAGTAGTTTTAATGAAGGTTTGGAGAAATGGAATAGGAATACCAAGAAGGCTCCCAAGACACAGAATGGCATGATTGAGTTGAATAGGAATATACAGTAATATGTGTAATTGACGCCGGGTAACACAAGAGTGTTGGGGGAGTGGTAGTTTGTGCACTAGACATGGAGAAATATAAAGAAAGGATGGAACATGATTATTAAAACATTGAGATCCTTTAGGACGGGAAGGGAAACTATCTGTTATAGTTTAAGTAGTAGGGTAACATGGCACCCAAAGCTGCCGATGGAACCTTAGAGAAGAGAGAGTCATAGTCTGGCCACAGGTGTGAGATGTTAACAAACACTGGAGGGTATTTAAACAGTGTAGTGGATGGGAGTAACATTGATTCAGAAGCAGGAACTTGTGTTTGCCCAACATGTGAACTTATTGACGGTAAGCAGGTCTTTTCGGCCTATAACTTTGGCGCCGTTTGACAAATCTTCATGAGATTTTCTAATAAAAATTACTCCGGTGATTCTTGTTGCACATGGAAAGTTTTGGGGAGAATCGGGAAGCAGGGGCTGAGAAAAATAGGGTTGAAAGAAGGGTGTGTTTGCAATTTTAATTCCCATAGGAAGCTGTCAACACAACTACAGCTCGAACCACTGAATGGAATTACACCAAATTTGGCAGAAAGGTAGGTGTTACAGCGATTGTGCTTTTTGTTATTTGGTGTAAATCTGTTCAGCAGTTCTTGAGAAATGTATGTTTCAAATTATAGTGACATCTGTGGCCGCGGATATTCCGCGATGATTTCGTGATTATTCGTGAATGCGCACGCTAACAGGAATGCTGTCATTGGCTGGACGCAAACTGAACAGAAAGTTGCGTCCATCATTTTATCGATCGGGAATGGTTCCCGGGGCTGAAAATATCTGTGAAAACTAACATAATGGGTCAGGGTGGAGGTGCTCTGAACCCATGTTTGAGAAATTGGGGTGCTAGTGACACAAGTAATGTGTCCAAAATAGTTTTTTTAAATCATGCGCAATATTTGTGATGACGCAACCGCCAGTGCAGCCCCCTATACCGTCGCAGGGACGTCGCTTCTATCGTAACACCATTATGAATATTAGTGAAAATATAAAGAAAAGGTATCTATATACACACTATGTACAATTTCAGGAGCAGATGTAAAAATTAGCGACACGATAGTACAGGGTGAGCTCAGAGCACCCAGTCGAGATTTCCACTCTGGTTCTATACAAACCGGTCAAACTGACTCTCCTCTGGGACAAAAATCCCATAAAACGGTGAGCGTTCTTTATTGGGATATTGCAGGAATACGTAGTAAAGCAGGTAACATAGACTGGATAGATTATATTGAGAAATTTGATATTTTGTGTGTACAGGAGACCTGGGCGATAGATGAAGTACATATAAGTGGCTTTAAGACATTCCATACGCCAGCAATTAAATCAGCACAAGGGAGACCAAAGGGCGGAATTTGTATTTATGTTTCAAACCTGATCGGGACATTAAAGACTGAAATGTTAAAATCTGAAACCAATTATCAAATTGTATCGATAGGTATAGATCATAAATGTACTTTGTAATAAATGTTTACAATAATGCTGAGAAAGAAAGGCTGGGGATGATATTAAAGATGCTTAACGATGATCTTAGTAAACTAATAATATCTAGTGACACTGACACAATGATCATCTGGGGAGGTGATTTCAATATTGGTCTATGTCCGTTAGTAGGGCTTGGAAAATGTGGTTTAACGATAAATGAGGATGACCCCTCGACCCATTTTGTGCACTCTGATAGGGGGAGATGTTAAATGAGATTTTGTTTTCACATGATCTTGGTTTTGCCAATCTTTTATGTACCCCTAGAGTGGACTTTGGACATACATTTATAGGCAGGGGACTAGAATCCACAATAAACTTTATTATTGCCCCTACCTTCCACGCAAATTATATTATGAGCTATAAAACTCATAAAAATGTAATGAGTGACCACGTGCCACTAAGTATTGACATTACACTCCCAAATGTCCCTGAACGCCAATGTAATAATCCAGTAGCTTGGATCCAGGATGTGCAAATGGGTAGACTGAATGGGTTCACGATACGATGGCCCTCTCATGACCAGCCTGAGTTTAACAAACAGATTATTATTAAGGCTTATGACTTCATCCAAACGTGTTTAGAGGAATCTACTTCGCATGAAAATACATTGATAGCGTTTTCTAAAATTACGTCTATTGTCCAAAATCTGCTTAGCGTAGAGAAAAAGAACAACTGCACCCATGGGAAGGGTTGGTTTGATTCTAACTGCTCTAAAACGTATAAAAACCTTAAAAATGCCCTGCATAAGCCTGATAGAGACATGGGGGAGATCAGAGAGTGTAGGAAGCTATACAACCATGCGAGAAGATCACGAAAGAAGGAATTGAAAGAAAAAGCCTGGGCTACCCTATACGAAGCCTCTACGAGTAACGATAGCTCCAGTTTCTGGAAGGCGGTGAATGCACCGTTCTTTACAAGAACTGAGGGCCCGACGATTGAGGTGGCAATTGAGGAAAAGGTTTGGGTGGATTTTTATTCTAATGTTTATAATTCGCAAGAGGGTCTAGAAAGTATAATAGACAATGCGAATCAGCAGGGGGGGACCCTTGTTTTTACACCCATTAATTTCCAGATCACACACAAAGAAGTCATTGGGGCGATAAATGCAAGCAAGAGTGGTAAGGCCCCAGGGCCCGATGGGGTCCCAATTGACTTGTTTAAATCACTTCCAAAATTATGGACCCCATTGATAACACGGGTACTTCAAGCCTGCTGTGAGAAAGGATTCATTAATACATGGTCAGAGTTGATCATTGCACCTATTTTTAAAAAAGGCGAACGCAATAACCCCGCCTGTTATCGCTCCAATTTCTCTTTTAGATTCCCTGATGAAAGTAGCAGGAAGGAATGTTTTAGATAGGCTGCAGACATGGGCTGAAGATAATAATATTTTAAGCGATGTACAATATGGTTTTAGAAAGGGTTTAGGGAAATACACCCAGGCTAAAGCAGAGAGATTTTATATGGCTTTTGTCGATCTCTCAGCCGCATTTGACTGTGTTATACACAGCAAATTGTGGAAAATCCTGATTGATCTAAAAGTTGATCCGGTCGTTATACAGTTTTTACGGCAATTGTATACGGGGGCTATCGCCAAGGTTCGGTTTGGGACTAAAGGGGAGTGTACCGTGCCGTTCCAAGTGAAGAGGGGGGTAAGACAAGGCTGCATCCTGGATCCACTCCTGTTTACCTTGTATACTAATGCTTTGGAACAGGAATTGGTGGCCAGGGCGAGGGACCCGCCCTATGTTAACAAACGCCCAATAGTCTCCCTCCTCTATGCAGATGACGCTGTGTTGATGGCACGCACACAGATAGGCCTCCAGAAAACACTCGCTTCCTATACTAGATTTATGGAGGACCTAGGACTAAAACTAAATGTCAAGAAAACTTTCGTAATGACTTGCGGACGAGGCAGACATAGTTGTAAGAGTCTCCAGGTAGGGGAAAATAAGATTGGTTCAACTAAAATGCTCGCGTATCTGGGTGTTTTGTTTAATTCAAATGGTTCTTGGTGTCAGACGGTAAAGGGTAGGAGTCTACTCTTTACAAAGTCTACCGCGGCCCTAATGAAGGTCTCAAAAAAACTGGGTAGAAGGCCCACGGATATCCTTTTAAAAATTTACCAGGCAAAATGCGTGAGCATAGCTATTTTTGGGGCGGGAGTTTGGTGCTTTCATGATCCCTCCCCTATTCAATACGTTGAAAACGCTTTTCTAAGCTTTGTCTTAGTTGTTCCACCTAGTTCTCCTGTTTTTAATTGTCACAGCGAGATGGGGATCCCTTACATATCTGAAGTAATTAAGGCACAACCAGCTCTACTTTGGCATAGAGTTTGGACTTCTAGTAGTACAGGCCTTAATCAGGAAATACTTAAGGATTCTATGAAATTAGACTACGCCACAAAGATTACTTGGCTAAAATATATAAAGAATTTTATGTATGATCTCGGGCTCCCTGAGTATTATAATGCCCCAGAGACGCTGAACACCATATGTCGGAAAGAGTTCAAAGTATTATGCATGACCCACCTTGATACGAATAGACTCTTGATGGAGGTGAACAAACCGGCCGTTGTCCAACATCAATTGACAGTAATAACTTTTGATATTCAACCTTATCTTCTACGTTGTACAGGGGGGTATGATAGGTATGTATTAACCCGATTCAGGTTTGGGACTTTCCATCGGCTAATTAGCCACCCTGGGATGAATGATTGGTCCAGGGAATTATCTCCATGCCCATGCGATGATCTTTCCCCACAAACAACTATACATGAGATTTTATTTTATAAACTGTATGCCAAGGAAAGATCTAGATGGATTATGCCCCTGCTACGTTTGGGTGGATGGAGACAATGCCAACCAGCTTTTTATATTTGCAGCTGCTGGAGAGTGATTATTGTATTGGAGCTATGGTTGGTTCTTTAAAAAATATATTGAGGAAAAGGAAAATGAATAGCCTGGAGGTTTTTTAAAGTGGACTAGAAAGTATAAAATTTTACATGGTTGTTCTTTTTATAGATTTGTACGGACAAAATGAATTTGCTCGAAATAAGCCCATCTGTAAATGAATGAAATTTTAAAGAATTGTGTATATTTCTATTTTAGTGAATCATGAAATGCTATTTTTATTGCTTGCTTTTGTGATTTTATATGTCTAAAATCGAATAAAGCTATATTTGATTGATTGATTGATATACACACCCTCGCAGGTCACAGCCACAGACTCATGTACCTACTCACATATCCACTCACTCATACACCCACTCACATACCCACTCAGACACTCATGCACCCACTCACAGACTCACTCAGAGACCCATGTGCGTACTTATATAAGTACTCAGAGGCTCATGCACCCACTCAGACTGTCACTCATATAATAACCACTAACCTGAAATGCCCAAATCCACAGGAACAAAGAGTAGTCCCCCACTCTCTCCGAAGTCAATGCCGCTATGAGATTTTATATATAACTCACTCACAGACTACTCTCTTTCGTGAGACAGGGGGAAGGATTCTTTGAGTGACCACACCAACTCAAGATAGAGGAAACTGACTCCCCAAAACAAGGCAATGGTTCTTCTTAATCCCCAACTGTATTAGATAAACAAGACAACCTATTAGTACTGAACAGTCCAATAACCTATTGCCTTCACCTTCCCTTATTAGGGTGCATTTTATATTTGGGGGGCAAATATTCACTCACTATGAATTCTCCCAATAGCAATGTTGGCAAAAAAAGACACCTAGGAGTTAAGACACTCCCAGCAAGGTTTATTTAGCACTTGTGAATTTTCTTTCGTCAGAAAAAGTCCAGAATAGGTAGCCTTGTCACCATTTTAGGAGGTCCCATACTAAACTAGAATACAAGAAACAACAATAAAAAAACCAAGGTTTGTCAGTGCACTAACCTTTGAGTGCTCCAGCGCTGGTAAGTGTTACCTCTGGGGAGAAAATGGAGCAAGAAGTCCGGTTTGTTGCCGGCAAGAAGAAGACACTCCATGGGCTTTCAGAGAGGGTGCCAGTAGAAGGAAACACACTGTGCAATGCAACAGCACTTGAGCCCAGTACCAGAAAACAGAGCTCAAAGGCAATTCAGGTCAACTAACCAGCGGCTCCCAGCAAAAAGGTCCTCCAGGTCAGGGAATGCAAGCTGCAGTCGAGACACATCGGGAATCCAGAAACAAAGAGCCGCCAGCCAGGTGGGAGCGTGGTCGCGATCCAAGGAACGGTAAGCCAAGCATCGGCTTGAGAGTACAAAGGGAATATGTACAAATGCTGACTCCTGTCAGTAAACGAAGAGGAGCGTACCACAAGGGACTGGAGGCTAAGAATCTTGATTGTCTTGGGCAGAAAACAAAGAGGAATTTATCCACCCAGTCACAAAATGCACCCGATTCTTTTATATCCTATTCCAGGCTATGGCACATGACGCTCGAGGCCTGACACAGACGCACTCAGAGACTTATGCGCCCACTCACATACATACCCAGAGATTTATATACCCAGTCACAGACCCACTCAGAGACTCATACACCCACTCACAGACCCACTCAGACACACAGACCCACTGAGAGACTAATGCTTCCACTCAAACATCCACTGAGAGTTTGATACACCCACTCACAGACCCACTCAGAGACTCATGTACCCAGTTACAGACCCACTCATACTCTCATGTAACCACTCACAGACCCACTCAGAGACTTATGTTCCACTCACACACCCACTGATAGACTGATGCACCCACTCACAAACCCACTCAGAGACTCATGTAGCCAGTCACAGACCCACACACTCATCCACTGACTCAGACCCACTCATGCATTGACTCAGACCCACTGAGACATGTTCCACTCACAAGCCCACTGATAGATTGATGCACCCACTCACAGACCCACTCAAACACTTATGCACCTACTCATAGATCCAGTCACAAACTCACATCCACTCACATGCCCACTCAGTCATGCACCCATTCACATTCCAACTCAGACACTCAAATCCACTCACATAGCCACTCTAACACTCTTGTACCTAGACACTTACTGACAAACTTATGTACCTATTCACATATGTGCCCCCTCACATACCAACTTAAAGACTCATATATCTACTCACATACCAACTCAGACACTCACACACTCTCAAACCTACTCAGACACTGTTGCACCCACTCATAGACTTAGTAAGAGACTCATGTGCCTACTCATTTACCCACTGAAAGACTTAGGCACCCAGTGAGAGACTCAGAGACTCATGCACCCACTTACATACCCAGTCAGAGTCTTATCCACCCACTCGTATATCCATACAGAGACTCATGCACTCATTTGTTTCCCGCTTGGTCACTGATGCACCCCCTTACATACTTACTCAGAGACTTATGTACCCAGTCACAGATACACTCAGAGACTATTACAGCCACTCACAGTCCACTAAAACACTCATGCGCACATTCATGCACCCACACAGACTCAAGCACCCATTGACAGACTCAAACACTCATACACGCACTCACAGAGCCACTATGACACTTATGCACCCAGTCATAGATCCAGCCACACACTCATGTAGTCTGAGACATTATAGTTAGGAATTAGCATTTAAAAAACCTTAGAAATTCACACAAAAAACAAAGGTTACAGGGACGTTATAGTTAGGAAATTGAATTTAAAAAACTTAGAAATTCACAAAACAAAACCAATGGTTACAGGGACGTTATAATTAGGCTCAGATTTCACTCATACAAAATCAGTGAAATTCAGCAGTTATAGTTAGCTGAGCTAAGTATAACTGGTGCCGCCACAATGCACTTCTTATAAACTTACATATTCCATCACTCAAGACATGGTCAGTGACATCACTGGTGACATCTCAAATGACATCACTGATATCATCCACAGAATCTCTGATGCACCCACTCACATCCCATAGAACCTTTCATATATCCACTCCCACACAACCATTCACAGACCCACACCAATACTTACACACCGACTGTTAGAACTGGGGGTCTCTAGTTGGCAGACGTAGGTACCTTTGTCCAAATAGGGACCCTTGCTTCTAGTCAGGGTAAGGTGGTTACACTATTAAAAAAAAACCTGCTCACCCCCTTGGTAGCTTGGCACGAGCAGGCAGGCTTATCTCAGAGGCAGTGTGTAAAGCATTTGTGAACACATACAGTAACCCAGTGACAACACTACAGATGGACACCACACAGGCTGTAGTATAAAAATAAGTATTTTTATATTGACTTAACACAAGACCCAAAACGACAAAAATCCACAATACAATACGAAAAATATGACTGTCAAATGGTAGAAAATAGTTCAGTTCAATAAAGATGATCAATCCAACACTTTACTCTCAATGTACCTTTGGATGCGTAACGCAAAACAAACAAAAGGGTCGCAGGGAAGGTGACGCTTAGATTCCTTACACGCAGAAAGGAGGATGCGTTGGTTTCTTACTGCGGCCCCATTACGATGAGTCGAGATGGCGCTTCGATGCGATGACGATCCGGTGTGATGCGAGTAAATGGCGTCTTGCTTACGGTGCGACAAAGTAATCGGGATGTGTGCACGCCCGACGGCCGTGCGGCGACTCGGCGATCTTCTGAGCCGCAACAGGCCCTGCGACACGCTTCTCTGGTGATGCGCCGGCGTCCTCTGTGGCGGCGGCACGCTTCTCCGGTGATGCGAGGTGCTCCGGTGATGCGAGGGTGACAGCGGCAGCGGCGGCACGCTTACTCCGCGATGCGACAACAACCTGCTGCGGTGGCACGCTTCTCCAGTGATGCGGGGCGCTTCGGTGATGCGACATCGGCAGCGGCGACACGCTTACTCTGCGATGCGACGACAGCTGCTGCGGCAACAACACGCTTCCTCTTCGTTGAGTCGCACTTCCAGCTCCCAGCGACACGCTGTCTCTCAGAAGGCCCAACAGCAGCAGGCACTTCAATTCCCAGCAAGGGAATTCAGGAGGGGAGCTGGGGGTGAAGTCTTGTATCCCTGAGACTTCAGGCAGGAGGCAAGCTCAATGTTCAAGCCCTTGGAGATCTTCAAGATAATGAAAGCACACTCAGTCCTTTTCTCCTTTCTTTGGCAATAAAGTAACCACTGCAGGCCAACCCCAACAACACGCAGCATAGGGGTAGTCTCCTCCTTCAGCTTCCTGGTTCTTCTCCTCAGCAAAGGTTCGTCTTGATTCCCAGAAGTGATCTAAAGTCTTGGGGTCTGGGCCCCAATATTTATACTAGCAAATCCTTTGTCCTCTGAAGGCAGAGGGTCCTGTACCTAGTCCAAACCAGTTCTGGGTGCATTCTGCCAGTGCACACCTTCTTCCTTTGTCAGTGTGGGCCAGGGACATCAGACGCACCACAGGAGGTGGAGCCAGCATTGTGGAAGGCAGGCACAGCCCTATTCAGGCCCAGGTGCTACGCCTCCCACCACTCCTCATGCAGATAGGTCTATTCAGCCCTGTGCTGACTCACCCTGTCTCCTGGAGTCCCCCAGCCCCTGTCACTCACAAAACCAGACATACAATACACAAGCTAGCAGAGGCAGGCTGGATGGTTAGGCAAGAAAATACCTGCTTTCTAAAAGTGGTATTTTCAAACACAGAATGTTAAAACCAACTTCACTAAAGTATGTATTTTATCATTCTAAGTTCAGGCATACTAAATTCGTTTTTCTACCATGTTCCCTGGGTCAGTTAGGATTATAAGATGTTATAATCAAACTGCCCATTCTGGACTATGGGGACAGGTAGCCTTGCAATAGTGAAAACGAAATTGGCTGTAATTCATTATCAGGACATGCCACACACATCAGGGCATGTCCTACCTCTTACATACAATGCACCCTGCCCGCAGGCCTACTTTAGGGGTGACTAACATGCAGAAAAGGGAAGGTTCGGGCACTGGTAAGTGGGTGCACTTACCAAGTCGACATGGCAGTACCAGACCGCACACAGGCTCTGCAATGGCAGGCCTGAGACACACTTTCCAAGCTGCTCCGGTGGGTGGCACAACCAGTGCTGCAAGCCCACCAGCAGCATTTGATTTACAGGCCCTGGGCACACACGGTGCACTGTACTAGGTAGGGTCTGACAGTAAATCAAATAAGCCAATCATGGAGTCACTAATCCACACATCAATTTATAACAGAGAGCATATGCACTTTAGCACTGATCAGCAGTGGTAAAGTGCCCAGAGCCATAAAACCAACAAAAACAGGTCAGAAAGAATACAGGAGGAAGGCAAAAAGTTCAGGGATGACCCTGCAAAAAGGGCCAAGTCCAACACCGACTCACTGATTTATAGATCTACACACACATCCATTCACTGACCCATACAGCAACTCATACACCCACTCACTCACTAATACACCCACTGACATATCAATTCATACACCTATACAGTCACTTACACATAGTCAGTCATGCATAGAGCTACTCACGCCTAGTTACTCATCCATACAGTCAATCACACAGCCACTTACTCACCCATACAGATACATACACACACACACCCACTCACTTAGTCAAACAGATACTAACATATCCTCACTCACCTATAGTTACTGATCCAAGCACACACTCACACATATAGCCACTCTCACATTCACTCACCCGCCCATACATATGCCCTATCACTCACCTATACTGCCTTTAACATACCCAGTGACTTACCCATATACCACTGACACATCCACTCAGTCAACCGCACAGCTATAGACACACTCACTCGCCCATACAGCCCCTCACACACATACTCAATAACCCATACAGCCACTGACTCACCCACTCACTCATCCATACAGGCAGTCACACACCCCCTCACCCACCCACACAGACACTCAGACAACCATACAGGTACTCAGACAACCAATCATTCACCCATACAGCCAGTCATGTACCCACTCACACACCCATACAGCCACTTAAACATCAACTGACAGAGGTATACAGACATTCACACAACCAGTCACTCACCCATACATTCACTGAGACTCAAGTATTGGCAGCAAGGGATCTAGATACAGAGTACGTGGTTACAACGCCCTAAGGGCTTTTTTCTTTGTGGGGAATGTAACATCTGCCATTTGGCGTTAAAAACAAAAACTTTTGAATACAACACGAAGAGGATCTACACCGTCAAACATTACATGAACTGTCAATCATGTTTTGTTATTTATGTGAATATTTGTGTGTGCTGTAAAATATATGTGGGAAGTAAGATGGGACCACTTAAAACACGCATACAAGAGCATCGTAGAGCGTGCCAGAATGGTGACACATCGTACTCCTTAGTATCGCACAAGTGTATGGTAGGAGCAAACAGGTTAAAATTTAAATTCCACGCTATAGATCAAGTGCCACCCAATCAAAGGGGCGGCAACAGAGAACTGTTCCTTTGCCAACTGGAGGCAACATGGATTTGTAAGCTGAGGTCCATAAGTGAGGGGCTCAATTTGGATAATGAAATCCATTATTTCTTGTGATACATTTAGGATCAGGACAGGTTTTAGGGAGGACTCTCAAATCCAGGGGTCTCTGCACCCTGCACAAGAGCTCTGCCAGGTGTTTCTGGACTGATTATGGTATCCACTTCATCAACTCATAGTAACTATTTGAGTATGTATAAACACGAGTTCTGCCTGATTTTTCTGGATTGATCAAAATATCCATATTATTTACTCACATTAACCACGTGAGAATAAATAAAAAAATCGTTCTCAATAGTTCGAAAAAATGTAATACTTACATTTTGTATTCCATATGTAGTCCCTATGTGCTTTGAACATTACTATTGGAATATCAATAACAATAATATTAATAACAAGTCACAAGATAGTTGAGATAGATGGTATAGGGGACGCAGATGTGGTCCTTTACTTTTGTGCTTGTGATTGGATGCTTAATATAACGCAAGAAATAATGATGTGTTTTGAGTATTGTGTATATGGACCAACTGATTAGTGAAATTCAAATTAGCTGAGTTGCAGAAAGTATCGCAGCTTAAACAGATTTGAAAGCTAGTGGATACTCTCTCCACATGGAGACCGCAATCAACATTTCCTACTACTTATAATGGTTGAGGAGGATAACGGTCTAGCATCAGAGAATAGAGATTACGTACTACGTTGATACACGTAGGAATCACGTGACAGGGAGACATTGGACGAGCTACATCGAGATGCGGTCTAGTTGTTATGGGCACTATGGATCACATGGATATTTAAGGCTGCCCGTAAAACAATGGCGGTTTGGTAAGAGTTTTGGAATACCACATTTATCTGCTTCTCACCATGTCCACAACACAGGTGAGTCTCGAGGGATACCGAGTTAGTGTGTATATGTGGGACGAAGGATGGTTCTGGCCACGTAATACTACTTATGCATGGCATATTAATACTGGAGATGCCGAAGGTGTATACAGTGTGCACAGCTTAATAATATTGGAGATGTCGAACGTATGTACAGGATGGGTGACAATCGGCTATGTAACAGAATAATTTTGCTCAGGCTTGTTTTGTTGGCCGTTGATGTTTTGCTACAGTATTTCGGAACAGTTAATCATGCCCTACTATATATGTTTTAAACTTTAGGCGTGTGTGTCTGATCTTGGACATCACATTCGATTTACATATTTGGAGGTATGACTTACGTTTGAGGTGTTGGGATGGTACATATTGAACGTGTTCGACTCACATTAAACCACTGTTGTTTGAATGGGCAAATCGCATCACTATGAATTATTTGGATGCATGTCAAGTGAACAATGGGGGGATTTATCTTCACCACTAATAATCCTTGCACTATGGAACACCTATTGCATGTCTGGGTGATTTTTTGGTTACTCTAAAACGTATGCTAGGCTACTGTTAGAGGTTTTAATTGTGGCTACATGACAATTAACGGGATATGATGGGTCACAGACCATCACTAACTTTGAGAAATGTCGGTTGGACACCTACATCTTGGTTATGATACACACAGGTCTTGGTTTACACCATTTGTTGGCATATTTTGAAATACTACAAATGTGTTATTGGACACATATAATGTGCATATAGACAGACGGCTGTGTAATATTTTTAGACTTTGATGGTGAAACTAGAATTGGAAAGACGACATTAGGCGGATATATATTCTTATGGAAGAAGTTAATGGATTTCTGGAAACAACACGCTATATCTGTTTTTAGGTAAGTGAGACAATGATTTGGTATCTGCCTGGTATGAATGTCTCACTCCTCTCTACCCCCCCTTTTTTTGCAAAACTCCGGGGTACAAGATAGTACTTGAAAAGTGTCTCCAAATTCATTTTGCATTTAAGTGGGTTGGACAGTTGCTTGAGCATATTTTATGCTCACTTTATGTTGAAAGGACAAAACATGTATATACCATGGGGAGCTAAGTGGTGTATGAATTTGAGTGCACATACCAATTGGACAGCTGGTTTACCAGTGCCGAATGAGACTTCTGAATACATGGATGGAGACTTGATGATATTATTGCAATTTATCTGGGACAATATGGAATATAAATTATGAACTATTAGTATCGATTTGAAAATAGTTTATATGTAATGAATTTCCCACCACTGTGTACACTTGTTCTAAAGCATTTAACTTTGATAAGGAAAGAATAAGTGGATTGTATAATGAGATTTCAGATTTTGTATCGTATTGTTTGTACGCTTTTATGTTTGTCCTGTATAAATATTGTTTTATGTAAGTACTATTAAATGATGGTCATATTTGTCATGTTTACAGCACTGAGGAAGCCCAATTGTTGAGTGAAACATGTTGGCTGTGCTGAACTGTTGGGCATAAAACAAGAAGACATTGAATAAAAGAGTAAATACAAGCAAAAGAAAGACCACTCGTATCATCTATTTGCACTGAATACAGCAATAAGCTGAAACGCGTTTTTGTTGAAAGTTGCCTCTCAATTTGTATAAATTCACTGAGGCACCTAATCACTCACTTATGCAGTCAGTGACGCATTCACTGAATCATCCATACAAGCACTCATACACCCACTGATTTACCAATACACCTTGGTATATATATTTAACACTCATAAACTTTCTAAAAATGTTCACAGTCACTGGATGATGTCATCAGTTATGTTATCAGTGATGTAATTTGGGATGTCATCAGTGATGTCACTGACCATGTCATGAGTGGTGTAATATGTGAGGTCATAAGCAGTGCATTGCGGGGGCATGAGTTATAGTTAGCTCAGCTATGTGAGTAGGTGCATGAGTGCCTTTGTACATTTGTAAGTAAGTATATGACTGACTGACTAGATCTGTGAGTGGATACAGGAGTGTCTAAGTGGGTGTCTAAGTGGGTGTCTGAGTGGGTGAGTGAGTCAGTGCATGAATATCTGAGTGGATCTGTGAGTGAGTACATGAGTCTCTCAGTGGGTCCATGACTGGCAGCGTGAGTGTCTGAGTGGTTCTGTCAGAGGATGCATGGGTCTCTGAGTGCGACTGAGTGGGTACATGAGTCTCTGAGTGTATAACTGACTGGGTGCATAAGTCTATTAGTGGGTCTATGCGTGGCTGTATGAGTGAATATATGGGTATATGAGTGGGGTCTGTGAGTGGATGTATGAGTATCTGAGTGGACTGTGAGTGGTTGTATGAGTGTCTCAATGGGTCTGTGAGTGAGAGCATAAGTCTGAGTGGGTGAGTGAATGGGTGCATGAATGAGTGTCTGAGTGGGTCTGTGAACAGGAAGGCAAGTGTCTGGGTGGGTCTGTGATTAGATGCATGAACCTTTGACTGTATGAGATTAGTGGGTGCATGTATATCTGACTCAGTTTGTGAGTGGGCATGTGAGTTTCTGAGTGTATGAGTGAGTGACTGAGTCCATAAGTCTCTGAGAGGGTCTGTGACTGAGTGTGGAAGTGACTGTATGTGTATTGGAACGGTGGAACAATGTGTTAATCTGGAGCTATTGATAGGGAAGTACACCCTAGCTAAGGAGGGTTTTTTGCATTTGTGTTTTGTCGATCTTACTAGCGCCTTCGATCTTGTCAATCACACTAAACTATGGCAAACACTGAAGGCGCTAGGTGCCCCAAATGAAATAATTATTTATTTAGCCCAGATTTACAGTCTTTTAGCATCTCGTGTGCGGTTTGGCACTATGGGGGAATGCACACCGGATTTCAGAGTTACTCGCGGAAATCGGCAAGGTTGTGTTTTAGCGCCCCTTCTATTTTCTTTATACATTAATAATGTAGATTCTTTTTTACAAATCCTAGATGTAGATGCTTCAAAAGTCAAGACGCTCCCAACCTCCGTTCTTCTCTATGCAGACGATGCTGTCCTGTTATCAAGGACAGCTAATGGTCTGCAACGTATAATAGATAATTTTGCCCTGTTCATTTCTGAAAAAGATCTTCAGATAAATTTGAAGAAAACATTTGTCATGACATGTGGGAGCTCTAAATTGAAGAATAGGCAACATCATGTGGGGGGGGTAGTTATTAACAGAGTTTTAACTTTTTCTTATCTGGGTTTGACTTTTAATCGAAATGGTACATGGAACACACATATGGAACTGTGGAAGTTGAAATTTTTAAGAAATACTGAGGGCATTTTAAGGTTCTCTGCCAAAATAGGTAATAAACCCATATGGGAGATCCTGACCCTGTATCGTCGTAAGTGCATTGCAGGTGTCTGTTATGGGGATGCATTATGGGGAAGAGCTAATATCGCCCCTCTACAAATTAATGAAAACAAATTCTTGAAAAGATTATTGGCAGTCCCTAGTTCTACTGCGAACTACATTATACACAAAGAATTATCCGTACCTTTCTTGACTGACTCCATAAATATGGCTGGCCTCACTTTTTGGCAAGGATTATGGACTAAAGACGAGACTAAATTTACAAAGGACCTAATCATAGATTGTTTATCACTTGATTACAGTAGTAAAATCCCTTGGCTAGAGCATATACAAACCCTTATGGTACGCTCTAGAGTGTAAATGGATAGAAAGAACCCACTAGCAATCTTAAAATATAGCAAAAGAGATTTGAAGACAAGTTATATGAAGGCCATGGAAGACGTTAGAGAGGTTGAAGTTAGTCAAAAATATAGTGTAAATGTCTACTGTGAAATTCCATCTGTAAGGGGCACGTAAAACTATTTATTTCAGGTGCGTAATATACAACACAGATTTTATTTGACAAGATTAAGGTTTGGCACCCTTCATTATTTAATAGCATTCCCCAAACAGGAAAAGTGGTGCCATAAACTGCCTAAGTGCCCGTGTGACGGAAAGTCCCCTCAATCTACGCTGCACTTTTTACTTTTTTGTAGATTTTACATGGATATCCGGAAAGCCATTTTGAAACCACTGTTTTTATCTAAGTCGCTTTTTATTATAAACACGCTTTTAATTTTGTACACAGCCTGGAAAGCCAGAAAATCACGAACGCAGTTATCTTGTACATATTACTGACATTTAGGAGAAGAAAGGCTTATGCATACCTGGATGCTTTGTTATATGAAAAACCAGATGATTGCATGTAACTACCGTACATTTTATAGTTTTATGTATCGTATATACCTGATTGATAAAGGCCGTGTAGATTTAAAGACATGGAGACAGATGTATTTATACATTTTTAAACATCTTGCACTTTATGTAGTAAGAGTGTTCATGAATTGCTGATTGTCCTACTTGATTGTATATTTTTCTGTCATTAATCAAATTATATCTTCTTTTATATTGAACAGTAGTTTGATACATTTTAAATTTATGACTTGATGATCTTATCTCTTGATTGTATATTAACAGGTTTTGAAAATTGTAATTTTAACTGTTTCTTCTGAATAATATGCTTTTATGGTGCCATTGTTTACACTGAATAAAGCTTAATTGAAATTGACTGTATGGGTGTGTGAGTGGGTGTATGAGTGAGTGGATCTGTAAGTGGGTATATGAGTGTCAGTGGGTCTGTGAGAACATACGTGAGTGTATGAGTGGGACTGTACATGGGTGCGTGACTCTCCGAGTGAGTCTGTAAGTGGGTGCATGAGTGTATGAGTGGGTCTGTGAGTGGGTGCATGAGTGCCCAGGTGGGTCTGTGAGTGGGTGTAAGAGTTTAAGTAGATGTGAAACTGTACACATGAGTCTATGACTGAGTCTCTAAGTAGGTGCATGAATCTCCGAGTGGGTCTGTACATAGGTGCATCACTCTTCAAGTGAGTCTGCAATTGGGTGTATAAGTACCTGAATGGGTATGTGAATGAGTGCATGACTATGTGAGTGGGTATGTGACTGGATGTATAAGTGTGTGAGTGGGTATGTGAATGGGTGTATAAGTGTCTGAGTGAGTTTGTGAGGGCATACATGAGAGTGTGACTGACTGGAGAGTGTGTAAAAATATATATATTTACATATTTTCTCTAATGTTGACGAATATCGCATGTGACAAAAAAATCAATTATGAACACATAACATTTCTCAAACAGGTGGTCAGAGTATCTCTCACCTGACCCCTTATATTAGCTTTCACACAAATTTTCAGCCCCGGGAACCATTTCTGAATGATAAAATGGCACCAGCAACTTTCTGTTCAGGTTGCGTCCAGGCAATCACAGCATTCCCGATGGTGCGGGCATTCGTGATTAATCGCGAAACCACCGCAAAATATCTGCAGCCAGAAATATACCTATAATTTTTGGCTTACATTTCTCAAAAGCTACTGGACGGATTTGCACCAAACAACAAAAAAGCACAATCTGCCTAACAACATCTAATTTTCTGCCAAATTTAGTTTAATTCCGTCCAGGGGTTCGGGCTGTAGATTCGAAAACGCGTTCCTATAGGAATTAACATTACAAATGCACCCTTTTTTCGTGCCCCTATTTCTCGGTCCCCATAGCACAGATCACCCCCAAACTTTTCATGACACACAGAACTTCCTTTGACACTTTTTTGGGGAAATTTCATGAAGAATGGTCAAAAGACGGCAAAGTTATAGGCATGTCAAAAAATGCTTTTCAATGGAAACTAGGTCCTAACTATAACTATCTACTGGCGACCGCCAGTAGGATATATATAAATATATATATTATTATCTACTGGCGGTCGCCAGTAGATAGTTATAGTTAGGACCTATTTTCCATAGGAAATCCGCAACATTCTATTTGAAATAACGTTGGCGCCGGTTGACGAATCTTCGCGAAATTTTCAAAACTCGTGGGGCGCTCTGGTCCGCTCCTATCCTGAAAGTCTCGGGGTGATTTGTCAAGTGGGGGCTGAGAAAAAAGGGGGTCCAAAAACGTGTTTTCCCCATGCAATTTTCCATAGGAACCTTTAGTCGCAGCTACAGCCCGAACTGCTGAACGGAATTACACCAAATTTGCCAAAAAGGTAGCCCTTGGTTCAGAGTCATGCCTTTTGCTTAAATGGTGTAAATCCGTTCAGTAGTTCCTGAGAAAATCAAAAGTAAAATCACATATATATCTATGGCCGCGTAGGGTCCGCGCACCCTCCCGATCACGAGCTGCATGCTAATTGGCTGTCAAGTGGCTGTCAACACTCCAAATCAGGAAGTGTTGGCAGCCATTTTGAGAACCGAGGCACAGAAACAAGTCGCAAAACGCAAAAAGGGGGCAGGGTAGAAACACCCTGACCCCCTAGGTCTGCTCAGGGGGTCCCACAAGGACCCCCTGGGCAGAAAAAAGCATTTTTTTAAAAATCGGCGGGATGCGCTTAGGGTGCTCGGATCCCACCGTGAGTAAAAAAAAATCGAAGCGCGGTCTCCCGCGCTTCGAGGCTATTTTGCCCCCGGGTGGGCCAAGTCCCGGGGGCATGCGGGGGTGGGTTTATATTTTATGGGGGGGCCTCTAAGGCCCCCCAAGCCCCGTGGACCACCACCCCCCGGGGCTTTATATAAATAAAGCTGGCGGGGGGCACACTTGAATGTTTGTATGTATGGTTTTACTTTTTGAAATGGGCCATAATCTAAGTATCCTATATTTCCGTGTATTGTGTTTTTTCAGAAAAAGTCACAGTAGGCCCTTCCACCCTCGACCTCCCATGGAGTAAGTAGGATAGTGTCTTTGGGTAAGCGGCAATAATTATTGATTTTTCAAAAGTGTTAACTCGTATGACTGACACGTGTTTCACTTAGACCCCACCATGCGCAGCATAATGTGTGGTGATATACGTATAGCAAATTGTGCATTTACCATACTTACACGTCCGGTTTGTTTGTGTTTTTGTTTCCTATTTTCCTACAGATACTCTCACTTTTTAACATTGCACTACACGGGGAGTATTTATCCTCACCCCCGGTCCTTCGAGTGGTAACTCTTTCCATACACATTGTGTAGAAAGGTGGAGCCCATTATTCATCCCGGTCCTGACGAATGCTATGTACCCATCTGGGACGCAGAGCAGAAACATGTTGACCACTTTTTACGGTAAAGGGATAATGAATTCCCATATCACTGTTCACTTCTTTTAATACCATACATTTGCCCCTTAATTAAATTACCTGGGGACAAGTATAATGGTTTTTAGAACACATTTTCACTGATTCATGGGCCACCACTTAGTTTTAGAAGTGCATCCCTGTCTCCAGGTGTATGCCCGCCCTCTATCAAACAGAGTTTTTTAGAGGGCGAGGACGGCCTATGATGAAGCATGACACCAGGTGGTGTGTGAGGCCAGTCCTTCACTTTTTGTGAGATGCCCCCACTGGACTTGCATCTCTAGAGACTCTGTAGGAACCTGTAGGAATCCAAACTAGGGACAGCCCCATTTGTGTTTAAATGTTATATAGGAGGCTGGCTAGTCCCTAGGCCCTGTGCCTCTAGTTCCCTTCCCTAGTTCAACACTAGGGCTAGTGTGTGTGACTGTCCGAAACGGACCCCCACATTCAAATTCTTAGTGCCCCGGGGAGGTGGCAGTCCCCGGGGCGTGTGGGGGGGCTCGAGACCCCCCACACAGGTAATTTTAATTTTAAAAAAAGAAGCCCCGGGGGGTGGCGGTCCCCGGGGCTGCGGGAGGGCTGAGTGCCCTCCCGCACCGTTTTTAATTGAAAGCCCCGGGGGGTGGCGGTCCCCGGGGCTTGGGGGCCTTAGAGGCCCCCCACTCATTATTATTATAAACCCCCGCATGCCCCCGGGACTTGGCCCACCCGGGGGCAAAATAACAATGCAGGAGCATCAGAGGCACTGGGGGACGGTGCGCTGGTGCGTGCGGCACACCAGTCAGGTTTGGCGCACCATCCAGCAGCTTGGCGGATATCCTGGACCAGGAACAGGATCTGCTTGACCTGCTAGGCGTTGAGATTCCGGGGCTCGGTGAGTATTAATAATTTATTTGTTGTGTTTGTCTTCTACAATGCTAACATTTTTTTTCCAAATGGCATGCTACTCACACTCAGAGGTAAGTTATGTTTAGTTTACTTTGGAATAGTATTGTGTGATGCAGTTTCTACTAGGCAGGTGCTCAGCGCTACCTAATTGTACTCATCATTGGTGTTTGCATTGGCTGATTAATTATGATGCCATTGTAGACTGTTCTTTTGTCACTATAGTGAATCAGTGATATCAGAGAGAAGCACATTCTCTCTGTGACTTTGTTTATGAGGCTCATACAGTTCCAAATTGTTTCACAGCGATGTGTAGTATGCATCTATGCATTGCAAAAAAGGGAAACTGAGTTGGTCCATTAAGGGGGTTGAGAAATGGAAATAGAATCAGCAATCATTCACTGCAATGCAATACAATAGTTCCAAATGTAACTTTTGTTATGGAAATGTGGAATAGGGATTTCAGGATTAGTGTGGGCAACTCAACGATAGTCAACAGACTCAAAATTAGTACTATAGGCTATCTGCTTTAGAAAAGTACAACGTGACTGCGTTTGCTTGTCATAAAAGTTTTGTGGAGATTAACTGAATCACTAATCTATTTTTTTTATTTTCTTCATTTCTTACATCAGCACCCAAGGGCAAGAAGAGGGAAGTTGTCAAGGGTCCGGGAGAAGCTGGTCAGGAGGTGCCGACTACCAGCATCGCTGCTGAGGGCTCTGCTGACCCCATATGACCTATTATTTATTATTATTATTTCCCTAAAGTTGGGTTTTATGATTGCTGTGGGCTTAGGGTAGAATCTTGGGGTATTGGAATGTTGGTGCTGGGTCCCAGGATGGGAGTTGCTGCCTGGAGGCTGGTTTGAAATAAAGTTTCTGTGACACCCTTACCTGCCATCTTCCTTCCATGTGGCGACGAGGATGGGATACGAACCCACTCGTGCAAAGCACAATGGATTCAATTTTTATTTCATCCCTCTTATCCCTGTATTATTATTTTTTTCCCCTATATTATATGGTTTTCTTTTTTGGTAGCTGATTTGTACTGTCTCTACTCAAGACTCTAGTTCACTTATCTTCTGCTTTGTTGGTAATCTTTCCCTCTCTCCTATATATCTTGTGGTACTGTAAGACTAAGAATGATACATTTCGGTACTCTACTGACTAGTGTGAAAACCGCAGGTCTAAGGAAGCTAGTATTATAAATAATATTCTCCATGTATGTTTGCTAAGAGAAGGCTTTCTTTGTCCTGCTCATGCTTTAATAGGTGAGTTCACGAGAGAGTGGCCATGGTCATCATGGACCACCCCCTCCAATGTAGTGTGCTGCTGTCTCAGGGATGGATGGGTGAAAGGATCCTTAGAAGAAAGGGTGAGTAATTGAATGAATGGATAATGGATTGGAAATTTTGGTGAAAGACTGGATGAGAGAAAGTAAAGGTTAATCATGGTGGCTATGAGTGAATTAGAATGAAAGGATGAACGAATATTTGGATTGTTTGGATGAATAAGCAAGGCAGCTCTTACCATGAGGAGCATGCTGCTAGCTTACTTTGTTTATGTAGGGTTATCAAAGCTATGGTTCAAACTGGGGGTATTTTTTATTTTTTGTTCTACTATCGACTCGCTGTTTTTGTTAAGTGAGCCAGGTGTATCCCACCCATCATTCATCACCCCCACTCCCCACCTATGGCATTTGTTTTGCCACCTATGACCAAAGTGCAGCATGGGTCAATTCGTGACTGCAGTGTTGGCTGTGCATTGCACGTCTGCTTCAGTTAATGAGGCATTTACAATGTTTTCAAAGCATTACAAACCAAACACACAAGGGGTGTGGTTTCCCTTTGCCCACTCAGTCACCTCTTACTACTTCATTCCCTTATTTTTTCCTAAGTTCTTTCGTCCCAGCCTACCAAATTGGAAAACCCATGCTTGGCATGTGCCACATTTCATTTTCTAACCATGTGAAGTAAAGTGATTCCAGAAAATAAATATTTCATGGTTTCCCATAAAAGATTTATTTTACACCTGTTCAGATTTTTCCCTTTCAACTTGTACAGTGACTGAATAAGCCAAAGATGATGAATTGATGATCAGTGTAGTCGCCCCTCTATTCTACATCATAAAGCTCTACCCTACCTCTTTAATCCCGCTACCCTACCCTGCAGTAGATTAAGTCAAGTTTCCTTTCCTTGCTTACTGCCCACGGAATGGGTTTGTTGGAAATAATATGTGGTGGTGGGCGAGGCCACAGAGTAAAGTGGGAGTAAGTGCATGATTTGATGTCAAGTTTGGCATATGGTATACACAATGACCAATGTGCCAAATTAATTCTATATAGCCCGTTCCTTTCCCTGTAGTGCAGTACATCATTTCCCCAATGTCTACTTAGGGCAGTCAGGATAAAATGAATATCTGCATTTCATATATGAGGTGTGTGACGTAGTATCTTATTTATTATTCATCAGCCACTTTGGAGTCAGGTTAGAAAGAGAAATGCATTTGGAGAAGAGCAGGGCCATTGGAATTAAAAATAGATAATTGTCAACTACAGCTGCCCCAACTGTAGACAGTAGCAAAATACCAGACGCAATGGCTAGCAATGAACATTTCTCCATTTTTTTAGCACAACACACAACTTGTACTCCATAGTGCATAATGCCTTACTCATTAATGAGAGGAAATTTATTTTTCCACTCAAAGTGTCAAATTAAAATTACTTGAAAAGCCTTTAGAAGAAAAAAATTCAGATCACTGTTTAACCCGGTGTTATAATGCCTTAATACTTTTCTGCCACACAGTCAGTGCTTTTTATGAAAGGCGTGTGTGGGTAAAACAATATTGGCCTTGTGACTCTCCTAATCATAATCACATTCCAATGGCCGTAGGGTACCAGCAATGTACTGCTACTGTGCCATGCACTAATTTAAAACTGTTGTTTGCACAGAGCATTATTTACAATTTGTCTTTTTTTTCCCCTCAAAATAGCTACTCCTGCTGGTTCACCAGTAAGAACCAACAGGCAGGAGATAGTGGCCCATCTGAGGTGGCAGAGGCTGGAGCATATCAAGCCAGAATACTTGGAGGCCAGTGGTCCTGGAAAAGGAGGAGGAGAAAATAAATGCCTCTTCCGGGACCCAGTGCAACCGGTCCCCCTCAGTCTCGTGGCCATCATATCGCCGGTGTTACTACCAGCAAACTGATGCCACCCCCTCTCACACTGACAACATGCCATTGCTGCGCCACATCCTGTAGTGGCTTGACACCATCGACAGCCGGCTCACCACAATGGAGCAGAGCTTGGACCAGCACTGGACCGATATCCATTACGACCTCTTCTAGTTTTTATTTTTTGTTTTGGTGGGAGGGACTTGTGGCTGGGTGGAGTGGGTGTGAAGGGAGTTGGGAGTGGACCAGGTTTGACTTTTTTTATATTTGGGACATTGGGGCTTGGGTCAGTTCAGTTTCTTTGTGGAGATGGGTGGGCATGTAGTGTGGGTGGGTATCTTTGTAAAAAAATAAATGAGAAATTATAGTTTATCTAAATGTATGCCTAAAGTAGGTTGTTTTACTTCTACATTGCACTGCAGCCTTCAGTTTTTACACAGCCTGTTTGTGCTTGTAAGGGATAGTGTCCCGCTTAGTTGTAGAGTTATACCTCTCTAACTATCTTGACCATTGGGAGGGGGTGCTGCCATGACCTACATTGTCTACAACAACCTAGATAAACAATAGTCGCAGTTAGTTAGTTACTTACTAAGTTAACTGGTTCAGTAGTCTTACCTAAATATAGATGAAGCAATAACAGGGAAGGTATCACAACTTCACAAGCAAGGTCCCACTTCCGGTTCCACCCAGGTGAGCTCCAACTGTTGAATTAAGCAACAGAATTATTATCCATCGTAGCAGTGGTGGCTGGTGACATTTGAAAGTGGTGGGGCGTAAAATTCTTGGCATACTGCACCGCAGCGAGCGAGCGTAGCGAGCGAGCCCGAACAACCTAGAGAAAATTTTGAAAAAAGAGTGGACAAATGGTGCATTTTCAAGCAAATTTGAGAAAGCAGGAAGGTTAATAAAGCAATTGTGAAAGTGCAGTTATTACATTAATAAAGAGATGTCATATAACATAGGTAGCTGCTTATTCAAGCTTTCTTTCACCCCATAGTCCAGCAGGGTCTTGATACAAAACAGATAAGAGAAAAAGCAGTGTGGTCCTCGACCAGGAAGACACTCATATTTCGTTGGTAAGAAGTCAAAGGATTGGTCAAATTGAAAACCTGAAATGCAATATGCAATCAAACAATTTGCAAGTACATCTCATCTATGTTCAACAAGCCATGTTTTACCCATGATTGGAATTGTGAATCACCAAATAAACTGAGCCACTGCAATCAAAAGCAGAGGGCCTCCTCAAAAAGTATGCCCTTAAGAGAGTTCTCTCATCTCATGTCCTCTCTATATTTTCTCTGGAAGTTGAAAACTCATCACATTCTACTGCACAAACCTGAACCCTTCTGCATATTCCAACACCAGAACTCATTCTTGGCCATTTAGTTTGGAGCCATTCATACCAGGAATACAGAAAATACCTTTAAATAGAGTAGAAGGTTTATGAATACAAGCACTTAGCAATTGTACATATACTATGAATGAGAGCCAAAGGAAACAAAAAGGAATAAAGAAGGGAGCAACACTCAAACACAACTCATGCTCCGGAACGCCATAAAATTCTCTATGTGGCAAGTTCATCACCTATAGCAGAACACAGTACATTTAATGTCTCCCTCAGTTTAGCATATTAAACAATAGCAAGTGGTAATTCTTGTGATATGTACTCATCACTGTAGACTATTGTAGAGTCGCTATATAAATACAATTAATACAATATGTGGTGTTAGGTGTAGAAAATCTAGACTCACACCTGTCTATATTTTTTTTGATTTTTTATCCTTGATAATGTGCCCTATTGATACTCTGGGGTCGATATTCAGTGTGCGCGCCCTGAAACCGCTCATAAACTCGAAAAGTAAATAGAAAGTTGTTTAGCAGAGAAAACTATTAGAATGGCAAATGAAAGTATTTAAAAGGTGTACAGTTCATCCTTCACTGGAGAGTAATAAAAAGACAGCATTTTCAGATATTTGCACAAATATGGTCGGACATGGGTACAGGAGTAAAAGGATCTGCACCCTCACCACTTGTGAATTTTTGTTTTTGCCCTTGATGTAGGAAAGTTGGCAGAGGCAACTGTTGGTGACATTGCGGAAGTGTTTGTAGGCCGTTTGCCGAGGGCCTAGCGGGATGTCACCTGAACAGACACAGCAAGCCGCGCTGCGCTCTGGTGACACTTAAAACACACAAACACTTACTCAGGTGAATTCAAGAATCTGCGGGTGGAACCAGAACAATATCCTGATATCGGTTTACAATGTGGCTGTGTGATGTACACACAAGTTACTGACAGCACATCTGTAAGGAAGTACCATCAACTGCAGCACAGACACACTCACATACACACATATTTAAAAGAAAGTAAACTGCGGATGTCCCTTTATGTACAACAAAACGCATCATCACACAAACATAATATCATTGGGCCCATGGCGAGTCACAAAACTGAAGAACTGCAGAGGAGATACTCGAGTGCAAAGATGCGCACACTAACGCTGCTCTTTAGAAACTATAATGGTCATAGGTGTATGCGGAAGAGAGAATTACAATGGCTGAAGGACACGTGTACAAACCAACAACTGTAACCCTTCAGACACAAATGAGAATCTCCATCCCATCTAAACTCTCAGCATTGACTCGCCGGATTAGCCACCAAAGTGCAACATACACATTGTCTGATGTACAAAACAAATTAAGAGATACATTCACAAAGGAAATTAAACGGATGGAAAAGTTGCCAACCTTGGCTGTGGACACACAAACCACAAGGAGATGAGGGAATGCGAAGTGACCAAGCCCCTGTATCAGTTGGGATCTGTAGCCTAAAGCGGTATCACTGTCCACTGCAGGTGCCCATCGGAGATGTATTTTACACCACAAGCACGCATGCGCCCTGCTCTGCTGCACCGGATCTCCCTGCAGCTACTCGCAGGAGGGTGCAACCACACACTGCCCCCATCTGCAGGAACATCCCTACCCCCGTCTCCACGTGCCGCCAGCCCCTCTGCAGTGAACCCTATGCCATCAGTTGGCCTGCCTTTCCATGCAACCTCTATCCATGGCACGTGCGACGTCACGCCTGCGCTGGGGCCGCACATGTATGTGTGTAATGTGGCTCACTGTGCGTCAGCCCTGGCTGCACTCTACTGAGTGTGTGTTCTTTTCACAGAAGGATAGTGAGCCGTTTTACACAATATACCCCCAGATTGTTAAATATCGAAACATGAACGAAGACTATTCTCTAGGTATCACGCAGCGCCACCACCCTGTCTTTGTACAGCTGTTCTCACACTTAAAGTGTCTGACACGCAACCGTGTTTGGCTTGTCGAAACCAAACCAAACAGTTGTTTAGCAGCAATGACCGAGCTCACCCAATAGCTGTCCCCCCGTCTTTTATGTTTATTGATCGCATACAATGTGTTATGACTAGGCATGGATTAGTTGAGCATCACTCCAATTTCGAGGCTCCCTGGTCGCCGATCTAATGACACTCAATACTTCTCCAACGATCAATGCTTAACTTTATGCGCTCAACGATCCCTTTACTAAAGAAACAGGGGACTTCAGAAATATCAGCACACTCGCCACCACAATTCCAAGCATTAAACCAGCACCTTTTCGCCAACGACCTAATGATGAGCCTCAATACAGCGATATAGAGAAGATCACATATCCACGCTGAAACCAACACAAAAATAGGGTACGGCACGCACCGCCCCTGCAAGAATCACAATGGTTCAAAAAATAGTGAAATGCCTCTTTTTTGTATTTCTTGTGTATATTTCTGGGTATGCACAAGTGACTGAGCAGGTTCTAGATCTGTTACCACAATTTCTTGGGGAGTCAGGGTTGTCATGTTCTGAGGTTGCCGAATGCATTTGTTACCTTTTCAGGTTTAGGGGTACTTATGGTGGCACTGTGAGCTAGCAGGACTATAGGCCAACATATCCCGAGGGGGTGCATAGAATTAGTCTGACACCATCTCAACGTTTATGTTGTCCAACAAACGCACAGTTCCTTCTGAGGAAGTAGCAGCCATACGACAGTACATATGCACCGCCTTCTTAGTTTCATTTTTCTCCTCACTCTACTGGTAAACACTAACCTCTAGGCTCAATACTAATGTTTTGCATGTAATGCCAGCAAAATGCAACCTCCCTGCCTTTCCTCATTGGCACTGTTATGGCATAACAGAGGATGATGCCTCACTGTCTCAGCACTGCAGTTGAGGAGAGGTTGGCCTAAACACTTCGAAAATATCACATAGTACACAAGGGTGTGATTATAAAAGGGTGAGGTATTTTTTGCTTATTTTAATTTCTCAAACTGTGCTTCCAATTTGCCTAACTAATCCAGTGCGGGTAGATATTGTGGCTGTAGATCGACTGCACAGTGCTGGTAAACAAATATAATTGTCCACACCAATCACATGGCTGTAAAACTTTCTTCTATTTATTAAATCTTAATCACGCAACTGAATCAAATGGGTCACACACTCTGCAGAGGCCCTACTTTACTTGCAGTCTTCCTTCTCTTTTCCTCCTGAACTGCACTTAACTTTTTATGAGTATTCACATGACACATAGCACTGTCAATACAGAAACCTCATTCACCAGGTTAGTATTTTTTATCTGGCTGTAAAATAAATAACATATTTCTCCTGTGACTGTTGAATAGGAGTGGGTGGAATTTCTGGACGAATTTCGTAACAGAAGAAACCTGCAGGTTTGTTTTGCCTGTGGAGAGGAATTCGTGTTGCTACATGAGCATAAAGAGAATTATGCCCAACGTTGTTTTAGGAGCACGGTGAGGGGCAAGGAAACTCAACTATCTCAATATTAATAGCTTTAAGGTAAATGCATTGCCCGAACCCTTGACAGCACTGTTGAAAGCTACTTCCTTAGCAGGGAAACCTAGACCTTCCTGCAGATTCCACCTGGTGCTCTAGCAGATAGACACCACACACAGACTCCCCTGCTGGAAAACCAGCTTCCATAGACTGCCTGGAACAGGCAGTGGCATTAACAAGGACATTACCATTGAGGTCATTACATTGCCCGGCCCACAACAATGCTGGACACAGCACATGTATTCTTCATTTTGTGCATTCCTCGCTCCCCTGGACAAGCATATGCAATCTGCCTTTGTTACAACCTGTGCGGGTAAATGCAAAACTCTGGGGAAACGGGCAGAACAGTAAGACGTTTCGCATCCTTCCAAGAGTTTAAAAAAAAACCCTACTCATTCATTTTAGACATAAATGTATGACCAGAGGACTCCTATTGTGCCAGCTGCTTTTTCCTTCACATTCATCCTGCATCACCCTGTCAGTCATTCTATTATTTTGAGACGCTCCAGGCAAACGAGGGGATAACTCTGTTACCTCAATGCTTCTAACCCCCCCCCGCAAGCCCCCCGTGAGCCGCGTCTGTCTGTTGACATCTTTGCCGTCATTCCATGATCCATGATAGGTGGATGTGAGCGCCCCCTCAGTTTGGTCAGGACAGACTTCAGTGCCTAATTTGTAATCTAAAGTGTTGGTGACCAAAGTTTTGTTTAAAAGGCCGCGGCCGCCGCTATCGAAGGTCGGAGTGCCGAATACCAAGGTTGCTTAGGCCTATATGGCCACGTATTGCCGAGTCCCTGCCCCACCTGACACAATTCCCTTCCCGAGGTGTACCACCCCCTCCCCCCCCTCCCAGGCATAGAGCAGACAACAAACACTACATTTCAAACTTTATCACTGTTTTTCACCCTTCTCTTCCTTCCTTCTTCTGTCTCCTTCTGTGTTTTCTTCTCTCTCTTGCTCTATGTGAAAGTCAGATGAGGAAAAATACATGCCGTGAGTGCCGATGGGTCCCAGCTGCAACCACCGGCTCAAATTAAGCACTGGTCAGGGCGGTGGATTCAGCTTCAGCCCACGTGGTTAGTTGGGGCGCCCTATTCTTTAACCACAGAATTGCTTTTTGCATTGTGGCAAGAGTCGGTGCTAACTCTGGCTATCTGCAGTACATTTTGTGCTGCCTGGGTCTTCTCGTCAGCCCCAGCCGGCATGATTTAGGCCTCATTTCGGTTTCATGGTCTGTTGTTTATAGGGTGACTTTCACCCTGTGGGACCTCAGTGTGCGTCAAGACCTGGAGATCTACAGCAAACGTGGCCATCCGTCCAGTGAGGTCTGAAACTGTCTGTGCTTCCTTCTATGTGTCAAACATGTGCGATGCAATGAAGTGTGTAATACTTCGTGCCTCTCAAGAATGTCTTGGGCTAATCCTGTCGTTTCTAAACAGTAAATCTATTGGATGCGTCTCTCTAGATCCCCCTTTTCACAGGGGCCTCATTTGCTTCCAAGCTCGAGTCAGAATTGGGGTAGTTAACACACCTGTGGGCCTTTCGCTCCCACGAGAGATTTAAAACAAAAACGTTAGTATTCTGAGTTTTCACACCCTGGAATGGAAATCGTGGTATTTCTATGCTATGACCCTTTCCAAGGTGGAAAACTCGGAATGACGCGCTAATTTCACACTCAGTGAATACAACTCGGGGGATATTTGTATTCGCTTGATGTGGTATTATCGCCCAAGATTACGTGGGATTTGTAAAGAGGGCCATAGGATAGTCATATAGTACTAAAACCGTCCATACATACTTCTGCGAAACAGAGCACTTGTAAACGCTAAATTTAACACCACCATTAATTCCTCGTTCATTTCGTTGCAATATTACATAAACATAGATCATCGCCAATTATAAAATTCAGCTGTGTAATGAGGCGGCTCAAATACATGGAGATTTTACGAACGTGTTCAACATTAGAAACGGACCAGTGGGTAGTGGACATTTAATGGGGGTGGGGGCAGTACCTATCTCTTTGTCCATCTTAGATAAGATTGCCAATGTGCTGTTGATATTGCCGAAGAGACTCACCAGTAAGGCAGCCGCCTTAGAAGGAATGTCATTTAACAGTGTCTTGTAGGGCACGTACATAGTAGTACACTTTCTTCTTTTACATTTTTTTAAATATTTTTTATTTAAAAAAGCAAATATCTCAGATCTGCTGCATGTTCTCATATAATGGCATTATATATATAGCTCGCGGGGGGCTTGCGGGGGGGGGGTTGTGCCGGGGGCCCGGGGGATTTATTGAAATAAAAAAGAAAATCCTACCTGACTCTGAGGAGGTCCGCCGTCCGCGCCGCCTCGGGTCCGACTCCGTTTGGCCCTGCCTACAGCCCCTCTCAGCCAATCCTGGCGCTGCTGGCAGCGCCAGGATTGGCTTAGGGCACGGTTACCTCTCGCCCGCCTGCCTGCCCATTAGGAACCCTCGCTCTCCTAATGGGCATGCGCAAGCCAGTGCACACACAAGTGCGCATGACTGGGCACGGCGCGAAAATTCGGTGCCCTTGCCCACTCATGCGCACTTGTGCTGCAGTGCTGCCTGCTGCCCCTGGTCCCTCTGACAATCATGTCAGTCAACATGACGCAGGACCGCCCACCCCCTTCAGACTCTGAAGGAGGTGGGCGGTCCGACGTCATGCTGACTGACATGATTGTCAGTTCTCCCTCGGCTCTTTGAACTTAAGTAAACTGATTGTTTACTTAGGTTCAAAGACGCCGAGGGAGATGCGGGCGGGGGGGCTACGCCCCAACGCCCCAATGGACGCACCGCCCCTGCATCGTAGGCAACTAAATGTAAATAAAAAGATTAAGTTAGTGGGTTATATATCAAAGCTTTACAAATAATTGACACCAGAGTACTACACATTGATGACACAACAAGAATTCCTGATAGTGATACCATAACAAAAATAATTTGACTAAAGGGGAGCTAGTAGTAACTTAATTACAAAATCCTCAAGTCAAAAAATGGACTCAAAGTCTGGAGTGGACAAGCTTAGGTTAGGCGTTTACAGTTACGCAACAGGAGGAGGCCTGAATGATGCTGACTGATGTTCTTCGTTCTATATCTTAAATATGGATCACTTTTCAGCCAGATACATTACTGCCAGCCTGCTGAGCTCTGGCCATTGGCACATCTTCCCATACCAATACATCAATGGATTTTGATCCACATAGACCTCTTTTGGATCATCCAGATACTCCTGAAACATCCTGAGGATGGTCATTGGTGCTGCCACTTGCTCAACCTGTTTTACCATCGCCGCTGCACTGGACTTGAGCCCTGACAATTAAAACCAAATCAATGCAAAGGTTGGGTCCGGTACATCTGTTTCTGTTCCTGCCAGTGTTCTCTTTTATGGTGTGGTTGGCTGCTATGAGACAAGACTGCCCTCTATGGAAGTTTAAGGCGTCACCCCAGACCTGCGGGGTGGGACTCGAAGTTCCAGCCATTCTTCTTCCAAGTTTCCGGCTTGCTCTACAATCCACCTCTTGTATTTTAAAACCTTCCCTTCAGAAAAAGGAATGAAAATGGGCAGAATTTGTTTATACCATGGATCAAGTATTGTGGCAGCGAGGTACTCTTTGGACGCAATGATTTCATGTTGCTACCTTGTATTACAAGCGAAGTGAAGGACTAAGGTCTCAACCAAGGCATGCGCTTCTGTGTTTTCACTCACACCTGCGGGGGCGAACCTTTCAGACACCTTCTTTACCTGGTCCTGTAGGAGATGCAACAAGGGGATAGGTTGGCCCACCGTACTGTCCTACTTGCTAACTTCCCATGTGAAAACCTCAAAAGGGAGTAGCATCTGTGCCAGGCATTTGACTAGGCCCCAATTGTCTGCATCCATGGTAATAACTTTACCAACAGCATCCCCTCCTCTTAGAATGACAGTCATTGGTTTGTATTGCTCAAACAGACATTGCAACATGTAATAGGTCAAGTGCCAACGTGATGGCACCTCCTGTATCAGGGCATTAACTGGTGCTCTATTATTACGCTGAATAATCCGCAAATGCTTCGGGGCTTTAAAAGAATGGCTGAATTGAGTGCAGATTCTTCTGCATATTCAGTATGTTGCTGACAATGCCTTCTTTTTAGCGGAAGTCTTGCACCATCAGGTTGATGCAATGGGCCAAACACAGGACCCTGAAATAGCCTCCATCTGACATGGCCTTCGCTATGTTTTTGCCATTGTCTTTGGCGACAAATCCAATTCTGAGACCTCTGGGTCACAGCCATTCATACGCCTTGCTGTTAAATTCCTCCAAGATGTTTACAGCTGTATGTGATTTCTCCATGGCGAACATGGCCACTGTTGTTTGCCGCTGAACGCTCCTAAAACTTTCCTCAGGGTCAAGGCCTGCAGATATATTTTGCTTTACCCCTGCAAAAGAGATCCAGTGTGCAGTGATGCACATGTAATCAGTCGCATGACAACTGGTCCACATGTCTGTTGTCAGCTGGATAGTGTGAGCAATACTTTGCTGCAAAACTTGTCCAACCAACTGCAGCACATCGCGATGCTGTGCTGGAACAGCAACTTTGGCAAAATAGGTCCGACTTGGTACCTTCCATTTCGGGCAGATCGCTGCCACGAATTCTAGGAATCCCACTCCTTCAACAAAAGAAAAATGGAGGAGGTCCAACGCTAACATTTTTGCCAGCTTTCAATTGCACAAATGTGAGGTTGGGTGATTCCGCTCATAGGGCCCCTCCTGCCTAAACATGCCCATAATAGTAGCCTGGATTTTCTACTTTTCTGGGCCACTGACACAGGCGTCTTTCGAGAAGTAGATGGTGGTGGTAGACTCAATGTGCGTCTTGGTGGGGCAGTCACTGTATGCCGTGGTGTCTCCATCTCACTCCGAATCTTGTACCATTGTGAAGTAGCAGAGGTGGGGATCTGCTAGTGCACTTCTGGGGACAGGGCTGCTTTGTACAAAGATGTCACCCTCTTCCTCCTCACCATCACCTTTTACCATGATTGGACTTGTAGCTGATGTTCTCTGGCTCTCCTCACCACCACGACCATGTTCAGCAATTTTTTTAAGGTGCTCCTCCCACTTGATTGTGTGGTGTTTTTTCATATGGGTTGCTTGACCTCCAGTACCATAATGTGTACCAGGCTTACCTCGAACATTTGTGTGGCAAATGGAGCATAATGCAATTTACTCCCCCTCTTTGCTAACCGTAAAAAAGTCTCAAACTGGAGAGGAGTACTTTTCTACTGTGCCACTGCCAATACCTGAAGAGGAACTGGAGGTAGGTGGGTGTGTTGTTAATTGCCTGTTTCTCCTGAGGTAGGGGTTGGTGCAGGTCTCAGCTGGGGCTTTGCAAATATGGGAGCTGGTGGTGGGGCTACCTGTGCCACATGCCTCGGAGCAGGTTGAATAGCAATGTCAGACTCCTCTGTGTCACCTTCCACCATGACTGCTTCGTCAACATCATCCTCCTCATCATCCCCTTCCATAAGTCTAAGTCTTTCAGGAACCTTTTTGTTACCTTGCTTCTCCTGTTGTCTCCTGGACTCTGCCGGGGTCCACTCCCTGTCCCTATGATCATCATCAGAAGTGGTGCTTGGAGAAAGTGGAGGAGTAGTACCCTTCTTTTTCCTTGCTGGAAATCTGGGAGCCAATGATTCTTAAAGAGGCGGTTCTTGCTCGGAAGGAAGCTCCATCTCCTGTTCCAACATCAGGCAAATGTACTATTGCTGGCTGCGGCTGCTGTCTGCTTTGCTCGACTTCCTGAAATGATTGTGTACTACTTTGCGAAAGGGACGGATCCAATTCAATATCACCACTTATCGGCGTTGACATGATTGTTGATGCAGGCCAGCTGCTCTCAGCTTGCTCGCCAGGGGCCAGTGCGGCAGGTACAAGTTTGCTGAAAAAGGTTCTGGTCAGCATGCCATTGGTGGAAATCTACTTCTCCTCCCCACTGACCACGTTCTTGGCAGCACCTTTCTTTGGGGCCATCTTGAAGCTGTCAGTTGGCAGTGGCACTCAGATTCACAAGCTGAAGATATGTCAGTGTTGCATAGTCAGTCACGTCGTGCACAGGCCTTGCGTCTGTCAGTACTGTTAGTAATGTTTCATCTCTAATGCACCTAAAAGCAAACGGGCAAGAAGAACATCAGTGAAACGTGGCATTGTTACAGTTCAATTAGTAGCACAAACGAACAATATTATTTAGTGTGGTTACTTAAGTTATTATAAATAATTAACAATACAGTGTATCCATTTGTAAAACCACACCAACATAAACGTTCATGGTGTACACTCAGGAAGGATAAGAAAGAGCAACAACAACAACATACAGATATAATTGTTTGCTTTAAGTGCATCAAGTTGGGATGTGGCACTCAGGAAGGTGCAGGTGACAATGGAATAATACTTAGACAATGAATGCTGTTGCGCGCTTATGGGCTTGATGTTGACTGCTAGGAATTTTGGGGGAAAATAAAAACAAAACAACATTGAAAAAATATTAAAATTAAAAAGAATTACAATAAAAAGAATTACAAAAGAATACAATAAAAACAATTACATTAAAAAAATGTAAATGAACAAACCTAAAATAAAGAAAATTAAATAAAAGCATTATAAGTAAAAATTATCCTCAAGCATATCATTTATTAAACTGCTATCTCACCCATCCATGCAAGCCTACGGCAAAAAGCACACTGGCTGGACACACAAAATGGCTGCCAGCCAGTGCCACATGGTCAACAACAACACTGAGCAAGAAGGCATGGGGAACAAAGAAAACATGCAGGCCTATGGCAAAAGCACACTGGCTGCCTACACAAAATAACCGCCAGCCACTTGGTGAACAACAACAACCAGCAAGGAGGCATGGCCACAGCAAAGAAGAGATCCAAGCCTATGGCAATAGCACATTGGCTGCCTACACAAAATGGCCACTAGCCACATGGTCACAACAAGCAAAGAGGCATGGGGAACAAAGAAGACATGCAGTCCTATGGCAAAAGCGCAGTGTGCCTACACAAAATGGCCACTGACCACATGGTCAAACAGTAAGCAAGGAGGCATGGCCACAAACAAAGAACACATGCAGGCCAATGGGCCCTGACTATACAAAATGGCCCCTGACCGCAGGGCATGGGGAACAAAGACAAATGGTGGCCTATGGCAAACACACACACACACACTGGCCAGACAATGGAGGCATGGATTGGTAACACAGAAAAAAGAGCATTAATTCTGCAATGCCAAAAATGAAAATTAACTGAGCAAAGACATTTTACAATACACATACCCCAAAGGCATCAAATATAATTACCCCACCTACACACTGCAGAAAACAAAATGTGAAATACCCCAGAAAAACACATTTTGTAATTTAATCCAATGCTATCCATGGCCTAAATGATGTTTCAATTCAACAGACCACAGAAACCGTTGTTTCATGCACCCATAACTAGTACTGGGCCTACTGGCTGGAAGGCCCATTGGCAGACTAGGCCACATAGTGAATTAAATGAATTTTGCAAACTTATTAAAAACATGGCTAAAATGTACTGAAATGTGCAACATTTTTCCTTTACAAATGAAGAAAAATTACATGCAAAAAAATAACTAGGCCCCTATTAAAACTGCAGGTCACCTACCACAACAAATTTAAAAAATCAAATAAAAGTACAAATAAATCCTGGTGAATGCCCACAATCAAACAAACAACACCCCTATTCACCAGTTTTTCAACTCAAATACAAAGTCCTTAAATCCAATGGTATATATGCAGCAGACAAAGAGTGATCCTTACAGCTCCAAATCCCAATGAAAAGGGACCAGGAAAGGGACAAAGCCTTGGGAAGTACATGCTGGACAGGAACAGGACGTTGGAGTGTCTTGGGCACTTCCTTCCTGTTGGAATTTTTTTTTTTTTAAATGGCCAGTTAGAGAAGAAAATCCACTCCAAAAGCCTCTCAGCTGCATCTGAAGAACAAAAGCTGCTCAAGCGCTCCATTTGTGATCACGCTCAGAACTAGAGGGGTGCCATCACGTCCGGAAGCCGTGCGAATGAGCGCAAAGTCTCGTGGGATCTCGCTAGCAGTGCGCGAAGTCTCACACTTGCTCGCAAGCAGCCCAAGAGTATCTTGGCACTCACAAGTGAGTGCCAAAACAAAACTTGAGCGCGCAAACAGAAAAAAGACCTATACTTCGTGCCTGAAAGGTGGAATTCAGGAACTCCACGTTCTTATGCGGAGTGCCCAAATTTCACGAGCATAGCGGAGTTTTATTCCTAGGCCTACCAAAAAACAAATTTCCCCATGCATTTCCATAGACTTTTTTTCAGACAGCTCTACCACAAAAAAGTCTGGACAGAATTGCAGCAAATATTGCTGGATCTTGGTCCAGAAAGTGTGCTTTTTGTGACTTGGTGTAAATCCGTTTAGCAGTTTTTAAAATATGATGGCAGTGGCCCAAAGAAGGAGGGAGAGGAGCAAACAAATGACTGGAAAAAGGCTGAAGAGGAGAAAGGGGATGTCGCACAGAGGAAGTCCCCTGCTGGATCCTATGCAGGATGCAGTGTCTCCTCCCAAACCTTGTCTACTTAGGAGTTAAAGGACAGACAGAAAGAGAGACCAGAAGCTTCAGCTGGCTGAAGAGGAGAGAAAAACTAAGGCTGAGAGAGCCTTGGAAGAGAAAAAGATCTTGCTGGCTCATGAGCGGAGTCTCAAGGAGCCGGACTTGAAGGCCAAACAACTGGTAGCGTCTAGCAGAAATAGTAGCAGCAATACTACAACGTCCAGTGGTGTAGAAAGGATCTACATATCCATGGACTTGGTGCCTGACTTCAAGGTGGCAGATGACAGACAGCTGGTTTGAGCCATATGAGGTTCCTCCAGAAGTGGAAAGGATCCCTGAGGAGGATTGGGGAGCAGGCATATGGCGGCATACACACCTAAGGATGGTGGGGACACCCTACTGGACCTAGAGAAGGGGGTCAGGGTGAGGTATCCCACTACTAAGGAGACCCTTGTCAGGAAGTATGGATTTACCCAAGAAGAGTGCAGGTTGAGATTCAGAGGCAGTCAGAAACTGTCTCACCAGTCCCGGGAGGATTTTGAGAGGTACTTTTGCAAGGCACTGGATTGTTTAGTAAAGAGTAGTGAGATAAACACATATGAGGGGCTGTACAATTTGATGGCTGGAGAGCACATGTTCAGTCACTGTTTTGAAAAAGCTATGCCAACACCTGGTTGATTGTAAGTTCTCCGATCCAAGGGAACTTGCAAACAAGACAGACTTCTGGGTGAGCACCAGAGTGTCTGAGAAGGCATTTGAAAGTGATTTCTAAGGAGGGTGGTTCAGGTTCCTCGTAACAGAGTGAGAGGGAGGTACACAGTGACCCAGACAGGTCATATGTCCCTTCTAAGACTAGGAGGAGGGGTGGGCAGAGGCCCAGGATGCCCTATTTCCGGCCCCACAGCTTGGATTGGGGGCACAAGCAGGGTTACCTGGTCTTTATCGAGAGACCGTCCACTAAAGGGGGATCCACAGCCTCAGGAGATACTGGACTTGGGAGGGTGGCCACCTCAGGTGCCCTACCAGTTCTATTGTCTGGGGATACACTCCAAAGCGGACTGGGGAGACACTGTGGACAAGGGAGGATGGCCGCATCAGGCCCCCTACCAGTTCTATTGTCTGGGGGTACCACTCCAAAGTGGAGGGTACAGAGGCCCAGATGGAGGGGCAAGATGTGGAAACAGTCAACAGTGGGAGTACCAGTGTGTCAGGGGTTACTAGAGCACACCAAGACTGACCCTTGTGAGGCCACTTCTGACTGGGAGACTCCATGCACTGTCACAGGGGCAGAGGACTGGGGATCTGCGCCAGGCAGACTCTTGCATGACTTGGCTCCATTGAGAGGGTAGTGGTACTCCCCTGGAAGTCCTGAGTGCCAGGTGCATGTTCAACCTAAGGGTACACAGACTCTGGGTTTCAGGATATCACCAATGAGCTGGTGGGAGTTTTAGTGGAAAAGGGGGTAAGGCACCTGGGGCTACTGCCCCCCACAGAGGACAGAGGCCCCTGGATATCCTGGGCCCTGGCTACTGACACTGACAGATATCAGTGGCCTCTATTAGATGTTGTCCTTTAGGACAGAATTCTCCTTGTATTGAGGACAGAAGTCTGGCCCAAGGGATGGAATGGGCCACATCACGTTGTTGGCCTTAGCGGTACTGTCTGCCTACTGGGATGCATCTGTGAGCAAGTTAAGGGTAGGTGCTGCACAGATAGGGTCCACAGGTGAAGGTAAGGGATCCCTATGGGTAGCTCAGTGGCCCCAGAGTGTATAGGCAGAGGGATCCAACTGGGTTCAGAGAGGCATAGATCTGGCACAGCGGCTCCAGTGAGTATAGGCAGAGAGATCCAACTGGGTTTAGAGAGGCATAGAACTATCAAATGCCCCTGCAGTAGTGGGCCTTTGTCCATGTTATATCACCCTAAACAGGGAAGTCTATCAAGGTATTGATTAGTCTACCCTGGCTTGAGGCGAATCCCCTCAACTGTGTGGAGAAACCCAGCACATCGGCTTTGGAAACAACACATCTCAGAACAGCGTTTCATACTCAGAAGCAGCGCATTGCCAACGTTGCGTGGAGAAAATTAATGCATCTCTTTGACTGCGGGACTGACACCGATGCACTGCTCGGGTGCACCCCGCATCTTGTTTTTTGCGACCAGGATTAAGGAACTTTTTCTCAGCAGGCCTTGCGTGGGCCTGTATCCACCCCCGCTCCATCTCGGTTAGCCTCAACTCAATTCAAATTTAGACTTTTACTTATGTGATGTTTGTCATTATGGTCTTGTTTTATTTATAAAATCATGCTTTATTTTTCTAAACTGGTGTGGAGTCTTTTGGTGGTGTTCTCACTGTTACTGTTTGAAGTGTTGCACAAATACTTTGCCTCTTAATTTAAGCCTGTCTACTCTGTCCCAAGCTACCTGAGGGTAAGCACAAGCTAATTTATGGTGTGTATCTGACTTACCCTGACTAGGATTGTTGTTTATGCTTGGACAGGGCTACGTTTTTAGTGGGAATAGTAAATGTGATATCCATATTTCTATTATATACATTTTCTGAACAACTCTTTTATTATGTGCCATTTTTACTCTACATTATTTTACAATAATAAAAGTACAATAAATGTTTTCTGTAATTTCTTTAACAAAAATAACCATTTATTATTACCTTCAAAATGATAAATATTTTGCATATTATATCATTTTATTATATGCACATTTTCTTTGTAGTTATACTATTCTTTTAAACGTGTTGTATAGTAATTTTCAAAGGAGAATTTTTCACAATAATATTTTTTTATTACAGATACAGAAACAAATGATATTTATCAGGTGTTTTAACACACACATACATACATATATATAAACATGTATATATAAATCTTGATTTTTTCATTATATTTATAAAACATTTTAGACATTTTTTTTTTTTTATAATTAAAATATATTTTAATTACATTGATTCCTATGGGATTCAAGTCTCATTTTTCTATTTTTACTCAATTTTCCTTTAGTTACTTTGATTTTGTAGTCTTTCGTCATCAATTTGAACTGTTTATGGAGTTGACAGTTGCGGTTTTTCATTGCTGCTTTCTGGTTCAGGCAGGAACACTTTACACTTATTTTCTAAGGATCTTGTGGCGAGGGGAGGTTTTTAAAACTTAGTTGGACTAGCCTTTGTGAACGTTATTTCAGTGTGTTGTATGGTAGTGTAGAATGTGTTAAATTCGGGTAGTGTTGTAGGCCTCACTGTAAAATGTAATGTAACCAAGAAGCAATGCATTGCAGTATTTAAGGAGACTTACAATCAATGTGTATATTTTCAAGCAACATGACTGACTCAGGAAGTAAAAAGGAAGAATCTTGCACAAGACTTAACTGAAAGAAGCAGAAAGAAGATATGTTAATAATGTACGGAGCAAAGGAAAAGTTGTAATGGCAGATTTCTGACATCCAAAGCAGGCATGAGGGGGGTCAGATTGTACAGGCCAAAGACTGCCCAGAAGATTATGGACTCTGTTTTCGCCGGAGAAGATGATAATCTTGGTTTTGTCAGTGTTCGGTTTTTGGCAATGCTTCTCCATCCAGTCAACCACAGCAAGCACACAATCATGGAAGGAGATAGAGGAACTGCTTGATGCTTGAAAGAAAGAACTCAATCCAGTGCAAAGCAGTATTGTTAATGCAAATGTGTAAAACACGGTTAATAAGAATATCTTGGGCCACTGTATCGAAATTGGTAGATAGATCTAGCAAAACCAAAGCACAAGAATCTCTCTAGTCTGATAGCATACATTTCATTTCACTCAATTCTTATATTACAACAACTAATGCATTTTAAAGAAAATCTAATTAAATGATAAACCAACATGAATCCTATTATGATCCTAACATTTCATTAATTTGAATTGCAATATACTTAAATTAATACAGTAATTCTAACACACGCCTTAATCCTAAACCTAACCTGAAATTAAACAAATGTACATTATTATAAATGAATACCACTTATGTAATTTAGGTACAACTAATTCAGTTATGTTTTTTAACCCTAATGCTAACTATCCTTACAATAAAGCCCTTTTCCTAGGGCTTTGACCAAAGTTATGTTGCATATACACAGATAAAGTAGAGGTGCCGAGGAAGTAATGGCAGGGAGGAAAATGTCAAAAGAAGCAAGGTATTAAAGTAGAGATCAGACTCCATCTCTAATATATCAATATAGGGAAGCATGGAAAAGGCCACCGATCTTGATCCAGCTCACACAACACCCACCTCAGCACTAATTTGAAATTCCTTTGGCATCAAGATCCCATATAAAAGTATCCCAATCCCTACAGCTACGCTTCCATCTTAGATGCAACTTTCAAGCTCTTTTATGAGAAATATATACAAAGTGGAAGTGAAGCAACGCAGTTGTGGGTTATCAAAATTATGAAGCAAAAAAAAAGATAATACTTTCAAGCTTGTAATCTCATGTCAAGATCACGTTTATAAAATTAGAAATGCAGGGATGTTTTTCTTTACCTTAATCCGCACTTCGTGGTCTTTTGGTGGAGCAACGTCTATCACTTCTATGGACATAGGTTTATGGGGCTCCCAGGCAACAGCTGCCTTGCATTTTATAACCTAGGAAAGAAAGCATAACACGCTCTATTTTTTTTGAATGATCAAATATACCCAGTTGCATTTGTTTATAATAATAGGTAAGATGACTGGTATTTAAAAGAAAAAAAAAATCTGCACAATGGCCTTTAGCTCTTTGTACTTTGCCAAAAGGCAGGATTAACAATACTTGCTACAAAAATGTGGCCAAGGCAATAATGCAGAGCAGTGCAAAATTATTAATTTTTCAGTGCATGTAGAGTGGGAACAGCAGTTACAGCATCTAAAATATGGATGAGCGAGCATGCTCACTTACTACAAATTCATTGGCTTTTTCAGAATTATGTCAGGGAAGGTCTCTATTCATGTACTGCATTTTTCCAAATGTTTATTTGTTAAATAAAGAAGGTTATTGAGGTTCCATATCTTAGCAATCAACAATCATCAATTTTCACTGCATGAGTAAAAAATTGTAAAATGAAAGCAGCAAACATATATATGCTGTGTATATGAAGTAATTTATACAGTAATAACAGGATAGGTATTTTACAAAGGCTCAAATGTTTCTTTCTAAACGTTTTAGGAACAAGTAGTATTTGATAAAGTCTCAATACATTTATCAGTAGTTATTAAATAGACAGTCAGTGTAGGAAAATATTACATATAAAGACTAATAGAAACATTAAGGGCCTGATTCACAAAAGTAAACGTACACTTTAGTCTCTGCAGATAAAAAGATAGGACAGCCCTATTGTGTGGCTCTGTCAACATGAAAGAGCCATACGGCAAACTTTCAATATTTTTCTTTATTTTCAGAAACGAAATCAAAAAGCGAGATTTTCTTTTAGAAAGTAAAAGAAATGACTCCCCTCCCCATATGAGATTTCTCCCATTGCAAAGGGGCCAGTCACAATATTTCACTGCCCCTTACTGCTGGGCTTCATGTGGTAGGGACGGATAGTGGAACTGGCTATTTGATCAATCACTCTAAATCATGTGGGTGGTCAAATGGTCAAACCTCTGGTGTCCCTTACTCTCTCTGGCCATCAGAGCTGTATGTCAGCAGCAGAGAGAGATTAGACTCCTATGGCAGATACAGAGTAGCCTCTGCCGCTGACATACTTCAGTTCTGCCCAACTCTAAATAAGGCAGGCGCAACTTCAGTTTGGTAGAGAGGGTACTCCGTGGCCTTAGCAACTGCGTACCCTCTGCCAAACTATAAATCAGGCCCAAGGATATTTTACAGTTTGTACTGGTCCATATAGTTTATTCAGATAAGATCAAATTGTCAGAGTGTATTCATGGCTATTATTTTTATAAGATGATGGAGTATTACAAATATTGCAGGTATTATTTAACATCTTTACTAAAAACATCAAAATGAAAACATAACTTTCTTGACAAGGGCAACAGCATGAAAGAGAAGCATTTAGATTTTATAATACACTAGACTACTGTTGAGCAATAGCAAATACATGTATTTACATTTTTAAAAATATATATTTTGCTTTGATAATGTCTTTGTGACACTGGAAAGAGATCCGTAATACAAAAGAAGGGCTTCTAGACATATGAATGCAACAATGGTACCAACCAAATGTTTATTTATTCCAAACAAAACAATAATCAAGAAACATTTTCTTTATAAAAGCATTGCATAACGACACTGAGTGTGAGTGAAAAACATGCTCTTGGTCTCTCATTGATGATACACACACGGCCTCTTCTAGGCTAATCAATAATATAGATAAGAGTTACTGATTTCAGTCAACGTTTCAAACCCTAAGACGATAACGGAATCATCATCAGGACTCTAGATATAACCGAGCCTGAGAATCATGAGTAAAAATCGACATTGCCAAAGACTCAAGGGGTAAAAATGAACAGTCCCTAGGGCATGATACCCGAGGATAATGGTCCGAAACCCCGGGAGGAGGATGCCAGGAGCAAAATGGAGGCAGATCCAAGCTAAGGGAGATGATACTCCACTGTCTGATGTGTAGCGTGAACCTCTCCATGGAGCAGTGGATCCACATGGGGAGTGAATACAAGAAAATAGGGCATGGAATGATACAAGCTGCATCCTGATGGTGGAGTGAACAGTGAGTGGAAAGGCACTATTGTCACATGTGTGTATCACCAATGAGAAAGCATCGTTTTTTACTCACACTCACTGCGCTGTTATACGATGCTTTTATAAAGAAACATTTTCCTGATTATTGTTTGGAATAAATACCCCTTTGGTAGCTAGCATGGTTGCATTCGTATGTCTAGGGGCCATTGTTTTGCATTACAGTGTTAACCCTGGGTTCCTGATGACTCTTAGGTTTTGCTGCGATTTTTAAACTGTAAATAAATCAGACAGCAGGGTGTCATTTAGTTTTATATAGGGGTGTCTGCTGCTACCTCTATGTTTCTGCTACAAAGCTCCTATTCTAGCTCCTCATCTTTCAAATATAAGTACACCTTTAACTTTCTTGTTTTAAACTAGGGTAAAGTGTGTGTTATCAATCATCATTTATTATCATGCAGAAACGTTGTAGTTTCTTTGAAGGAATCAACATAGCTGACCTCTGACTTCCACAAACATGTCTCTGCTAGTGTGGTTTGGCAATGACCTCAGCAGCACTGTATGTTAACTGGAGTTGCTCCTTAACAGTCTAAATTAAAGTTATGGAACAATGAGAGTGCACTATTCCATTTAAACCCTTCGCTGCTAAGCCTCCCCCCCCCCCCGTGCTAGGACTTTTTTTGGCCATTTGGGGTAGTTTGTGCTTAGGCCCCAGTAACTTTTTTTCCACATCAGATATCCACGCCAAATTTGCGTCCTTTTCTTCCAACATCATGGGGATTTTAAAGGTACCCAGGGTTTGTGGATTCCCTTGGAGGGGACCCAGAAATTAGCCAAAATACAGCAAAATGTGGGTTTTGGGGGGAAAATGGAGGAATAGTGCTGCAGAAGAAAGCGCCTTGTTTTTTCCCTGCAAATGGTATCAACCAATTGTTTGTGGTGCTGAAATCACCATCTTCCCAGCATTCAGGGACATACAGACTTTTGTCAGAAAACCAAAAATGTTTTGACACAGTTTGGGCATTTTACTGGGACATAGCCTACTTTTGCTACTTTTTGTGCTTTCAACCTCCACATTCCAGACATTTCAGTTAGTGATAGAAATGGGTGTGAAAACAATAATGGATACTGGAAAGCTATACATTTATGAAAAGTTAACAAAATTCTGAATTCAGCAAGGGGTCATTTGTGTAGATCCTTCAAGGTTTGTTTTTTATAGAAACTAACATTTGAAAATAATAAAAATTGAAAATGTGTGTTTCAAACTGTCATTTGTCCAACATTTTCACCTGTAACAACTTGTAAGTATGACAGATTTTTAAAAGAAATATACCGTTACATCCACTGGACCCTTCTGGTTGTGGGGATATATAGGACTTGTAGGTTCACCAAGAACCTGAGGAACCCAGAGTCAATAACTGAGCTACGTCTTGCAATGGTTTTTCATTGTGTACCAGGTATATAGCAATTCATTTGGTGAAATATAAAGAGTGAAAAATAGGTATCAAGGACACCTATGTATTTCTGAAATGGGAACAAAATATAGAGTTTAGAAGCAGTAGCTATTTGCACATTTCCGAAATTGTGGGTACCCATACTAGCCTGTGAATGATAGCACATTTTTTAAAGTGACTCCTTTTTTACACATTGTCTACCATTTGGAAGTCTGAAATGCACAGAAAGTCAATAGATAATAACAGGTGCTCTAACATTCTGTGTTCCCCTAAGTCTCCTGATACAAAATGGTACCTCACTAGTGTGGGTAGGCCTAGTGCCCGCGACAGGAAATGGCCCAAAATGCAACATGGACACACCAAATTTTACAGTGAAAACAGACCCTTTTTTTGCAAAGTGCCTAGATGTGGATTTTGAAGCCTAGCTCAGCTGGCACCTAAGGAAACCTAGCATACCTATACATTTTTGAAAACTAGATACCCAGGGGAATCCAGAAGGGGTGCCTTGTGTGGCTCTCACCAGGTTCTAGTACCCAGAATCCTTTGCAAACCTCAAACTTTGTCACAAAAAACACATTTTCCTCACATTTCTGTGATGGAAAGATCTGGAATCTGTGTGGATCCACAAAATTCCACCCACCCCGCATTCACCAAAGTCTCCCGATAAAAATGGTACCAAACTTGTGTGGGTAGGCCTAGTGCCCGCGACAGGAAAAGGGCCAAAACTCAACATGGACACACCACATTTTGACAGTGAAAACTGACCCTTTTTTTTCAAAGCTCCTAGCTGTGGATTTTGAACCCTAGCTCTGCTGGCACCTACGGAAACATAGCAAACCTATACATTTTTAAAAACTAGACAACCAGGGGAATCCAGTAGGGGGTGACTTGTGTGGCTCTCGCAGGCATAAATGTCCGACCACCCAGCGTTCCCCCAGGTCTCCCCAAAAAAATGGTACCTCACTCATGTGGGTGGGTCAAGTACCCGTGACAGGCAAGGGCCCAAAACATATTGTGGAGACATCAAAATGACCTATCACAAAATGATCTGGTTTTGCAAGGAAGGGCATCTGGGTTTTTAGCCTCGAGCTCGGCGGCCATCTAGGGAAACCTACCAAACCCACACATTTCTGAAAACTAGACACTCGGGGCGTCCAGGGATGTATGGCTTGCGTGTATTCCCCAACGTTTTCCTACCCAGAATCCCAAGCAAACCTCAAATTTAGCTGAAAGAATCACATTTTTCTCACATTTCTGTGTGGGAAAGTTGTGGGATCACTGTACCGGCACAAATGTCTACCACCCAGCATTCCCCTTGGTCTCCCGAGTAAAATGATACCTCACTTGTGTGGCTGTCCAATGCAAAATCGGCTAAAAACGTATTTTTTTTAAATGTAGTGCTCAGAATTCGCTGTGCTATACCCTTAATCACTATGTTTTTGGCCCTTCCCAGTCACAGCCCTTGACCCACCCACACAAGTGAGGTATCATTTTACTCGGGAGAACAAGGGGAACTCTGGGTGGTAGGACATTTGTGCTGGCACGGTGATCCCACAAACGTAGGTAGGGAAACGTTGGGGGATCCATGTGAGCAATACCTCTCTGGACTCCCCAGGGTGTCTAGTTTTCAGAAATGTGTGGGTTTGGTAGGGTTCCCTATATGGCCGCCGAGACCGGGGCCAAAAACCCAGGTGCCCCCCCTTGCAAAACCAGGCCGTTTTGTGATAGGTAATTTTGATGTCTCCACAATACGTTTTGGGCCCTTGCCTGTTGCAGGTACTTGGCCCTCCCACACGAGTGAGGTACCATTTTTATCAGGAGACCTGGGGGAACACTGAGTGGTAGGAAATTTGTGTCAGCCCAGTGATCCTACAACTTTCCCACACAGAATTTTGAGAACAATTTGATTTTTTCAGCTAAATTTGAGGTTTGCAGGGGTTTCTGGGTAGGAAAACGTTGGGGGATCCACGCAAGCCATGCCTCCCCGGACTCCCCGGGTCACTAGTTTTCAGAAATGTGTAGGTTTGGTAGGTTTCCCTAGATGGCCGCCGAGTCCGGGGCCAAAAACCCAGGTGACCCCTCTTGCAAAACCAGGTCGTTTTGTGATAGGTAATTTTGATGTTTCCACAATATGTTTTGGGCCCTTGCCGGTCGCGGGCACTTGGCCCACCCACACAAGTGAGGTACCATTTTTATCAGGAGACTTTGGGAAAATCGGGGTGGGTTGAAGTTTGTCGATCCACACAGATTCCAGAACCTTCCATCACAGAATTGTGAGGAAAATGTGTTTTTGTTTTTTACAAAGCTTGAGGTTTGCACGGGATTCTGGGTAACAGAACCTGGTGAGATCCACAACAGTCACCCCATTCTGGATTCCCCTGGGTGTCTAGGTTTAAAAAATGTATAGGTGTGCTAGGTTTCCCTAGGTGCCGGCAGAGCTAGGGTTTAAAATCCACAACTAGGCACTTTGCAAAAAAAAGGGTCGGTTTTCACAGTAAAAATGTGGTGTGTCCATGTTGTGTTTTGGGCCAGTTCCCGTCGCGGTCAATAGGCCTACCCACACAAGTGAGGTACAATTTTTATCAGGAGACTTTGAGGGATTCTGGGTGGGTGGAAATTTGTGTATCCACGCAGATTCCGGAACCTTCCATCACAGAAATGTGAGGAAAATGTGTTTTATTTTTACAAAGTTTGAGGTTTGCAAGGGATTCTGGGTATTAGAACCTGGTGAGAGCCACACAAGTCACCCCCGTCTGGATTCCCCTGGGTGTCTAGTTTTCAAAAATGTATAGGTTTGCTAGGTTTCCCTAGGTGCCGACAGAGCTAGGGTTCAAAATCCACAGCTAGGCACTTTGCAAAAAAAAGGTCAGTTTTCACAGTAAAAATGTGGTGTGTCCACGTTGTGTTTTGGCCCGTTTCCTGTTGCGGGCACTAGGCCTACCCACACAAGTGAGGTACAATTTTTATCAGGAGACTTAGGGTAATTCGGGGTGGGTGGAAGTTTGTCGATCCACGGAGATTCCAGAACTTTTCATCACCGCGGAGATGTCGTAAACATCCATTTTTCTATTGTAGCTTGTGCAGTGGCCGGAAAAGGGCCGCAGCATAAGCTGCAATAGAAAAATTGATGTTTTCAAACATCCCTGCACCGCGTGACAGGCACCATGCAGTGCCTGACACATAGTGCAGGGAGATTTAGGGGGGACCATAGCAGAGGGCCAGGGGGAAGGTGGCCCGGCTAGGGGCCCCAAAAGTGACTTTCCACCAGACCTTTCATGGCGGGCAGACCGCCATGAAAGGGCAGGTGGAAAGCGACATTGTAATCCCGACGGCGGAGCCATTTTGAATTACAACTCTGCCTGCCGCCCGGACAGACTCTCCCCGTGGGTTTCCACCATGTCTGCAATCACAGACATGGTAGTCTGCTGACCCCGGCAGACCTCCATCACTGTGATTTCTGCAATTGCCAATGGGTCGCAAACTGAGACCTACTTCATTAATACTCATGAAGTAGGTCTATTTGTGACCCACTAGGAATCGCAAAAATTGTAAAACACACTTTAGTGATTGCATTTACCAAACAGCGAATTGCAAACATTTTCAATTTAGTGATCGCAAACACTAATGTTAGTACATCAGGCCCTTACTGACATCACACTTCAATTCTATATAAATGGGGCAGAATATTTACAAATTCTAGCAAAGCTTCTCCTTTTTCCAACTCTATTTGCTTAGAGGTACTCCTTTAATTACACCTTATTAATCTTCTCTAGCTACATTTACAGCCTAGGTGGTTCAGCATATTTCCATAGGGCCATGATAGTCGACCTTGCCAGCAACATTGCAATGTACCACTAATGCCATGGTGAAAGTGGGCTAATACTTATATGCTTTAAGCACCCCAGCAAAATAGCATTCACATCCACTGAATATTTCCCCAAAGAACCCACAGCACTCTCAGGACATCTTCCCAAAAGGTTGGGACACAGTTGGATTCCAAATTAATATGAATCCAGGTGCCCTATTCAGGGCATTGATCAGATATACTAACATTCCATTTATGTAGCAAAGCTGAAGTAAAATATACCATCCATTGGGCAAATAATTGCATTTTACAAACATAAGGGCCACACAAAACTTTGGATTTAAAGACAGAAGTTTCCAACCATTCTCTTGTGTCCATTTAGATTATATAATTTGAAACCAAGCATGGAAGTTAGCGTCTTCTAAGTTGAACCATTTTACCCATTGGGTCTGTTTTGTTAAAACCTGCAGGTAATAAAAGAGGGCCTCAGCTCCCTCCCGAGTTGTTTCAATTTGCAATGGTTAGAGTTTTCTTTTGAATAGACAATCTGATAATTTACCAGCTTACTCTGCCTCCAAAATGCTGAAAAAAGGAGCTAAGCTGTTTCCCAGACATGGATCCCGGGCTCACTGTACCACTAGATTCAAGCTAACCTGGCTGATAAGGGGTTGTACCCAGAAACCGGTCCCAGGATACTTGTTTCTGGTCCAGGGAGGAGCTGGCTTGCAAGTTTGGGCTGGACTGTTCCCATGAGGAGCCTTGTCAAGACTGATTATCACAAGGATGGGTCTAAGCTAGGGGGGCATGGTGACCAAAATAACAATGGATTTAACCTAGAGCTCTTGACTGGGGGTGAATGTTTTATTTGTTCCACATTCCGTTCATCATTTGTGTGTCTTTTTCTTTCTCCCCACAAGTGCACAGGGTATGCCCAGACATGGGTCCCGGGCTCACTGAGCAGCTGGAATCAAGCTAGCCTGGCTGTTTTGGGGTAGTATCCCAAAATAGGTCCCGGGATACTTGTTTCTGGTCCAGGGAGGACCTGGCTTAGCAGTTCAAGCTGGACTGTTCCCATGAGGAACAGGGTCAGGAATGATTTGCATATGCATAGGTTTAAACTGGGGTGGCATGGTGAGCAAAAGAGCAATGGATTTAACCCAGATCTCTTGACTGGGGTGAATGTTTGATTTGTTCCACACTCCATCCATCATTTGTGTTTCTTTTGCTTTCTCGCCCTAAGTGCGCCAGGTATGCCCAGACATGGGTCTCAGGCTCACTATGCCACTGGATTCAAGCTAGCCTGGCTAATGAGGGGTAGTACCCTGAATCCGGTCCCAGAATACTTGTTTCTGGTCCAGGGAGGACCTGGCTTGGCAGTTCGGGCTCGACTGTTCCCATGAGTTGCAGGGTCAAGACTGATTTGCATATGGCTGGGTCTAAACTGGGGTGGCATGGTGAGCAAAAGATTGATGGACTTAACCCAACACAGATCTCTTGACTGGGGGTGAATGTTTGATTTGTTCCACATTCCATCCATCATTTGTGTGTCTTTGGCTTTCTTGCCCTAAGTTCACCAGATATGCCCAGACCAGGGTCCCGGGCTCACTGTGCCACTGGATACAAGCTAGCCTGGCTGATGAGAGGTAATACCCCAAAAAAGGTCAGAGGATACTTGTTTCTGGTCCAGGGAGGACCTGGCTTGGCAGTTCGGGCTTGACTGTTCCCATGAGGAGCCGGGTCAAAACTGGTTTGCATATGGCTTGGTCTAAACTGCAGTGGCATGGTACGCAAAAGAACGATGGATTTAATTAGATTTCTTAACTGGGGGTGAATGTTTAATTTGTTCCACATTCCATCCATCATTTGTGTATCTTTTGCTTTCTCGCCCTAAGTGTGCAAGGTATGTCCAGACGTGGGTCCCGGGCTCACTGTGCCACTGGATTCAAGCTAGCCTGGCTGAGGAGAGGTAGTACCCCAAAACTGGTCCGAGGATACTTGTTTCTGGTCCAGGGAAGACCTGGCTTGGCAGTTCGGGCTAGACTGTTCCAATGAGGAGCAGGGTCAAAACTGATTTGCATATGGCTGGATCGTAACTGGGGTGGCTCAGTCAGCAAAAGAACCATGGATTTAATCGAGATCTCTAGACTGGGGGTGAATGTTTGATTTGTTCCACATTCTGTCTGTCATTTGTGTGTCTTTTGCTTATCCCGTATAAAAGCACTAATCAAGCCATTCAACCTCTGAAATAATGTATTGTAAAGCACACAGGGAATTGATGTGGAAATAAAAATTCAACAAGGGGAGGATATGCATTTTAACTAATGCCACCCTGCAGATTACTGAAATTGGCATCCCCTCCTCCCCCGTTTCATCAAAGCCCGAACCTTGTCAAGCAAGGCTGGGTAATGTAAATCATACAGCTCCTCTTACTTTTCAGAAACCCTTATACCCAGATACCTTATAGATTTATGCTGATATATCTTCTGAGGTTCTGAAGTAAACCTCACTTTTAAAAACAAGAATCTCTGTCATGGAGATGTTTACCCGATATCCTGAGAACCCTGAAAACTGGGAAATACCAAATAATTCTTGAAACACCCCCTTCTCAAGTGCACAATATAACACCAGGTCAATCCCATATAATTTCAATTTCAAAATCCCAGGAGCGGCAGCCTTTATTCCCATGCTCTGATGAATACAGCAAGTAAGGGGCTCAATAAAAAGAGAATAAAGAGTTGGGACAGAGGACAGCCCTGTTTAGTGCCCCTGCAGATCTGTAAAAGATCCAAGACCTTGTCATAAAGTGATATTGCTACAGATGCTCCCTGATACAATGCAACAATTGACCCTGTGAGCTGAGATGGGAATCCCATGGCCTCCATTAAAGAAAACAGGTAATCCCAGCTCACAAAATCAAAAGCATTCTTTGCGCTAATAAACAAATCACTGCATGGGGTTTTAGTAAGATTATAATAATCAATTGCTTCTGTCAAATAATGTGTATTATCTGAACGCAAACACGCATGGTATCCCTTAATCACCGACACAAAGTATTACATTTCAATTTTTTATGGCTGGCTTATATTACACCAATCAAAATGTATCGCATGGACCCCTCCCACCCTCACACCTATCCCAAATGGAATATAGTGTAGGAGAGTAGGATCTGCTTCACATGGGTACCCCCACTTTTTGCTGATGCTTCACTGTTTTTCGACTTTAGTCTGGCTGGGGCCCTGCTAATCAGAACCCCAGCCTAGCTGCTTCCTCTCTAAAAGGGTTTCCATGTACCTTAGGTACATCTTTGATTGGAATCTGGAGTGCCCTTACAAATCCCTAGTATATGGTATACTATGTACCCAGGGCATAGGTACCTCAGAGGCCTGCCAGGGGCTGAAGCATGTATTATGCCACCCCTGGAAGGCCAGCCAAAATGACACCACAGGTCTGCTACTGCAGCCTCGGTAAGGTGGTGCATGCACCCCTTACTGTGATATAGGCTACCTATATCACTACAACTGCACACACATATAAACCTATAAGTCACTCCTATGGCAGGCCTTAACAATCCTGAAGGCAGAGTGCTTGGTTTTTATGTGAGAGGGTGCCCCTGCATCAGCAGGGCCCCTCTACAGCGTTCGGAGACGATCCTCTGATGCTGTTTGTGGTGCAGCCTGACCATATACTCTTAAGTGCATTATATCCTCGCGGTAAATGCTAACTTTGGGATGGCTGCACAGAAACATGTTGTGTTTGGTGTCAAACATCTTGGAATACTACCCCCCCGCCAGTTCTGGCGGCGGGGGTAGCATTCCACCCTTCTAGAGGGAGAGACATGTACAGACTGGGATATCTGGTAACTTCTTTCCAGAGCCCTGGTATCACAAAATGGATGCCGCTGCCACAGACACGGGTCTGGCCTCCTGCTGCTGACTGAAACTCCAGCAGGGGAGGCCTGGACAATAGGTTTCCTGTCCCAAGGAGGTGTAACCACCTCCCCAGACAGGATAGTGTGTATTGGGGCTGGGCGGGAGCACCCTCTGGTGCTTTGAAGTCCTGCACTGGGGGCACATTTGGTGTCCCTGTGCATCTGCCAGTTAAAACTGGTTGCAGGGGCTACCTGCCCCTGCTCTGGCACGAAACTGGACAAAGGGAATGGGTGTAACCACCCCTCTTCCCTGACCCTCCCATAGGTGGCTCTCCAGAGTATGTCCAACCCCCTAACTTAGTATAAGTATGGGACCCCTGTCCTTAGGACTTTAGATTACCCTGGACGAAACTCTGACACCGAATCCTGGACCTTCGACGCTCTACTTCAAGATTAGAGGACTGAAGAATCTCCCTTGGGGTCAAGGAGTGACTCCCCTGCTTGGCAGGCACCTAAGAAGCAATTGTCCGGTCTGCATCGCTGAAGCTCCCACTGGACGCCGAAGTCTTTGCATCACCAAAGGTGGATTTCCAGACTTCCCCGAGGCTGCCCTGAGTCCCCAGCAAAGCTGAGGCCCGTAGCTGTCGTGGATATTGTGAAACCGTGACCCCTGGACACCGAGCACATTTGTAAGTGCATCCTCTTTCTGGTCTCCCATGAAGTTGTGCTTTGGGCTCCAAGTAGCCCCCGCCTCCAGCACCAACTGAATCGAAGATTACTGGCCTCCACTCCACGAGTGTCCTGCAAGCCAGCTCCAAGTGCGTCCACTGGAGGCTCCTTTGCGGTCGCTAGTCCGTTGGAAAGTGGGCCCTCCTGAAGGCTACTCTTCTTCTGCTTGGGCTTTCCTGGTTGCTCCAGAGGTGCCCTGACTTACCTTCACTGGGTGAGTCCCCCAGACCTTGCTGGTCTGCAACATCGTCCTTTCTTTGTTTCTTCAAGACTTGCCGTTGCCAAGGTTTGTTGGGTCCAATCCGGTCGCCGATACCGCAGCAATCGACAAACTTCAGGGGACAGCTCGAATCCAGCTCCTGGTTGTCATCGATGCCTCCTGGACCACGTGGCTGAAGAGTCAAGACGACTGTCAACCTACCTGAAGCACCCGACATCGGTGGGCATCTGCTCATCGCCTTCCTGGTCACTGGCTAGTAACCCAGACTCTGTCCCCTCTGCTTTCAGGTTCCTCACATCTTTGATCCACCTTTGGATCCACCCGAACACTTTCGACTTGGTCGCCAGCAGCACTTTGCAGCAGATCGCCATTGAAAACGACGACGAAACCCGACCTCGAAAGACACCTATGCACCCGGCTCCCCTGGGTGAGGTAACACGAGTACTCCGGTGCTCCCGTGGGTATAGACTCTAGAACCACCTAGTTCTAAAGGGGTTTGCTCCAAGTCCTCCTCTAAGTGTCCTTTTTCTTTAAAACTCCAACCGCGACATTCCCCATAGGAGTCAACGGCGGCTCGCGGCTGTGTTCTCACACTGCACGCGTCCCCCGTGGGTCCCCTGTGTCACTACCTTGGGTGGTTCCTTGTGGTCCAAGCATTTCTACAGGCTCTAGGCCTTGTGTCTAGCTCAGTCGTGGTTCTTATACCACTTTATTGGTATATGGTTTGGTACGCCCCTAGGGCTCAAACGTGTATTTGTGCTATTACTGTTGATAACTGACTTGTAACTTATGTACTTTGAACTCTAGCCTCATAAAGAGACTAGAGGGGTGTGTTTACGACTAAATACATATATTTTATATATATACCTGGTGTGGTCCTCTTTCATTTGGTCACTCAAGAGATTATAGACTGGTAAAACAAGCTGCTTTACATTCCTTCAAGACTTAGCCTGAAGGCTGCTCTCCATAGCTACCACTAGGATAGCTTTCAATAAAGGTTGTCTTTAACCTATCTCCAATAAGGGGTTGTTTGGACTGGTGCAAGGTGCCCACTATAATTAGTGGACAGCATATACCAGGCCAACTTCTCACATTGGTGTGCAGCGTGTGGGATTCCAGCTTGCTATTGTTTTACCAGATAATCTCAATTGAATTGATCAACTGAAAACCACTAAGGGTACCTTAGGTACATATAATTCAAACTTAGGATACAGTAAGTTCTACTGAACTTACAGTTGTGTGTTAAGGGATAGCACACCCTTTCTACAACTCAAGAGAGTTTAGTAGGCCACACTAGAGTAGGTAGTGCATACACCACACCACACTAGTAATGTCTTCACTGCCAGGAACCAGTGAGCTCCTGCCATCCAGATATGACAACCTCTCATTCTTGGAATTAAGAGAGTTGTGCAAAGTTAGGAAGTTGAAGACAGGCAAAAGTGCCAACACCCAACGTCTCTTGGAGATGCTTCTGCTTGATGATCTTAGAAGACCCATAAGGTCTGAAAGGGTAGGCAGAGAGGGTGGGGCAGAAGATGAGGGAGGGGCCAGGGATGAAAATGCCCAGGACCTGACCTCTGAAACTGGCCAGGCGGATGACAATGATCCTGACCTGGAAAGTGCAGCTACTCCTGAGGATGAGGAGGAGGCCCAGAATGACCTCCCCTTTGTCCCCCCAGGAAAAGTTGTGAGTGTGCCCAGAAGGTCTAGATCTCCTTCTCAGGAGTCTAACCACTCTGACACCTCAGTAGGGACCTCTGTCTCCTCTCATAGGAGGGAATCCTCTCATGAGAGGAGAAAGAGACTGATTCAGTATGAGCAAGCCCAGCTTGAGCTCAGAAAACAGCAGTTGGCTATAGACAGGAGTCCCTAGATCTCTATAGACAGAGAAAAAGATGGGACTAGAGTCCCATGGTGGCAGCAATTTCCCCAGAGATAGGGAAAGGTCTTATGACCATAGAAACCTGAGCAAGGTTGTCCCTCCCTACCAGAGTGGGGATGACATCCACAAATGGATAACTGCACTGGAGAGGGCCTGTAAAGTACAGAGGGTCCCCCAGGAGCAGTGGGCAGCCATCTTGTGGCTCTCCTTTGCAGACAAAGGTAGAGATAAGCTCCTCACTGTTAGAGAAGAGGATGCTGACAATTACAAAGTCTTGAAGAGTGCTCTGATTGATGGGTTTGGCCTAACAACTGAACAATACAGGTTAAAGTTCAGAGATACCCAAAAAGCACAGACTCAAGACTGGGTGGACTTTGTTGATTGTTCTGCTAAGGCTCTGGAAGGTTGGTTGATGGGCAGTAAGGTATGTGACTTCACAGGATTGTACAATCTTATCATGAGGGAGCAGATTCTTAATAACTGTCAAAATCAGCTGTTGCATCAGTACCTGGTGGACTCTGATCTGACCTCTCCCCAAGAATTGGGAAAGAAGGCAGACAAATGGGTCAGAACCAGGGTGAGGCAGAAGGTACAGAACCAAGGTGGTGACCCTAAGAAGCAAGATTCTAAAAACTCTGATAAGGGTGGGGAGAAGGGTAAAGACCAGAAGTCTTCACAAGGCCCCCAAAAATCTTCTTCAGGTGGGGATTCACAGTCTAACAAGGGAAAAGGCCAAAAGAAACCATGGTGCAAAGTCTGTAAGCAAAAGACACACTGGACCAGTGATTGCACCAAGTCCAAAGACTCAATTCCAGCCCCCACCAATGCCCCTAAGGCACCTGTTCCCCCTAGTGCAGTTACAATTGGTGGTGGGAGTACACAGGCCAAGGGTTTAGTAGGGTTGACCCTGGGTAATGAGATGAGCTCTGACCTAGTCAGAGAACTCACTCAGGCTTTCCTAGTCTGTGATGGAGGCATGGATGTGACCTCCACTGTGAGTCCCAGTAATCTGGGCAAGTACAGGCAACAGTCATTAATCAATGGAAAAGAGGCTTTGGCATTTAGGGACACAGGGGCGAGTGTCACCATGGTGACACAAGACCTTGTGGATTCTGGGCAGATTATACTTGGTGAAATGTACCAAGTGACCAATGCTAGCAATGTCAGAACAGACCATACTCTGGCAGTTGTTAACTTCTCCTGGGGAGGGGTAACTGGCCTTAAGAAGGTTGTGGTGAGTGCAAACCTACCAGTTGAATGCTTGCTTGGCAATGATCTTGAAACTTCAGCTTGGGCAGAAGTGGAGCTCAGGACCCATGCAGAAATGCTGGGGATCCCTGCAGATGTGTTTGCTGTGACCAGGTCACAGAGCAAAATGTCTAACACTGAACAGGCCTTGGATCCTGGAACAATGGACCAAGTGCCCTCCAAGAGGAGGAGTAGTAGGGTTAAGGCAGTGCCTTCCCCCTTGGCTCAGAAGGAAGATCAGTCTCTTGAGGGGATGATCTCAGTCCTGAGGAAGGAACTGTCCCAGAGGAACTTGAACCTGACCAGGTTGAGTTCTTGGGGACAGGGGCCCTTCCAGGGCAGATCTGAGCCAGGAGCAGAAGAGCTGCCCCTCTCTTGAACCCCTCAGACAGCAAGCTGCTGCTGAGGCTGCTGGGAATACTAGTGGTCCCCATAAAGTGTATTGGGATGATGGACTCTTGTACTCAGAGTGTAGAGACCCCAAGCCTGGTGCCACCAGGAGGTTGGTAATACCTCTGAAGTTCAGGGGCTTCCTATTGACCCTAGCCCATGACATTCCTCTAGCAGGTCACCTGGGCCAGAACAAGACTTGGGACAGAATTGTCCCTCACTTTCACTGGCCCCACATGTCTGAAGACACCAAGGAGTTTTGTCGCTCCTGTGTAACCTGCCAAGCCAGTGGGAAGGCAGGTGGCACCACAAAGGCCCCCCTGATACCACTACCTGTGGTGGGGGTTCCCTTTGAAAGAGTGGGGATTGATATTGTTGGTCCCAAGGATCCCCAAACAGCATCTGGGTACAGGTTTATCCTAGTGGTGGTGGACCATGCCAGAGGCTATTCCCCTTAGGACCACTACAGCACCTGTGGTGGCAAGAGCTCTCCTGGGAATTTTCTCAAGAGTGGGCTTCCCTAAGGAGGTTGTATCAGACAGGGATGCAAACTTTATGTCTGGATACTTGAAGGCAATGTGGAAGGAGTGTGGAGTGACTTACAAGTTCACCACACCCTATCACCCACAATGCAATGGTTTAGTTGAGAGATTCAACAAAACCTTGAAGGGCATGATTAAAGGGCTCCCAGAAAAGCTTAGGCGAAGATGGGACATACTCTTGCCCTGCCTTTTATTTGCTTACAGGGAGGTGCCTCAAAAGGGGGTTGGCTACAGCCCTTTTGAACTTTTGTTTGGTCACCCTGTCAGGGGTCCATTGTGCTTGTTGAAGGAAGGATGGGAGTTACCTCTCAAGCCCCCAAAGGAAGACATAGTGGACTATGTACTTGGTCTCCGCTCCAGGATGGCTGAATACATGAAAAAGGCAACTAAAAACCTTGAGGCTAGCCAGGAACTCCAAAAAGCCTGGCATGACCAAAGGCTGTACTGACTGTTTACCAGCCAGGACAGAAGGTGTGGGTGCTGGAGCCAGTGGCCCCAGCAGCTCTCCAAGACAAGTGGAGTGGACCCCATACCATTGTTGAACAGAAGGGTGAGGTTACCTATTTAGTAGACCTAGGAACACCCAGGAGTCCCCACAGGGTTCTCCATGTCAACAGATTGAAACCATATGTGGACAGGGCAGACATGGGCTTGCTCATGGCTACTGATGAGGGACAGGAGGAAGAGAGTGACCCACTCCCTGACCTGCTCTCACAGAACCCTGATGATGGGTCAGTGGATGGTGTAGCCTTGGCAGGCAGCCTCACTGCTCAGCAGCAAACTGATTGCAGACAAGTGCTCAATCAGTACAGACATATGTTCTCTCTGACTCCAAGTCAGACCACCTGGTGCACTCATGAAGTGGACACTGGGGACAGTCTGCCTATTAAAAATAAGATTTATAGGCAACCTGACCATGTCAGGGACTGTATCAGGACAGAAGTCCAGAAAATGTTGGATTTGGGAGTTATTGAACCCTCAGATAGCCCTTGGGCTCGTCCAGTGGTCCTTGTGCCAAAATCTCACACCAGTGGTGGGAAAAGAGAGATGAGGTTTTGTGTGGACTTCAGGGGTCTCAATGCAGTTACTAGGACTGATGCCCATCCAATACCCAGGGCAGATGAGCTAATAGACACTTTGGCCTCAGCCAAGTATCTCAGCACATTTGACCTAACAGCTGGCTACTGGCAGATCAGGCTAGCTGATGATGCAAAGCCAAAAACAGCATTCTCAACCCCTAGTGGACACTATCAGTTTGTGGTAATGCCCGTTGGTCTGAAGAATGCACCTGCCACTTTTCAGAGGTTGGTGAATACAGTCTTTACAGGTCTGGAGGCCTATAGTGCAGCATATCTAGATGATATTGCTGTCTTTAGCTCCACCTGGGAGGATCACCTGGTCCACCTCAGAAATGTTTTGGAGGCCCTGCAAAAGGCAGGCCTCACTATCAAGGCCACTAAGTGCCAGATAGGGCAGAGTCAGGTTGTGTACCTGGGCCACCTTTTGGGTGGAGGTCAGGTTCAACCACTGCAGAGCAAAATCCAGACCATAATGGACTGGGTTGCTCCAACCACCCAGACTCAGGTGAGAGCCTTCTTAGGCCTGACTGGGTACTATAGGAGATTTGTCAAGGGGTATGGATCACTAGTGACACCCCTGAATGACTTAACTTCCAAGAAAATGCCCAAAAAGGTTCAGTGGACAGCTAGCTGTCAAAAGGCATTTGATGACCTGAAGCAGGCCATGTGCACTGCTCCCATTCTCCAGAGTCCTGATTACTCCAAGAAGTTCATTGTCCAAACAGATGCATCTGAATTGGGGGTAGGGGCTGTACTGTCACAATTGAATGATGAAGGTCAGGATCAGCCAGTAGCTTTTATTAGCAGAAGGCTGACCCCTAGAGAGAAACGTTGGTCAGCCATAGAGAGGGAGGCCTTTGCTGTGGTTTGGGCTCTGAAGAAGTTGAGGCCATACTTGTTTGGTACTCACTTCTTTGTTCAAACAGACCACAAGCCCCTCCTATGGCTAAAACAAATGAAGGGTGACAACCCCAAACTGCTTAGGTGGTCCATTTCCCTACAGGGGATGTACTTTACAGTGGAACATAGACCTGGGAGTAACCATGCCAATGCAGATGGACTCTCTAGGTACTTCCACTTAGAACATGAAGACTCAACTGGTCAAGGTTAGTTTAATGTCTCTGCGTTTGGGGGGGGGGTTGTGTAGGAGAGTAGGATCTGCTTCACATGGGTACCCCCACGTTTTGCTGATGCTTCACTGTTTTTCGACTTTATTCTGGCTGGGGCCCTGCTAATCAGAACCCCAGCCTAGCTGCTTCCTCTCTAAAATGGTTTCCATGTACCTTAGGTACATCTTTGATTGGAATCTTGAGTGCCCTTACAAGTCCCTAGTATATGGTATACTATGTACCCAGGGCATAGGTACCTCAGAGGCCTGCCAGGGGCTGAAGCATGTATTATGCCACCCCTGGAAGGGCAGCCAAAATGACACCACAGGTCTGCTACTGCAGCCTGGGTAAGGTGGTGCATGCACCCCTTACTGTGATATAGGCTACCTATATCACTACAACTGCACACACATATAAACCTATAAGTCACTCCTATGGCAGGCCTTAACAATCCTGAAGCGATACAAAAGGGGATGATGGACGGAACGTTTGAGCCAATCAAACACTCACCCCCAGTCAACTGATCTGGGTTTAATCCATCATCATTCTTTAGCTCACTCCACCACCCCAGTTCAGACATGGCCATATGCAAATCAGTCTGACCCTGTGCCTCATGGGAACAGTCCAGCCCGAACTGCCAAGCCATGTCTTCCCTGGACCGGAAACAAGCATCCTAGGACCGGTTTCTGGCATTCCAGCCGTCATCAGCCAGGCTTGCTTGAATCCAGTGGCAAAGTGAGCAAGGGACCCACGTCTGGGCATACCCCCGCCAACTTAGGGCGAACAAAGCGATACAAAAGGGGATGATGGACGGAACGTTTGAGCCAATCAAACACTCACCCCCAGTCAACTGATCTGGGTTTAATCCATCATCATTCTTTAGCTCACTCCATCATCCCCTTTTGTATCGCTTTGGTCGCCCTAAGTTGGCGGGGGTATGCCCAGACGTGGGTCCCTTGCTCACTTTGCCACTGGATTCAAGCAAGCCTGGCTGATGACGGCTGAAATGCCAGAAACCGGTCCTAGGATGCTTGTTTCCGGTCCAGGGAAGACATGGCTTGGCAGTTCGGGCTGGACTGTTCCCATGAGGCACAGGGTCAGACTGATTTGCATATGGCCATGTCTGAACTGGGGTGGTGGAGTGAGCTAAAGAATGATGATGGATTAAACCCAGATCAGTTGACTGGCGGTGAGTGTTTGATTGGCTCAAACGTTCCGTCCATCATCCCCTTTTGTATCGCTTTGGTCGCCCTAAGTTGGCGGGGGTATGCCCAGACGTGGGTCCCTTGCTCACTTTGCCACTGGATTCAAGCAAGCCTGGCTGATGACGGCTGAAATGCCAGAAACCGGTCCTAGGATGCTTGTTTCCGGTCCAGGGAAGACATGGCTTGGCAGTTCGGGCTGGACTGTTCCCATGAGGCACAGGGTCAGACTGATTTGCATATGGCCATGTCTGAACTGGGGTGGTGGAGTCAGCTAAAGAATGATGATGGATTAAACCCAGATCAGTTGACTGGGGGTGAGTGTTTGATTGGCTCAAACGTTCCGTCCATCATCCCCTTTTGTATCGCCTTAACAATCCTGAAGGCAGAGTGCTTGGTTTTTATGTGAGAGGGTGCCCCTGCATGAGCAGGGCCCCTCTGCAGCATTCGGAGACGATCCACTGATGCTGTTTGTGGTGCAGCCTGACCATATACTCTTAAGTGCATTATATCCTCGCGGTAAATGCTAACTTTGGGATGGCTGCACAGAAACATGTCGTGTTTGGTGTCAAACATCTTGGAATACTACCCCCCCGCCAGTTCTGGTGGCAGGGGTAGCATTCCACCCTTCTAGAGGGAGAGACATGTACAGACTGGGCTACCCGTTAACTTCTTTCCAGAGCCCTGGCATAACAAAATGGATGCCGCTGCCACAGACACGGGTCTGGCCTCCTGCTGCTGACTGAAACTCCGGCAGGGGAGGCCTGGACAATAGGTTTCCTGTCCCAAGGAGGTGTAACCACCTCCCCAGACAGGATAGTGTGTATTGGGGCTGGGCGGGAGCACCCTCTGGTGCTTTGAAGTCCTGCACTGGGGGCATATTTGGTGTCCCTGTGCATATGCCAGTTCAAACCGGTTGCAGGGGCTACCTGCCCCTGCTCTGGCGCGAAACTGGACAAAGGGAATGGGTGTAACCACCCCTCTTCCCTGACCCTCCCATAGGTGGGTCTCCAGAGTATGTCCAACCCCCTAACTTAGTATAAGTATGGGACCCCTGTCCTTAGGACTTTAGATTACCCTGGACGAAACTCTGACGCCGAATCCTGGACCTTCGATGCTCTACTTCAAGATTAGAGGACTGAAGACTCTCCCTTGGGGTCAAGGAGTGACTCCCCTGCTTGGCAGGCACCTAAGAAGCAATTGTCCGGTCCGCATCGCTGAAGCTCCCGCCGGATGCTGAAGTCTTTGCATCACCAGAGGTGGATTTCCAGACTTCCCCAAGGCTGCCCTGAGTCCCCAGCAAAGCTGAGGCCCGTAGCTGTCGTGGGTAATGTGGGTAATGTCATGTGGAACCGTGACCCCTGGACACCGAGCACATTTGCAAGTGCATCCTCTTCCTGGTCTCCCACGAAGTTGTGCTTTGGGCTCCAAGTAGCCCTTGCCTCCAGCACCGACTGCACTGAAGATCACTGGCCTCCACTCCACGAGTGTCCTGCAAGCCAGCTCCAAGTGCGTCCACTCGAGGCTCCTTCGCGGTCGCTAGTCTGTTTGCTAGTGGGCCCTCCTGAAGGCTACTCTTCTTCTGCTTGGGCTTTCGTGGTTGACCAGACGTGCCCTGACTTACCCTCGCTGGGTGAGTCCCCCAGACCTTGCTGGTCTGCAACATCGTCCTTTCTTTGTTTCTTCAAGACTTGCCGTTGCCAAGGCTTGTTGGGTCCAATCCGGTCGCCGACACCGCAGCAATCGACAGACGTTGGGGGACAGCTCGAATCCAGCCCATGGTTGTCGTCGACGCCTCCTGGACCTCGTGGCTGAAGAGTCAAGACGACTGTCAACCTACCTGAAGCACCCGACATCGGTGGGCATCTGCTCATCGCCTTTCTGGTCACTGGCTAGTGACCCAGACTCTGTCTCCTCTGCTTTCAGGTTCCTCACATCTTCGATCCACCTTTGGATCCACCCGAACACTTTCGACTTGGTCGCCAGCAGCACTTTGCAGCAGATCGCCATTGAAAACGACGACGAAACCCGACCCCGAAAGACACCTATGCACCCGGCTCCCCTGGGTGAGGTAACACGAGTACTCCAGTGCTCCCGTGGGTATAGACTCTAGAACCACCTAGTTCTAAAGGGGTTTGCTCCAAGTCCTCCTCTAAGTGTCCTTTTTCTTTAAAACTCCAACCGCGACATTCCCCATAGAAGTCAACGGCGGCTCGCGGCTGTGTTCTCACACTGCACGCGTCCCCGTGGGTCCCCTGTGTCACTACCTTGGGTGGTTCCTTGTGGTCCAAGCATTTCTACAGGCTCTAGGCCTTGTGTCTAGCTCAGTCGTGGTTCTTATACCACTTTATTGGTATATGGTTTGGTACGCCCCTAGGGCTCAAACGTGTATTTGTGCTATTACTGTTGATAACTGACTTGTAACTTATGTACTTCGAACTCTAGCCTCATAAAGAGACTAGAGGGGTGTGTTTACGACTAAATACATATATTTTATATATATACCTGGTGTGGTCCTCTTTCATTTGGTCACTCAAGAGATTATAGATTGGTAAAACAAGCTGCTTTACATTCCTTCAAGACTTAGCCTGAAGGCTGCTCTCCATAGCTACCACTAGGATAGCTTTCAATAAAGGTTGTCTTTAACCTATCTCCAATAAGGGGTTGTTTGGACTGGTGCAAGGTGCCCACTATAATTAGTGGACAGCATATACCAGGCCAACTTCTCACATATAGCATGCTACAACGCATGCAATCACATCGCGTTCCTTAACAACGCGGTCGTTACAACGACCGCGTAGTTAAAACGCAATGCCATTACAATGCAAGTCATTACATCGACTTGCAGTAGATGGCGCTCTAACATTAGGAATAGTTTAATTTACTATTCCAACTCCAGCCTACGCAAAAGTAGGGAAGGTTTTGGAATACTAAATTATACTATTCCTTATGTTAGAGCGCCATCTACTGAAAGTCGATGTAATGACTTGCGTAGTAATGGCATCGCGTTCTAACAACGCGGTCCTTGTAACGACTGCGTTGTAAAGGTATCGCGGTCTAATGACCGCGTTGTAAAGGTTGTTTCCCTCCCAAATGCCACACTTCCTCCGCAGACTTCGCACACATGACCTAGACCTGCGAGAAACTGGTTAAGTACTGGAGGGCCATATTTTTGGAATTGTCACGCATGACTCAAAGCGCACTCACGCCGAATGCGCTATTGGCACTCCTTGGGTTTGTACACAATGTCCCCAAAACATTGTGCCAATTCTTAGCTATAGCTCTCATGCTTGCCAAAAGGGAGGTGTCCATAAATTAGGGAAAGAGGGAACAAACTTGGACAAAAAGCATGTATTAACAGTTTGATATATTACAGCACAAATAGTGGCCTTTATGCAAAACTACAGCCATCAACCTCAAGGCCACGGGACATTTGACAGCCATTGCGTACACACTTACTTGAACTAGCTGACTCTACAGATCCACAACCTGAATAATAATGTAAGATACCACAGCACAGAATGCAGGGGGTTACGGTGTGTATATGGCTGAACAATAGGCAACCCTCTCTGGTTAAGGGCTCTTGTTGAAAATGCACCTGATAAAATGGCATCTACTGAGACTGGAATATACTACCGAATGTAAGCTGGATGGAATGTAATGATCAACATGTGATAAAATATTGATGTGTATGTTTGGTACCTTAATTATAAAAAAAGAAAAAAAGAAGGTTTAAAAAACAAATGTGTATTATAGTAAAGTTGATGACCAGGAATAAACCCAGAATGGTCTTTCCCAATTAGCAAAGGCATCACTTCCAGCAACTTTGCAGTTACAATTTTCATCAACATTTTATAATCGGAGTTCAACAGTGTATTTGGTCAGAATTAATTAACATCCTCTGGTTCTTTATCCTTCTTAAGAAAGCATGTAAGCAACCCTTTCCAAAAGTAGGGTGGGACAGAACCGCACGACAGCACGTTATTGGATAAGGCCACCAAAGGGCCTTTCACCCCTGAAGTCAAAGCCTGATACCACTCTATAGGGAGCCCATCTTCACCTAGTGCCTCCCTTCTTGGCAAAGTTCTAACAGCTGCCTCTACTTCTGCTAATGATATAGGCCGAGCAAGGGTTACAGCTATATCCCTCAGCAACTTTGGAAGGGAAATACTATCTAAAAAGCCAAGCATATCTCTCCTGTCAGAAGGTGGACCAGCAACATATATGGCTGCAAAATGATGACTAATTACCCCCTCAATTAGCAAGGCTTCCCTCATCAAGGAACCTTTTAGTGGCTCCTGTATTTTATCTACCATATTTTTTCCTTGTCAGGCTCTGATCAACCAGGCTAGCAACTTCCAACTCATTTCTCCTTCCTCATATAATTGTTGCCCGTAATTTCTAACATATAATAACTTGCTTCTCCAGCAGAAACTGCCGCCGCTTATTTTTTGACTGCTCTTTCTTTCTAAATCAGTGGGAGCCCGAGAAAATGCGGCTTCTTCTAATTAGGATGCAAAGACAATGATTTTTAACTCTGTTTTAGCTAGCTTATTATAGAAGATTTAAATGCAGTAATTTCACCTCTCATAGTGACTTTAAAATCTTCCCAGAAATTATCTAATTAGGAAGTGAATCGATTTTCCTCAAAAAACAGAAACCCGCAGCCACATTTGTGCAAAGAAGGTTACATCCACAAGTAATGCTCTAATAAAAAACAATGCTTAAGGGATTCTCATTACAAGGACCCAAGTCTGTGCTTATAGCAGCATGGTCAGAAAGAGAGTTATAATTGAAGAAGTAGAACGCATAGTATCTTTAGAGATGAGAAATAAATCTAACCTTAATGTGGAGCAATACCATGAGGAAAAAAAAGTATAACGTCTTAACTTTGGGTAGAGAGCTCGCCAAGGATCTATCAATCCGTACTCCTCTTTTATCCTATGAACTGACTTCGCCATCTTGGGTTTACACTGAGGGATGGTTCTCCTACTAATATTTACCTCTAAATTCTAGGGAAAAAATAAAGTCACCCTCTATTATTATATTTCTGGCACAATTAGCCAGTTGAAGAGACAGTTCATGCAAATTCTGGGGATTATCTAAGGTTGACCCATAAAATGAGACCAATGAATACCTATTACACACAAACGAGAGGTAGGCATGTGTATTATGGTTCTGTAGTGGCACGTGCTCTGTGAGAAAAGACTGCCCTCACTTACAAATTGTGACATGCTTCATCATCGGGCTTGCTAACTGACAACAATGAATACCTCTCATCTATTATACAATTTCAGCCACCACTCACCTACCTGACCGATCTGCCATAACCTGATCCAATCAGACCCTGAAGCACTTAATAACCAATATCACCACCCCTCTATGTGATGCTGAGGCAAGGAGTGACACAATAATTGAAAAGAAGACTAATTAAATGATACATTTTATATTTCCTAATATGTGTTTCCTGCAAGAAAGCCATTTGTCAGAACAGCTCAGAGTTTACGCGGGTTACAAGTCAAGTCAGTAAGCTTTATTTCAGCAACCAGCGCTATAGAAGCAGATAATACAATACAATAAAACTGTAATAAATGGAAATAATCAAAGTTATAACAATAGATTAAAAAATAATCAAGCCAGTTAAAATCAATCAGAGACATCCTAAAAAAATCAAGAAATCCAGAAGAGATGCATAGTATAGTACTATATAACTACAACACGTTAAACTGATTCACTATCCATCATATACAATAAAGTAGACCAACAATCATTCCATCCCCCTATCAATACTACGAATGAAGGGCTCTTCTTATTTGCCACATGTAGCCCAAGAATTTAGCAACAGAGCTAGCATAGACTGGACAAGGGTCCGATCTCAGAATTCTAAGAGCCGTGCAGCAGTTACTTGTACCCAAATGCTTACAAAAAGGCTTGATCCATCTTATTCGTAGTTTGTCATACCTTGGATAGACAAAATAAAACATGGGCTAGAGATTCCACAGTAGCACTGCAAGCAGGGCACAACAATCTATCATTTGAGGCTCAATTATGAGTGAACGCTTTCAGGGGCAAAGGGCCAAACCTGAATTGAAAGTATAGTTTCCTGTCCAGCGGATTGGTAATAAAGACCCAGTAGGATTCGAAATAGCTAGAACATTTAAAATCTAGGAACGCTCTGGACAATGATTAATTTTTAGCTGCTCGAAAATCAATCTGACCGAACCAAGACCAGTATTGCCTTTTCAGAGACTATCTCAAAGGGAGAGGATGGCTGGATGCACTCCCAGAGCTCTCTCAACCCCAGGGTAAATACGTTTTTTAAAATTTGCTGCAGCTAGACAATGTGATTAAACCTATCGGAAACTATAATGCCCTGCAATGCAGTTGCATAATGAACTAATTCCGGAGTCGACCAGAGCCTCCTCCATAATATAAGGGTCTGCAATCCAGCTTTCCTTGCTATCGCCTTCCTACCCATATCAAGAAATAGAGGTATAAGTGGAGTGCTTATAGGAAGGTGAACTAAGCTCCTCAGGAACTTAGGGGCATATTAACAACGAGGCGATAGACAATTATCGCTGCTTTAGCGTCCGTTTTCGGACGGAAAGCGGCGATAATTCTATCGCCTAATCAGCAGGTCACGCTATCGCGTGAATCCCTGCACTATCGCCCTTTCCCCCAACGCCCATCCTTGCATCTCTAATGAGATGCAAAGTGGCGTTACTGGCGTATCCCAGATGGGCTACGTTGTAAATATCGCCGATGTGCACATCGCGATATTTACAAGGCAGCCCACAGGATTATAGAGACGTTAGATTTTGGCGAAAACGGCAGTTTTCGCCAAAATCTAACGTCTGCTATAATCCCGACTTACCTATGTTAGCCATAGGAGGTGAATTCTGCTGATATGACCCTGTGGGTCGTATCAGCAAGGTTATCGCCCTTTTGCAGGGAACATCGCTGGAAAACCAGCGATGTTCCCTGCAAACATCGCTATCTCTGGTATTTTTATCGCCCTGGAGTAACGCGTTGTTAATAACGCGCTACCAGGGCGATAAATGCCAGAGATAGCCAGCGATAATATAATTATCGCTAAGCACGGCCAGCGATAATTATCGCTGGCCATTGTTAATATGCCCCTTATTCTTCTATCTCGTAAGGGCAATTAGATCAGAAAAGCCCCAGGGTTCAGAGCCATATAGGGCTGAACCCAAAGCCTTGACCTCATATATCTCAAGAACTGGCACAATCGGTTTGCAGTAGGACTTACAGTGCTCTTTCTTTAGAGACCCAGTAATCTGTCTGTGTTTGAGTGTCATAGTATCAACACGTAGCTTCCACGACATAGTCAAGGAAAGGGTAATACCCGAGTAATTAAACAAGTTCACCCTTTCCAATAGGCAATCCTCCAAGAAAATGTTCCCCTTTAAAAGATGTGTGTTGATTAAAGGTCACAAACTTTGTCTTGGCGACATTAATTTTCAAGCCAATGTGTGTACAAAAATCTCCAAAGTGGAACAACATTTGCTGCAATCCACGGGGGGGGTTGCAGATCAGCATAGTATCATCTGTGAATAGTACAATTGGTGTTTTCTTCCCAGCCAAAGTGGGAGCGTCTGTAGGCAATTGACAAAGAAAGGGCACTATTTATTTGAGAAATTGGGAAAACAGAGTATGGGCCAAGATGCTGTCCTTGCGAACACCTTTATTAATAATAATTCAGTCAGAAAGTTTGTCTTGGCGGCCCCATCTAACTTGCGCAAAATTACCTTCATGCAAATGGATGACTAATGCAAGGACAGCCAGGGGCATGCACATGCCCATGTCCCGAATGTCTTGCCACAACTTCATATGTGGGACTAAATCAAAAGCTGTTTTAAGGTGGACAAAGGCAACATACGAATTGCCTTTTCTGATAGCTACCATTTTCCAATATAAAAGCAAGAATTGAACCCAGCTTGGTACAGTGAGAGAATATCATCATTTTAATCCAATCCTGCATTTTTCCCCAAGACAAGACGACAGCAAATCTTTTGAGCACAATCTATCAGACTGATTGGTTTATGGTTGCCCGGTGAACATCTATCCCCCTTTTTAAAAATGGGAATAACTTCAGCTCCCTTCCAAGAATCAGGAATGGGAGCCCCATGGGCAATAGCATTGGCAAGAATAATAAAATTCTTAGACCAATTTACTCTGTCTAAAAAATATGTCCGCAGGAATACTGTCCGGGCCTGCTGCTCTGCCACGGGTGACTGCATTAAGAGATTTAGAAACATCACCAAGATCAAACAAAATAGATGCCGGTGACGAAGGATCAGTAACGATGGGCTTGTGAAAAGCAGAGACAGAAGGAGGGGTTGGCCTTCAGAATACAAATTGGAAAAATGATCAAACCAATCGGAAGGAGAAATATAGTTATATAATGGGGAGGCAGACTAGTCACTTCTCTTAGCAACCGGGGACCAAAATTTGACAGAGTCCTGAGAGTGGCAGGCACTCTTTAGATTGTTCCACTTTCTTTCGTCCCACTCTCTCTTTGCATTGGCCTCTTTATACCGCTTCCTAGCAGAGGTGATTTGGATCTTATTTCTCCTATTTATAGCCTCGGACAATTGCCCCTGCGTGCTTGTCTGCACTTTTTGTTGAAAAAGGTTTAGGTCTGGTAGCACGCTTTCTAATAACAGGGGCTGAGGTGGTAAAGTAGAACAAAATTTGCTTAAATTAATTATAATGGGTCTGGAGAATAGCTGTAACTACATCCACAATAGAACTTTTATTTAATTCTGATAAACCGGACAATAAGTCCTGTGTAATGGCAGACATGGAGTAAGGGTGCTTCATTACCTGTTTCCATCTTAGACGCTGCCTATGGTGATTGGGCTGTATACTCCTAGTGAGGTATGAAGGTTGAAGATTATTCAATGATTTTGCACAGAGAGCAGTCATGGTAAGACACTGGGGCCCAGATTCTCAATAAATCACGGAACGCAGCACAGCAGTCAATAATGCTGCTCTGCGTGACAGGGAGGGAGCAGGAGAGTGCCATATCTACAGAGATATGGCTCTCTCTTCCCCTCTCCCTAGTGCTAGTGCAGCTTTTAGCTGCTGTGCGCCAGGCACACACCTTAACGCTGTAGTGCTAGGGTGCGTGCCTGAGTCTACCACAGGTTTTGTACAGGAAGGGTACCCTTCCTGTCCACAATTCTATGGCTAGACAAGTCTAAAACCTTTTCCTACTTCGTATGTGTGCTGTACAGTGCAGCACACGTGTAAAGTCGGAAAAGCAAGAGGAAATGAAAACATTTCTCTTTTTAATGCATGCTTTTCAGTAGCGTTCATTTTTGGTGCTAAACCCTGTCTTTCCCTTCTCTTGCACCCTATAGTCCCCAAAATTAACAATCATAGTACAAGGTCTTGACACATTATGATAGTTCTGAAACAGGTGTCATTCAACTCCCTCAGTCTCCATATGCATTAAAGAGGAAACATTTTTTAGAGGAGGGTTGGCTGCCCCAGCAATTTCTGCACCTGAGGTGTTTCTTACATTCCCTAGATTTAGAAGAGAGGTTTGCAGGCTGTCCAGCTGAGTCAGTTGGTTAGTCTGTGGATCCCCGATCATTGAAGTGCTGCCTTCTTTAGATCCGATGTTACCCCAATATGGCAGGCAGGGACAAAAGTTGTGGAGGCCTTGCCTGATTTGCAGAAAACTGGGAAACTCCTAACTTTCAACAGTGATTTCCTTTAAAGATGGAAGAACCAAAGATTACATCAACACCCCTAAGCAAGCTGGGCCCTCCTGCTCACAGGCAGATCCAACTGCATTAAGCAGATCTCTAGGTCCATTACAGCTTCCACATTCTCGGGTTGCCTCCAAATTCCCACCTATCGCACACCCCGGAGGTAGTTGCTTTGACGGGTAATCTCCCAATTGATTTGTCTGAGCTGGGAGTAAGGAATTCATTTCAATCTGTGAAAGGCCCCATTCTTGACTGTCCCCCATGCCTATCTGTGAAGCACAATTAATGAGGGGGCTGTAAGTTCAGGGGCCAAAGATGGTGACCCAATTTCAACCTTATTAGAAAGATTTAGCGTTTCTGAAGATACTAAAAGGGTGTGCTTCTTCCTTGAGAGAGGCCTGAGCTTCTCCTTAACACGTGAATCTAGACCTTTCCATGCAATGTCCCCAGAATTAAACACTGGCCTAAGTCTCGGCATACTCAAAGGGTCTCAGGGCACAAGTACTGATACATAAAATTGATTTCTAAATATAGAATAACAATAGCCTAGACCTAAAGTAAAGCAATGGAGTCTCCCTGAGGGACCGCAGCTGTTTCCCCAGGCAGGCCAGATCAGGAGGTGTTAGGCAGTGGCTCCACAATTCTAGTACTCCCAAAAGAACTACCGGCATAGCTCACGAACTTCAAGCCGGCTTCACAGTTTCCCCAAATATCCAGCTGGTGTTCACCCAAGGGCAGAATCCATGACAATGAGAAACCAGGCAGCAATTGCCACCATCATTGAAGGGATGTGGCCTGCCTAGGGATGAATTGGAAAAATCTTCAAATCCGCCCCGGCCAGCTGCCGAACACGGAGTGCCATGTTGGAGGTGGTAGATCCAGCATGACGTGCGTCATGCGACTTGGCCTCCAGCCCTCTCCACTGAATATGCTTTTATGTTTAGCTTGTCATTGAGGATGACCACCCAGTTTCTTGAGTGGTCAGTCAGTTTAGGTGTTGATCCTAGCTCAGACGACCACCAGGTGGAGTCCTATGGGGAGATTTTGCTTCCAAAGACAAGCCCTTCTGTCTTGTTGGAGTTAACTTCATGCAGTTGATCTGCATCCATTCTGCTCCCATGGTCATGCAGTTGGAGAAGTTGGTTTTGGTGGTGGTTGTATTGTCTGTATTGGAGAGGATGAGATGGGTGTCGTCAATGAAGGAAATTATGGTGAAGCCTTTGGATCAGATGATGTAGACAAGATGTCATGTAGATGTTGAACAGGTTGGGGCTGAGGGACAATCCTTGGGGGGACTCCGCAGATTAGGTTCTTGCTCTCTGATGTGAATGGTGGTAGTCTTACCCTTGGTCTTTCACTGAGGAAGGAGCATATCCAGTTGAGTGCAGCTCCTTGGATGCCAATCCCGTGGAGTCTACCGATGAGAGTGTTGTGGGAGACAATGTCGAATTATGCAGAGAGGTCAAGCAGGATGAGGTTGTATGTTTCTCCTTGGTCCAGGATATTTCTGATGTCGCCTGTGACTACGGTGAATGCTGTTTTTGGTGCTGTATCTCTTTATGAATCCTGTTTGGGTGATATCTAGCAGGTGGTGGTGCTCGTGGTGGGATGATAGTTAATAGCCTTCTCAATAACTTTGGTTGGGTCGGGGAGCAGTGATATGGGCCAGAAGTTGCTGAGTTGGTTCGGGTCGACTGATGGTTGCCTGATGAGGGCATTGACTTCTGCATGTTTCCAGTCATCCATGAATGTGGCGGAGGTAATGGCAGTGTTGATGTGGGTGAAGGTGGCACTGAAAGGTGATGATCTCAGATTTCAGAGGAGGTGGGGGCATGGGTCGGTTGGGGCCCTTGAGTGAATAGTCTACATGAGTGTCACTGTGTCATTCCTGATGAGGGTTGACCATTGGGTCAGGTGGCCATCTTGGTTAGCGGTGAGTAGGTTAGTGGTCCGCTCATTGTGGTTAGGTTGGTGTTCGAAGTTGCCATAGATTTTTTGTGATTTTGCTGTAGAAAAAGTTTGGCATATCATTGCAAAGTTCTTGTGAGGGGTTGATGTTGATGGCGGCTCACTTAGTTTTTGGTGGGAGCTTCAGAGTGCAGCCTTGTAAGTGGTTCTGTTGATGGTGTTGTGGCTTGCTCTCTATTTTCTTTCTGTTTGCAATGCCATTTGGTTTTTCAGAGGTCTTCTGTGTACTAGCTGGCCTAATTGTTGGTTATTCTTTGTTTGTTGGGTTTGATGGGTGCGAGGATGTCTCCAAAGTTCTTAATCCAGTTGTTGAAGTTGTTGTCATTGTCAAGGTTGTGTGTGGGGTTTGGGTTGCTCCGTGCTCAGGGCCCTGAGCCAGTCGGCTTCATAGATTTTGCCCCAGATGTGGCACTTGTACACATTGATTGCTGATGCTTCAAATGGAACACGGAAATTGAACTTTTCATGCCTACTTGAACGTCCTATTTTGTAGCATTATTGATGCTGCGTTGTTCATACCACCAACCAGCCACCATATTTAACATGGCAGAGAAGTGTTTGTTGGTCTTTTTACTACATTTATGCCAGAATGCCCATTGATCTTGGCACCGTATTTGGAGCTACAGATCCAGTTATTATATGGGGTGAATTTCAGCGGTGCGTCGGTTAATGATGGTTATTGGGGGTGAGGGGTGTTTCAGTTGCAGTTTTATTTTGACAATATTTTATTAATTTAACGCCTTAACATGTGTATCAACTTCCATGTTATCACATCCTCTCATGTCACCAGTGTCTAAAGTTGTGATGTCATTAAAGTAAAAATGTAAGTTATTTCACATACAGGTATATTATTCATTTAATGTATTTGATGTTTGGTTTTACTTCTGGTCCAGCAATTGTTATAATACTTCATATTTATAAAAACATACAAGAGAAAGATAATGGTTTTAATTCTTAATGAGTACAGGAGAGGTGTCAAGGTTTCAGGTCTTTGAGGTATGGAACTCGAGTTCAGGTCTTAGCTATTGCATACTATTATATTTTACACTGGATGCACTCTATGCATTCACCAGAGTTCCTACTATGTTACACTGCAGCTGCAAATCCTAGAGGTAACACAAAGTGCTTCCTAGTGGGTAGGTGTTAAGTAAAGGCGAAGTAAAAAAGTATAAGACTTAATGGCCTGTCATGCCATCATGGTCAAGGGCTGTGTGATGTAATTTCTATGATATTATTGAGGGTAAAGTGGGGTGTGATGTCCAATCTGTTACTCTGTTGATATTGGAAAAATAGCAATACTAATGGACAGCAAGAAGACTGATCTTATTCAACAATTTCTTTAATGGTGAAAAGAAAAGAGTTTGAGATGCAGTCATTTAAGCCACAGCTTGGCAACAATTAAAAAATATTTTCTTTTTCACAGTCTGTAAAATGTTTGACCGAAAAATGTTTTTTCATTTTCAACATTAAGATAGCAACTAGAATCTGAACTGTTCTGTTTTTCTGAAAAACAATAATGCCTCAATCATGCATAAGGCATGTCCCAATGTATTCCCTCCCCTAAATGTTTACAGGACTGGCATTAGAAAAGTAACTCTGACACTGCCCCCCCACCTCCATGTATGCCCAGTCCTCAGCATTTTTTGGATTGCAGTTACAACAGTAAGTTTACACACTCCCCATTAATGCCCTTTCATCAAGGTTTGCTGCACTGGAGTTAGAATATGAAATCAAACCCCATATATGAAATGTATGCACTGTAACCAGTGTTTGGTAAACTAGAGTTGGAATAGTAAATCTGCTTCAATCCAATGTAAGTCATTTTCCTAATGGTTGTTACACTGAAACTAGAATAGTAAATGTGAACCCCCTCCACAATGCTTGTTGCACAGGACTTAGAAAAATAAATCTGCCCACCCCCAATGAATACACTTTCATCAATAATTGCTGGAATGGAGTTAGAATACTAAATCGGGCCCTTCAATTTATGCATTTTCGACAATGTTTGTTAGACTGCAGTTAGACTAGTAAATTGGACTAACACTGTGTGTGCTCTTTTTCCAATATTTATTTGACTGGAGTAAGAATAATATATCTTAAACCTCTCAGCCCACCGAATATATAGACTTTTCACAATGTTTACAGGACTGGATCTGGAATAGTTTTAGACCTGATAGCCTTAGGGTGGTCTTCCCCAAACTTTTTGCCTGCTTGCCTCATATTTTTGCTGAATTCTTTTTGTTGGCTCAGGACTCTGAGCACTTTACCACTGTTAACCAGTGGCAGTTGCTACTCAACAGCGGTGGGGGGGGGAGGTGGGTCGCAGAAGGGGGGATGGAATAGTTTTTTTTTTTTTTAAACACTTACCTGCCTGCCAGCTGCCGCCTTTCGGTCCTCTTTGCCTACGTCCAGGACTCCAGGGGCAGGAAGCAGGAAGCACACAGGTTCCCCTAGCCAATCATGATGCTGCGTTAGAGCAGCATTGTGATTGGTCTGAGTGCCGTGGCATGGTGCTCAGAGAGGGACTGGGAGGTTATGCATGTTCTCCACCCAGGCTGTACAATACAGCCTTGTGGAGAACATGCAAAGTGGGAATGACTGTTTAGCCAGCCCAAGACAGCCGGCCAAACCGTGAAGCGCACTTAAGAGAGTGCTCACCACTCCTTCTCCAGCTCCTCTGTGACGACCAGCCCCGTCCTGACCCTAACCAGCTGAGCAATGACGGAAAACTAAAATGATAATAACAATGTGTTATCATTTTATTTTGTACTTTTTGACCTGCTCACAGAGCAGGGTGGCGACGCTTCTTCCCTCTAGCGGAGGAATCGCCCCTGCTGCTAACCAGTGCTAAAGTGCATATGCTCTTTAACCTAAACATGGTTTAATTAATGCATCAACAATTGGCATATTTAATTTATTTATAATTCCCTACTAGAGTGCACTACATGTGCCCAGGGCCTGTAAATTAAATGCTACTAGTGGGACTGAAGCAATGTGTGTGCTAGCCACTCAAGCAGCCCTCAAACATGTCTCAGGTCTCCTATTGCAGAGCCTGTGTATGCAGTTTGCACTGCTATGTCTACTTGGCATTTAAAACCTCTTGACAAGCCTTCAGCTCGCCTTTTATTACACGTTAGTCACCCCTAAGATAGGCCCTAGGTAGCCCACAGGGCAGGGTGCTATGTAACTAAAAGGTAGGACATGTGCTTTTAAGTTTTACATGTCCTGGTAGTGAAAAGTCCCAAACTTGTTTTTCACTACTGAGAGGCCTACCCCTCTCATAGGTTAACATTGGGTATTCCATATTACAGTGAATAAGCTGTAATTTCAAATTGAGAGAAGGTAAATCCATCATGTTTACTACCTATGGAATGGTAATGATAAATCCTCTTTAATGGTAAAGTTGGATTTGTTGTTACTATTCTGAAAATGCCACTATTAGAAAGTTAGACATTTTTCTGCTCTTAGCCATTTGGTTCTGCTGCCTGTCTCTGATCACTGGCTGGGTTGGGCTAGGAAACAGCTGGACTTCGTGTATTCGAGGGAGGAGCCGGACACAGCCTCACACTTACACCTGAATAGGCATGACTTGTACACACACAAAGGGCTGTATACCCCCCTGAAGTGAGTCTGGAGCCAGGGCTGGAAGGAAAGACCTCTGTGCACTTCAAAGACCTTTCTTTGAAGTCACCCCCACTTCAAAGGCACAACTGGGTACAAGTACTGGACCTCTGACCCTACCACCTCAGTACACTTCTGGACCTGAAACCAATCTGCCAAGAAGAAGAACTGATATCCTTAAGGACTGCCACTCTGCTGGACTGCTGCTCGGGAAGTCTGCTACTTTGCTGTGCTGCCCTGCTGCCTGCTTCTTTCTATGACTGGACCTTCACCACATGAACCCAAAGTGATTCCAAGGGCTAGCTGACCAGCCTCCTGTTTCAAGACTCATGGACATCAAAGACTTCCATCCTACTCCTGTGCCAGGTCCTTTGGAAGTGGTCCCAGGTGCTTGCTTCAGTGGAATCAAAAACATTGCCGATGGTGCGAGAACAGAACTGGCACATCGCACTTGGAACCAGCGCATCAACATTGGAATCGCCGCATCTTAACCACTGCATCACCGCCACTGCAGAAAGATGATTGACGCATCACCTCAACTGTTTGGAGAAACCAGGCGCATCGGCTTTGGAGCCATCTCATCTCAGAACCAGCGCTTTGTCTTCGGAGCCAGTACATTGCCATCACAGCATGGAGAAAATTGATGCATCACCTCGACTGTAGAATCGAAACAGACGCATTGCTCGGCTGGACCCCGCATCTTGCTGTTGCGACCAGTATCAAGGTAAATTTGTTCAGCGGGCCTTGTGTGGTCCCAGTATCCGGCCCGCACTCCATCGCTGCTGGCCTGAATGGTTGACTTTGCCCTGGTCCAGAGCAACCATAGTACCCCATAGGCGCTTATTGCTTCTAAGCACTATTTTTCCATTTAATCTTTATAAATTCATATCTTGACTTCTACTTATTGGATTTTTGTTATTTTGGTCTCGGCTCATTTATTAAATTAAGGGCTATTTGTCTAACTTGGTGTGCAATCTTTTTGTGTGATACTTTCACTATTTACTGCTTGATGTGTTTCACAAATACTTTACACATTGCCTCTTAAGTTAAGCCTGACTGCTCAGTGCCAAGTTACCAGAGGGTGAGCACCGGTTAATTTAGGGTGTGTTTGGACTTACCCTGACTAGGATTGTGGTTCCTGCTTAAACACGGTGCATACCTCTGCCAATCAGAAACACAATTTCTAACCAAAAGTATATTTGACCCCCAATTGTATGTATTTTACCAAATGTCTGTTAGATTGAACTTACAGCAGTAAACGTGATTCCCCCCCCATGATATATGTATTTTTACCGTTTTATAGAATTGCAGTTATAGTAAGATTTAAATGTATTCTTTTTTAAGTTTAAATGTTTTTGGATGGGAGTTAGGTTACAAGTTATTCCTATTTTTATACATATTTAGAGAGTGTTTCATTGTAAGATTATATTTCTTTAATTGTTTTCGTGTTTTTTATTATTATTTTATAATTTTTGGTGTGTGCCTTAGTACTTGGCAAATATTCATTTTAGTAAATATTTTTAAAATGTACTTATTATGGTTTACTGAATATAAAATAAATGTGTTTCTTTTAAAGGTATTATTAAACATAAATGTTTATATTGTCTTTAATAAATGTAATACAAATTCATTATTTTTCATTTTTCATTTGAGAATGATATGTATTTGCATAAACAATCTAATTTATAATTAAATATTAGTATTTTACATTATTTCGTACGTATATATATGTCTATGAATGGAATTTATAAAACAATACTATAATTTACATGTTCTGTTATATATTTTAACAAATGCATTGTACTTAAAAAATTATTGCTTTTAAGTTACAATAATTTTTATTATGTTTAAATAATTTAATTACCACGTAATGTCTTTATTTTGGTCTATAATATTTTGGGAGCCAATATTCTTGTAATCCACATTATATGTATTAAAGTTGATACTTTGGTCCTTGATATTGTTTCTGCATATTGTGTCTGCAATACGTTTGTATTGCAATACTTTTGTGGACGATATCCTGTCATACAACCCAAGGTACACTTTGTGTTGCATTCAATTTAGCAAAAGGACTACTTAATGCTCCATCACCAAAACATATTTTAACACAGATGTGACAATCTAGCAATCCAGAAAATTCCAAAGCCCTATCTTTGAACCGTTAAGGTAAAGGGGGTAATCTTTGAGTAGGGGAGGTGTTCCTGCAAGAATAGCACCAATGGTTCTAAAGTGACTAGGTTTGCACGTCCGGTACCTTAAGCACTAGATGCAGCATGTTCATGGTCACAGAACCATTATCTGTGTGCACCAGACCTCTTTAGGGCCTCCGCCCCATCACAAAATACACACTATCTCTCCTCATTCTTTAAGGCTGAGCCCAAAGAGACTTCAAGAGCAATCAATGCTTCTCTGCTTGTGGTGTAATGGGACTATATTGGGTTGATGGTAGGACCAGAAGCAGGATTAGAAAGAGAAATTCATCATCTTTATAAAATAGATAAATGCATTGCACCCATTGGAAAGCCCACATTTCTCAACCACATAACTGTACTACTCTGAATCTGGTTCTGTCCACTGTTCTATAGATTCTTCTTTATATACCTGCATCTTTACACTTTATGTTTCAGTTCAATTTAATAAAATGACTACATCATGCTCAATAACAAAACCATATTGGGAACACAGATTTGAAAATGCACCCTTTCACAAAATTCCATAGCATTAATGGACACCCCATCAATGAAATGACAAAAAAGGAAAAACAACTTAATAAATGCATTGAAATCTCCATTTCAGAACCATGGTAAAATCGCTTTTTACAAACCATGTGCACATCTTTCGACCTCTGACCTGATGATCCCTACGTCCCATACAAACTCCCTGACAGACTTTCACACTTTTCTCTTTTTACTATTAATCACTGTAGATTAATCTCTCCATTTTGTGAGCTCCTTCACAAATCCCCTGCATGTTTCATTCATATGTGATGGCTCCCTACTCACTCAAATATTTTTGAGCTCTAAATATGCACACAGAAGTAATTCTGATCCAGGAGAAGCTCTCTCTAATTAACTTAAGCACTACTACTCACCAAAGCAGGGCTAATATAAAAATGTCAATGTGTTGGTTTATTTCTTTTTTCTACAACCGTGCATTTAACAATGCTAACTCTTATTCAGTCATGTCGCAATGCAGTCAGTGGGCAAAAACACCAACTAGTTTGTGCCCTAATCGTTAGTACATCAGGACCACACGTTGCTAAGTAGACATATACAAAAGAGCAATACTCTCACCTAAAAACATAAGCATTGTAGAAATAACATGTACTCTTATTCACAGTGCTTCAGTTTTGGGACAGCATGAAACGTTGACAACATAAAATCATAACTTCTTTAGACAGTAATACTATTTTTACAAGCAGTGAAAGTGACACTTCTGTGGTTCAGCACACATGCCTAGGTAAAACAAATGATGTATTTTCAATCTGCAGGATTATACACCAAGGAAGCAAATACTGGTAGAACTTTTTGAAATGGGCATGATTAGTTTGGCATCAGAAGTATAACATTGCATGGCTAGAAAATAAGCATAACAGGGTTTGCTTATTACGAAATGTGCAGACCTAAAAGATAAATCTTTATCAAATTCCAGAGTTAACTGGTGCATTTGATTGTGCAACATTTCCTCTCAGTGGTTTAACACTTTAATGAATAATCCAGTGTGCATTTTACTATTACTTAGAAAGCAATAAGTATTTAGCCTACCTAGTCCTATGTAATGCAAACTAAAGTTACATACCAATATTACACAGAATAACATTCAACCACTTCAGCTTAAAAAATACACGGTTTCAGTGTGCAGATTGAAGGAAGTCCCCTCCTTCTAAGGCTTACAAACTTGGACATAGAGTACTGAAAGGTCTATAGCAGGATAGATGTAGGTAGATAGCAGCATGGGAAACATTTTTGAGAGGACACGCAGGACAGAGAGCTGACCTCAACTAAAGGAAATGTATAATTAGAAGTTGAAAGGTGTTCAGAAGATAGTTGGGTTTGTGTAGAGATTTGTCGATTTTTACTAAAGGGCTGGGAATGGCAGCAGGGCATAGAAGCATGTTGCATATCTGTTGCAGGAGGAATCCATGCGAGAGGTTCAAAGGGGTTAAAAGGAAGGGGCATGCATGAGAGTAGTAGAAGATAAGAGAAGAAATGCAGTTTAAAATATAAAAGGGTAAACAGCCGGTGTTGTGTAGTTCCTACCAATCCGTAGGACGTGCGCATTGTTCAGACAACATAAACTAAGGGCTTGGTGTCAAAACTGATTCCATAAACCCCGCATGATATTTTGGCCTATATACCAGCTAGCTCACAGTGCCACCGTAAGCATCCCTAACCTACTAGGGAGCAAACGTTTTCTGGCAACCACTGAACATGACAACCTTGACCTCCACAGTGATCATGGAAATAGTACAGTGCCTTTGCTCAGACACTCCTGTTCACTTATTCTCAGACAAATATACAGAGAATACACAGTGGGACATTTCCAATAATATTTTTTGAACCAATGTTATTCTTGCATAAAATACGTGTGCTGCAATGATTAGTAGAGAGAAGCAGATAAATGTGATTACAAGCACCAAAAGCATAAATAGTAGGTAGAGTTCTACCATGGTGCTAAAACAATATATATATATATAGATATATATATATATTTTTCACACAAAGGTTGCCCCATTAAGGACGCCTTACTCGAGGAGTTGCACACACAGTGTTTATTGCCGGCAGCAGCAGTGTCCAAATTCCACCTCGATTCACTGTATAAATGCCAAACGCGTTTCGGACAAGTTGTGTCCTTGATCACTGGCTAAAATAACGGAGGCAACAGCTATCTGGAACACCTGATAAGTTGAATCCGAGTCACGCCCCAGTGGGCGCCATCCCAAGTGGGTTCTGTTGCCTCCCAACAGTCCTTACCCCAGTGGGTTCTTGATATTATTCTGCCCCAGTGGGCTGAAACGATGTCGCAAAACCTGGCCTGCTCCCCATATATTCTGGCAACACAGGTCTCCTCGATCTGATCAGCGCTCGTGGTTTCCAAGCGCTGCAGAGCCGCTTTACCAGCAGTGGGGCGTCCTCGCGGCTGGACGAGCCACTTCATTTTTCACACAAAGGTTGCCCCATTAAGGACGCCTCACTCGAGGAGTTGCACACACAGTGTTTATTGCCGGCAGCAGCAGTGTCCGAATTCCAACTCGATTCACTGTAAAAATTCCAAACGCGTTTCGGACAAGTTGTGTCCTTGATCACTGGCTAAAATAACGGACGCAACAGCTATCTGGAACACCTGATAAGTTGAATTGGGCAAGATTTAAAAAATTAAAGCAGCGGTCCCACTGGGGATTTTATCAAATTGAAACTACAATATCCAGAAGACATCTGTGTCAAAACGCCCATTGGGGCGGGACTTTGGACTATAAAAATGGTGTCCTACAAAGCCAGCTGCTTTTATAGTACAGCCAGTGATCAAGGACTAACAGATTGTCCGAAACGCGTATGGCGCATCGAGGTGAACAGTGCGGAAATGTGGACACTGTTGCTGCCGGCATCAAACCTGTGGATTTCCTCATTGGGTGCTGGCGTCTTCATTGGGGCAACTCTTTTTGTATGATATATATATATATATATTCACTGAAAAAACCATAGGTTTTAGGGAAAGTTATAGTTAGTTGGACATTGCACTCGTACAAAACCCGTGAAATTCCCCGGTTATAGTTAGTTCAGCTAACTATAACTCGCGCCCCCGTAATGCACTGCTGATGACATCACATATTACATCACTCATGACATGGTCAGTGACATCACTGATGACATCACTGATGACATCTCAAATGACATCACTGATGACATCATCCAGTGACTGTGTGTTTCTATAAAGTTTAAATATGTTTAATATATATGCCAAGGTGTATTGAAGAATGAGTGGGTGTATAAGTGTCTGGATGGATGATTTAGTAGGTGCGTGACTGACTCTATAAGTGAGTTTAAACGTATCTTACTGAATGCATGGGTTAGTGACTAAACTGTGTGAATGTCTGTATCCGTCTGTCTGTTGCTGTGTAAGTGGCTGCATGGGTTTGTGAATAGCTACATGAGTGTCTATATGAGTTATTGATTGGTTGTCTGAGTATCTGTATGGGTGCCTGAGTGTTTGTGTGGGTGGGGTGTGTGTGACTCTGTGCATAGATGTGTGAGTGGGTGATTCACTGGGTGCATGGTTTCAAGAGTGCATCTGTGATGGACTGTATGGGTGGGTGAGTGTGTGTATGGGTGTGTTAGTGAGTGAATGTATATCTCAGTGGTACATGTGTGAGTAACTACATATGTCAAAGGCAGTATATATGTGTGTTGGAGTATATAAATGGCTATAAGTGAGAGTGTGTGATTGTGAGAGTGGCTGTATGGATGAGTGTGTACTTGTATCACTGATTGTATAAGAGCATAAGAATGTGCTAGTATTTGTATGAGTAAGTGAGCTGGTGTGTGTGTAACTGTATAGGTGAGTAAATGGCAGTGTGATTAATTATTTGCATGACTGACTAGGTGTGTGAGTACCTCTATCAATGAGTGGCGGTGTGTGAGTGTCTATGTAGGTGTATGAGTGCATATGATAGTCCTGTACTGAGTGACCGTAAGTATGAGTGACTGTACAGGTGAGTGAGTGGATGTGTGTGTAGACCTAAGAATCAGTGAGTGTGTATATAGTTATTGGTGTTGGAGTGTCTATGGTTTTGACAATGGCAGTCTGTAATTTACAGTGGGTGTATCAAAAATTATATTAGGGTGTGAGAAGATGCATCAAATTATCACATGGATGATGTCATCAGTGATGTCATCAGTGATGTCATTTGAGATGTCATCAGTGATGTCATCAGTGATGTCACTGACCATGTCATGAGTGATGTAATATGTGACATCATCAGCAGTGCATTATGGGCGCGAGTTATAGTTAGCTGAACTAACTATAACGGGGGAATTTCACGGGTTTTGTACGAGTGCAATGTCCAACTAACTATAACTTTCCCTAAAACCTATGGTTTTTTCAGTGAATTTCTAAGGTTTTTTAAATGCTAATTTCTAACTATAACGTGCCTGAAACCTATGGTTTTTTCAGTGAATTTGAAAGGTTTTTTAAATGCTAATTTCTAACTATAACTTGCCTGAAACCTATGGTTTTTTCAGTGAATTTCAAAGGTTTTTTAAATGCTAGTTTCTAACTATGCCTACAGAGGTAGGACATGTGAAGAAAGAAGAAAAAATGCACAGAAAGAAGCAAAAGAAATGCAGAAAGAAGCAACAGAAGTCCACAAAGACGAAGAAAAGTGCAGGAAGAAGCAAAAGATGTGCAGAAAGAACCAACAGAGGAGCAGAAAGAGGCCTTGTTCCAAAATCATCCTGTGCCCACAACTTTTTCCGACGTGTACTGGTGGTAACTGACTCTGACTAACCAGAGCCAGTCCCATGCTAAAACACACTTAGAATACAGTGAAAACACCTACATACACTAGGGAACACTATGCGTTGGGGCACCCCTGTGATTAGCATGACCTCCTCTGTAAGTCCTTAGTACATAATAGGGCAGGGGGATTAAAACTACCTCTTAAAACGCGCTACAGGGCGCGTTTGCACAGTGGTGAAGGGAGGGGGCCTGAGGTGACATGTGTGCAAACGCGCCCGTGGCACGTTTTAAGTTGCGGGATTAAGTCCCCTTGAATCCTGAGTGTCCCTGGGGCCAACTAGCCCCCCAGGTACCTACAGTTAGGACCACAGAGCTGAGTTGCAGAGAGGCGTTCCGAGGCCACGCACCTTTTTTCACCTCTCTGCAACGCAACTCGGTTGTGCTTACTGAAGGTACCTGGTGGGCTAGTTGGACTCCAGGGACCCTCAGGATTGAAGGGGACTTAATCCCCAACTTAAAACACGCCACGGGGCCTGTTTGCACACATGTCACCTCAAGCCCCGCCCTCCCTTCACCACTGTGCAAACGCGCCCGTGGCATGTTTTAAGTTGGGGGATTAAGTCCCCTTGAATCATGAGGGTCCCTGGGGTCCAACTAGCCCACCCTGTACCTCCAGTATGCGCTAGGAGCTGCGTTGCAGAGAGGTGTTCAGAGGCCACGCCCCTTTTTACACCTCTCTGCAACGCAGCTCTGTGGCGCTTTCTGGACATACCTGGTGGGCTAGTTGGCCCCCAGGGACCCTCAGGATTGAAGAGGATTTAATTCCCCATCTTAAAACGCGCCATGGGGCCTGTTTGTACACATGTCACCTGAAGCCCCGCCCCCTCCCTTCACCACTGTGCAAACGCGCCCCGTGGTGCATTTTAAGTTGGGGGATTAAGTCCCCTTGAATACTGAGGGTCCCTGGAGTCCAACTAGCCCACCATGTACCTCCAAAAAGCGCCACAGAGCTACGTTGCAGAGAGGTGTAAAAAGGGCCGTGGCCTCTCTACACCTCTCTGCAACGCAGCTCCCTGGCGCATACTGGAGGTTTCTGGTGGGCTAGTTGGCCCCCAGGGACCCCCAGTATTCAAGGGGAATTACTTCCCCTTCTTAAAACGCGCCAGGGGGCGCGTTTGCAGACTGCTGCAGGGAGGGGGCGGGGCCTCCGGCACGATGCTGGTCTTTTTTTTTTCTTTTTTTTTTGTATGGGAGGGGGCTGCGTGGCCCCCTTCCCTCAGCCACTTTTGGCCCCGGGGACCCCATCCCCCGGGGCCTGAGGATTTTCTTTTTTTTAAACGGGAGCAGGGCCGCGTGGCCCCCCTTCCCTGGCCCTCTTTTTTTTAATTAAAAAATATTTGGAGGGGGGCTGCGTGGCCCCCCTCCTCAGGCCATTTAAGGCCCCAGGGACCCCATCCCCCGGGGCAGGCCTTGAGGTTTTTTTTTTACATTTTATTTTTGGGGAGGGGATCCGCGCACCCTAAGCGCATCCCGCTGATTTTTTTTTTTTTTAATGCTTTTTTCTGCCCAGGGGGTCCTTGTGGGACCCCCTGAGCAGACCTAGGGGGTCAGGGTGTTTCTAACTTGCCCACTTTTTGCGTTTTGCGACTTGTTTCTGTGCCTCGGTTCTACCGAGGCACAAAATTTCTGCCAACACTTCCTGATTTGGAGTGTTGACAGCCACTTGACAGCCAATTAGCATGCAGCTCGTGATCGGGAGGGTGCGCGGACCCTACGCGGCCATAGATATATATGTGATTTTACTTTTGATTTTCTCAGGAACTACTGAACGGATTTACACCATTTAAGCAAAAGGCACGACTCTGAACCAAGGGCTACCTTTGTGCCAAATTTGGTGTAATTCCGTTCAGCAGTTCGGGCTGTAGCTGCGACTAAAGGTTCCTATGGATAATTGCATGGGGCATACACGTTTTGGGACCCCCCTTTTTTCTCGGCCCCCACTTGACGAATCACCCCGAGACTTTCAGGATAGGAGCGGACCGGAGCGCCCCACGAGTTTATTATCTATTGGCGGTCGCCAGTAGATAGTTATAGTTAGGACCTATTTTCCATAGGAAATCCGCAACATTCTATTTGAAATAGCTTTGGCGCCGGTTGACGAATCTTCGCGAAAGTTTTAAACTTTGTGGCCCGCTCCGGTCCGCTCCTATCCTGAAAGTCTCGGGGTGATTCGTCAAGCGGGGGCTGAGAAAAAGGGGGGTCCCAAAGCGTGTTTTCCCCATTCATTTTTCCATAGGAAACTTTAGCCACGGCTACAGCCCGAACTGCTGAACGGAATTACACCAAATTTGGCAAAGAGGTAGTTCTTGGTTCAGAAAGAACCCTTTTTGTTAAATGGTGTAAATCCGTTCAGTAGTTGCTGAGAAAATCAAAAGTAAAAACACATATATATCTATGGCCGCGGAGGGTCCGCGCACCCTCCCGACGACCAGCTGTATGCTAATTGGCTGTCAACACTCCAAACCAGGAAGTGTTGGCAGCCATCTTGTGACTCGGTAGAACCGAGTCACAAGAAAACAGTAAAAACAATTGCGCAAAATGCAAAAAGGGGGCAGGGTAGAAACACCCTGACCCCCTTGGCCTGCTCAGGGGGTCCTACAAGGAACCCCAGGGCCTTTTTTTTTTTTTTTTAAATCGGCAAAAAACGCGCTGGGTGCGCGGATCCAGCCGATAAAAAAAAAAATCGAAGCGCGGTCACCCGCGCTTCGATGCTATTTTGCCCCCGGGTGGGCCAAGTCCCGGGGCATGCGGGGGTTGGTTTTTATTTTATGTGGGGCCTCTAAGGCCCCCAAGCCCCGGGCACCACCACCCCCCGGGCTTTAAAAAATGGTGCGGGAGGGCTCTCTGCCCTCCCGCAGCCCCGGGGACCGCCACCCCCCGGGGCTTCTTTTTTTAATAAACAATGACCTGTGTGGGGGGGCTCCTGCCCCCCACACGCCCCGGGGACTGCCACTAAGAAAATACATGTGGGGGTCCGTTTCGGACCCCGAAGCCCCGGGGACCACCACCTCCCCGGGGCTATGTAGAAGTGGGGAGGGGGCCGCGTGGCCCCCTCCTGGAGCCTGTGGTGGCCCTGGGGACCGCCACCCCCAGGGCCGGCTCCTGCAGTGTCCCGGGGTGCCTACCCCCGGGACACTGCTGTTTGCAATGGCAGGACGGGAGCCTCGCGGCTCCCGTCCTGCCATTGTAAACTTGCTTTGCTTCATTGAAGCGAGAGCAGGGTAACCTGCTCTCGCTTCAATGAAGCAAAGCAGAATTGCTTTTCCATAAGGGGAGCTGCATGTCATCAGCTCCCCTTATGGAAAAGCAATGCCGGCTCCCGCAGGTCGCGGGGAGTCGGCGGGACCGTGCGGGGATTGGGGACCCCCACGGTCCCCAATGAGTGGCCAGGCCCCGGGGGATGGGGTCCCCGGGGCCTTTAATGGCCTGAGGAGGGGGGCTACGCAGCCCCCTCCAAATATTTAATTACAAAAAAAAAGAGGGCATGCCCCGGGGGATGGGGCCCCCGGGGCCAATAGAGGCCCAGGGAAGGGGGGCCACGCAACCCCCTTCCCGTTTTTTTTTATTTAAAAAAAAAAAGAAAATCCTCAGGCCCCGGGGGATGGGGTCCCCGGGGCCAAAAGTGGCCAAGGGAAGGGGGGCCACACAGCCCCCCTCCCATACAAAATAAAAAAGACCGGCATCGTGCCAGAGGCCCCGCCCCCTCCCTTAACCACTCTGCAAACGCGCCCCCTGGCGCGTTTTAAGAAGGGGAAGTAATTCCCCTTGAATACTGGGGGTCCCTGGGGGCCAACTAGCCCACCAGGAATCTCCAGTATGCGCCAGGGGGCTGCGTTGCAGAGAGCTGTACAGAGGCCACGCCCCTTTTTACACCTCTCTGCAACGCAGCTCTGTGGCGCTTTTTGGAGGTACATGGTGGGCTAGTTGGACTCCAGGGACCCTCAGGATTCAAGGGGACTTAATCCCCCAACTTAAAACGCGCCACAGGGTACGTTTGCACAGTGGTGAAGGGAGGGGGCGGGGCTTCAGGTGACATGTGTGCAAACAGGCCCCGTGGCGCGTTTTAAGATGGGGAATTAAATCCCCTTCAATCCTGAGGGTCCCTGGGGGCCAACTAGCCCACCAGGTACCTCCAGTAAGCGCCACGGAGCTGCGTTGCACAGTGTTGTAAAAAGGGGCGTGGCCTCTGAACACCTCTCTGCAACGCAGCTCTCTGGCGCATACTGGAGGTATCTGGTGGGCTAGTTGGCCCCTAGGGACCCTCGGGATTGAGGAGGAATTAATTCTCCAACTTAAAACGCGCCACAGGGCGTGTTTGCAGACATGTCACCTCAGGCCCCACCCCCTTCCTTCACCATTGTGCAAATAGTGTGGAGTTTTGGAACTTTATAATATTCCTCTAAAATCAGCCGAACTACGAATTCCGATTTATTCACCTGTTATCAGGAGAGACCTCAGTGCTGCATCTTTGAGCCCAGTACTAATCCTGAAAAGTAATTTTAACCGTACTTACCAGTAACTTGAATTTCCTTCCATAGGATATCATTGCCTGCTTTTTGCTGAAAAAGTTTCTAAGTGTCGATTTTTGAAACATACAAATATTCCTCTAAAATCAGCAGAACTACGAATTCCGATTTAATCACCTGTTTTCAGGAGAGACCTCAGTGCTGCATCTTTGAGCCCAGTACTGATCCTGAAAAGTAATTTTAACCGTACTTACCAGTAACTTGAATTTTCTTCCTTAGGCTAACATTGACTGGTTTCACTTGTAAATTCTTCTAAGTGTGGAGTTTTGGAACTTTATAATATTCCTCTAAAATCAGCCGAACTACGAATTCCGATTTACTAACCTGTTATCAGGAGAGACCTCAGTGCTGCATCTTTGAGCCCAGTACTGATCCTGAAAAGTAATTTTAACCGTACTTACCAGTAACTTGTATTTCCTTCCATAGGAATCCATTGTCCGGTTTTCAGCAGAAAAGTTTCAAAGTGTCGATTTTCACAAACTACAAATATTCCTTAAAAATCGCCTGTATGACTTAAACGCATTCTTTCAACTGTTTACAGGAGATGCACCAGTGCTGGATCCAGGATCCACCACGGAGTAAGAAAAAGTAACGATAACACTACTTACCTGCTAAGTGAATTTCCTCCCATAGGATAACATTGGTGATTCTATGTGAAAAAGTTTCTAAGTGTCAACTTTTAAAATACAATAATATTCCTTAAAAATCACTACTGTAACCAAAACGCTTTTACTCAACTGTTTACAGGAGATGTCGCAGGACTGAATCTAGGATCCAGTCATGTGGTTAGAAAAGTAATCCATAAAGTAACTAATTGCATTTAACTAGAAATTCACATTGAGCTCAATGTTGCATTGTGTTTGAAATTGTGTTGCCCATTGCAACAACTGTAACTACTGTACTTAAAAGTCTATTGCCTATTTGCAAAGTATTTAAACTAAAGTAATTCATTCTGAGAAAGTATATTTTGTAATGTAATGTATAATGTAATTACAATGTAATTTAAAAAATAAAATATCTAACAATAAATAGTTTAAAAAAATGTAGTAAATCAGTATCAAAAAATAAATATAACAATTAATACATTTAAAAATTGTCATTTACAAAACCTTTGAAATTCACTGAAAAAAACCATAGGTTTCAGACATGTTATAGTTAGGAATTAGCATTTAAAAAACCTTTGAAATTCACTGAAAAAACCATAGGTTTCAGGCACGTTATAGTTAGAAATTAGCATTTAAAAAACCTTACAAATTCACTGAAAAAACCATAGGTTTTAGGGACAGTTATAGTTAGTTGGACATTGCACTCGTACAAAACCCGTGAAATTCCCCCGTTATAGTTAGTTCAGCTAACTATAACTCGCGCCCCACAATGCACTGCTGATGACGTCACATATTACATCACTCATGACATGGTCAGTGACATCACTGATGACATCACTGATGACATCATCCACGTGATAATCTGATGCACCTCCTCACACCCTAATATAACCTTTGATACACCCACTCTAAATTACAGACTGCCATTCGCAAAACCATAGACACTCCAACACCAATAACTACATACCCACTCACTGATTCTTAGGTCTACACACACACATCCACTCACTCACCCGTACAGTCACTCATACTTATGGTCACTCAGTACAGGACTATCATATGCACTCATACTACTATATAGACACTCCAAACACCGCCACTCATCCATAGAGGTACTCACACACCTAGTCAGTCATGCAAATAATTAAACACACTGCCATTTACTCACCTATACAGTTATACACACACCAGCTCACTTACTCATACAAATACTAGCACATTCTTACGCTCTTATACAATCACTGATACAAGCACACACTCATCCATACAGTCACTCTCACAATCACACACTCTCGCTTATAGCTCTTTATATACTCCAACACACATATATACTGCCTTTCACATATGTAGTTACTCACACATGTACCACTGGGACATACATTCACTCACTAACACACTCTTACACACACTTACCCACCCATACAGTCTATCACAGATGCACTCTTGAAACCATCCACCCAGTGAATCACCCACTCACACATCTATGCACAGAGTCGCACACACCCCACCCACACAAACACTCAGGCACCCATACAGATACTCAGACAACCAACCAATAACTCATATAGACACTCATGTAGCTATTCACAAACCCATGCAGCCACTTACACAGCAACAGACAGACGGATACAGACATTCACCCAGTTTAGTCACTAACCCATGCATTCAGTAAGATACGTTTAATCACTCACTTATAGAGTTAGTCATGCACCTACTAAATCATCGATACAGACACTTATACACCCACTCATTCTTCAATACGCCTTTCCCTATACATATTAAAAATATTTAAACTTTACAGAAACACACAGTCACTGGATGATGTCATCAGTGATGTCATTTGAGATGTCATCAGTGATGTCACTGACCATGTCATGAGTGATGTAATATGTGACGTCATCAGCAGTGCATTATGCGGGCGCGAGTTATAGTTAGCTGAACTAACCATAACGGGGAATTTCACGGGTTTTGTACGAGTGCAATGTCCAACTAACTATAACTGTCCCTAAAACCTATGGTTTTTTCAGTGAATTTGTAAGGTTTTTTAAATGCTAATTTCTAACTATAACGTGCCTGAAACCTATGGTTTTTTCAGTGAATATATATATATATATTACCTACTGGCGGTCGCCAGTAGGTAGTTATAGTTAGGACCTATTTTCCATAGGAAATTCACAACATTCTATTTCCAATAACTTTGGCGCCGGTTGATGAATCTTCGTGAAATTTTCAAAACTCGTGGGGCGCTCCGGTCCGCTCCTATCCTGAAAGTCTCGGGGTGATTCATCAAGTGGGGGCCGAGAAAAAAGGGGGGTCCCAAAACGTGTTTTCCCCAAGCAATTTTCCATAGGAACCTTTAGTCGCAGCTACAGCCCGAACTGCTGAACGGAATTACACCAAATTTGGCAAAAAGGTAGCCCTTGGTTCAGAGTCGTGCCTTTTGGTTAAATGGTGTAAATCCGTTCAGTAGTTCCTGAGAAATTTGAAAAAGAAAACACATATATATCTGGGCGGAGCCTAACCACACATGTCATCGTGAGATCTGATTGGCTGTCAGCACTTCATCCTGGAATTGCTGGCAGCCATCTTGGGACCAATATAAATGATAGTACCCCATTGAAATGCATTGTAGTGAATCGAAGATTTTGAGGGTTACCAAAAGGAGAACTATAAAGGGTGATAACAGACTTTAGTTACATTAGAATTCATTTGTTGATGGTACCATACTAATTTCAGGAATTGTGGTGTGTTCTAAGGTGATTTTACCCTGTGAAAAACCTTCTGCTGGGGTATCATGAATCATGTTTGAGAGAAAACTATTTTCACATGCTTGTCCCATACAGTTTTGGAAGGTGCTCCAGAAGCTAAAATGAGAGCATATTTTCTGTAAATTCACATTATCTTTCTCAGTCATGTGAGAATGAAGTCTGACATTCTCAGTAAAACATGTACATCCAACAAGGGCAGAGACTGTCAGTTGATTCCTTTGTGTTCTACTGCAGCTTCCCAGAGTGTTCTAAAGAACAACTAGAGTGCTGACAGCCTTACTTATGACAAAAGTATGGCACACCTTAAGCCATCTTCATTGGAATAAACTGGTAACACTTAAAACATTTAATTTAAAAAGGAACAAAATGATGGGGTTCATTTTGTCATAGAAATTATGGTTAGTGCTGTAGAAAGAAAAATTAGGACTAACCCTGGGCAAAGCACTACGCTATGCTCGCGTAGTTTGCGAAGTTTGCGCTACTTCGCACAACGCGAATTGCACGTAGCACAGTGCAAACACGCGTAGCGTAGCGTAGCGTAGTGCAGCGGTCATTTTTTGCTTGCTCGCGGTCCTCAATGTCAAGTTGGCGACCGCGAGCAAGCAAAATGACATCCCGGCGAGATTCTCAACGCGGGGAGGTCAGGTTTCTCATTGCGAGTGGTCGCGTATGCTCGCGACCGCTCGCGATGAGAAACTACCAGTCCGCGTTGAGAAAGCTGCCGCTCGAGTAAAAATCTACTCGAGCGGCAGTAAAAGACAGCTTGCACTGTGCAAGATGCCGTTTTCAATGATTGCACAGTGCGGACAAGCATCCGGCACTGTGCAATCATTGCGAACAGTGCACTACGCAGTTCGCGTAGTGCTTTGCGTAGCTCGCGTAGTGCGAACTGCACTTTGCGTAGCTTCGCGTAGCGCTACTTCGCGAACTACGCCCAGGCTTAATTAGGACATGTTTCAAGTGTGATCTCAAATATCTTCCTGTTATATTTCAACAGGAGCAGCCTGTCAGTTGATGCCTTTGTGTTCTACTGCAGCTTCCCAGAGCGTTCTAAAGAACAACTAGAGCGCTAACAGTCTTACTTATGACAAAATTATGCACACCTGAAGCCATCTTGATTGGAATAAACTGGTAACCCTTAAAACATTTAATTTAAAAAGGAACAAAATGAGGGGGTTCATTTTGTCATAGAAATTATGGTTAGTGCTGTAGAAAGAAAAATTAGGACATGTTTTAAGTGAGATCTCAAATATCTTCCTGTTATATTTCAACAGGAGCAGCCTGTCAGTTGATGCCTTTGTGTTCTACTGCAGCTTCCCAGAGTGTTCTAAAGAACAACTAGAGAGCTAACAGTCTTACTTATGACAAAAGTATGGCACACCTGAAGCCATCTTGATTGGAATAAACTGGTAACACTTAAAACATTTCATTTAAAAGGAACAAAATGATGGGGTTCATTTTGTCATAGAAATTATGGTTAGTGCTGTAGAAAGAAAAATTAGGACATGTTTCAAGTGTGATCTCAAATATCTTCCTGTTATATTTCAACAGGAGCAGCCTGTCAGTTGATGCCTTTGTGTTCTACTGCAGCTTCCCAGAGTGTTCTAAAGAACAACTAGAGCGCTAACAGTCTTACTTATGACAAAATTATGGCACACCTGAAGCCATCTTCATTGGAATAAACTGGTAACTCTTAAAACATTTAGGGGCAGATTTACAAGCCCCTTGCGCCACTTTTGCGTCACTTTTCCCATGTTAAAAGTGACGCAAAAGTGGCGCAAGGGCTTGTAAATCTGCCCCTTAATTTAAAAAGGAACAAAATGAGGGGGTTCATTTTGTCATAGAAATTATGGTTAGTGCTGTAGAAAGAAAAATTAGGACATGTTTTTAGTGAGATCTCAAATATCTTCCTGTTATATTTCAACAGGAGCAGCCTGTCAGTTGATGCCTTTGTGTTCTACTGCAGCTTCCGAGAGTGTTCTAAAGAACAACTAGAGCGCTAACAGTCTTACTTATGACAAAAGTATGGCACACCTGAAGCCATCTTGATTGGAATAAACTGGTAACACTTAAAACATTTAATTTAAAAAGGAACAAAATGAGGGGGTTCATTTTGCCATAGAAATTATGGTTAGTGCTGCAGAAAGAAAATTTAGGGCATGTTTTAAGTGAGATCTCAAATCCTCTTCTATTTCATTAGAAAATTCTGACATGCAGACTGAAACAATCACTTTCAATACCAGCAGTAGACTTCCAGTTAACTCCCTGGTGAGCAGTAGCTTTACTACAGTGATCTAATGAACAACTAGAGTGCTAACATTCTGAATTTATGGCAAATGTGTGACACATCTGAATGCCTTCTTGATGGAATCAAAGTAAAAAACTGAAAGCATTTCCTACTGAGGAGACTGCAGTAAATGACGAAATTAGGAAACTTCATAACAAATAAGTCTCCCAAGATGGCCACCAGAGAAAAAAGAGCCCACATGTAGCCCAATGACAGAAGTGTGCAAAACACTTTTTATTTTTAGTTTTTCTGCAGTTTTATATAGTGCAAACTGGTCAGGTAATGGAGCGTTACATCTTACTTGGACCCCTTATTGCGTATTTTGCACAAAGTACATGAGATTGATCTTGCGAAACATTGAACTTTAAGATTCTGTTAACCTGAAGTTGCTCTGAACCGGGCTTTGTAACACCCGTTTTTACCTACTGGTTTTAATTAATTCTCACTGTATTGTATTAGGAAAGAGGATTTACTGTTTTTATGTACACTTTTATGATCTATGTTTCTAAATCAGATCAAATAAAGTTTAATGAATTCTATGGCAGGACGGAGGCAAGGATTATGCATATCTTTCCTCACTTTATTTGCATAGCAGTTCAAAGAAAACATAACACAACAATCATTAAACAAAAGACTACACAACCCATGAACCATTAGTGGGGTAGTCTCCAAGGCAACTATAGTCCAATCATATCACAGTCCATCGTATATAATATCGTGACGTCCCTTCCGCTTCCTCTTTCTTCACTGCTCGTCAGTTAAGTGCATTCCTTACATTCTTGGCTTAATCTGACGTTGTTGCTGTTTGTATAGCGGTTTCTTGTGCACGTTATTAGCATTATTGCCTTGGTATTGTTTCATATTCCCTGCGCAGCAGGCTCTTGCCCGAGCGCGTTCTCCCCTCGCAGTTTCTCCCGCTGTGTGCTCTGCGCGCGGTGAGATCCTGTCAGGCGCGTCTGGTCCGGCGAGGCAGCTCCGTCGAGCGCTCCCGCTGGTCTTTACGCGCGTTTGGGAATCCGGTCACTCCTTTAGTGTCCGCTTGATTCCCGACCAACCCTCGCCTAATTTTGACACCGCTATGCAGTGATTTACCCACACGGCCACGTTAGTGACCAGCGCCACCTGGTGGTGGTAATTGGTATGCGCCTCAGTCTATTCTTATAACAGCTTCGGGGAAAGCCCAGCTGTTGGAGCACCAGCGAGGGGGCTGTCTTAAGGATTTTAAGGGCATTTGTTCTGTGCTCACACCCTCTGCTATCATGTCTTCTCCAAAAGACCATTTTTACTCCTCCTACCAGGAAGTGGAGGAGGAATGGCCCCCCAACTTCTCCCTCCAGCAGTGGACCAAACCCTCTCTCTGGCTATTTCTAGGGCGTTGGCTCCTCTTGGGATCAGGTTGAAAAGCTGGCGAACAGCATCCCTGGGGTGTTCAGTGACCCAGATCTGGTGGTGGCGGGTCCAAGTCGCTCCCAGATGGGGAATAAAAGGGCCGTTAAGCATAACGCGGGGCACTTGGAAGGATTTGATAAACTTACGGAGACCTGCCACAAGAGTGCGCGAACGCTAAAACATGCACCCTGCCGGGAGGAGGAGGGACCGGAGAAAATTGCGACACTGTCACCACTATTGTAGACCCCGACGGCGGGTTTCCCTTAGAGGGAGAGGGTGTATCGGAGGACGATTTCTCCTCCGATGAGGATAAGGACTCGGGGCGTCCCTGGCGTCCAGAGTCCCACTACTCTCAGTCCCCGGTTGGGGACGGGGTCCACTCGGACATGTTTGAGCCTACCCAAATTTACCATCCTAGGTCGGCAGAGTGGACACCTGACGCTAAAGTGGCAGAGTATGTGGTGGGGAAAATCCATCAACCCCTTGAAAGGGAGGTCAGGAATAGGATGAGGGGAGAATGCCCCAGGCCCTCACTGAAGGGGAAGGTGGGACACACGCCTGAAATTGATGAGAAACTATGTACCTTTTTCTCCAAGTATATGAGGGATCCCAAGAAAGGAATTGATAGGTCTTGGACGTGGTAGGGCCCTTGACCCAAATTCTTCAATTGACGGAGCGTTCCAAAGTGTCAGGATCCCCTTTGTCCACGGATATTGTGGCTGGTTGGGCGCACTACCCTAAACCCTAAAACACTACCCCCTCCACTACCCAAACACCACTGCACTACCCTAAACCCTAAAACACTACCCCCAGCACGACACCCTACACTACCCAAACATAACTGCACTACCCTAAACTCTAAAACACTACCACCAGCATGACTCCCTACACTACCCAAACACCACTGCACTACCCTAAACCCTAAAACACTACCTCCAGCACGACCCCCTACACTACCCAAACACCACTGCACTACCCTAAACCCTAAAACACTAACCCCAGCATGACCCCCTACACTACCCAAACACCACTGCACTACCCTATACCCTAAAACACGACCCACTACACAACACAAACACGACTGCACTACCCTAAAACACTACCCACAGCATGACCCCCTTCACTACACAAACACCACTGCACTGCCCTAAACCCTAAAACACTACCCCAGCACTATCCCCTACACTACCCAAACACCACTGCACTAACATAAACCCTAAAACACTACCCCCAGCACAACCCCCTACACTACACAAACACCACTGCACTACCCTAAACCCTAAAACACTACCCCCAGCACGACTCCCTACACTACCCAAACACCACTGCACTACCCTAAACCCTAAATCTACCCCCAGCATGACCCCCTACACTACCCAAACACCACTGCATTACCCTAAACCATAAATCACTACCCCCAGCATGACCCCCTACACTACACAAACACCACTGCACTACCCTAAACCCTAAAACACTACCCCCAGCATGACCCCCTACACTACTCAAACACCACTGCACTACCCTAAACCCTAAAACACTACCCCCAGCACGACCCCCTATACTATGCACTACCCTAAACCCTAAAACACTACCCCCAGCATGACCCCCTACACTACCCAAACACCACTGCACTACCCTAAACCCTAAAACACTACCCCCAGCACGACCCCCTACACCACCCAAACACCACTGCACTACCCTAAACCCTAGAAAAGAAACCCCCACCCCATGCCCAATCCCCCTTACCTCTCACTCCTCATGGTTCCTCTCTCCTCGTGGTTCCTGCTTCACGTCATCTCTGAGGGGCGGTGCACGTCGTTGTGAGGAAACGGAACAGCCTCTGTTTCCTTACAACGACATGGATCGTCTACATGTTTTTAGAACGCATGGTCATTTACCATAAATATCTTTACAACAAAATTTGTTGTAAAGGCATGCGTGGTAAATGACCATGCGTTCTAAAAAAATGCGTAGTAATGACTTCGTGATGTACAACGCATGCCTGGTAATGCATGCGTTGTAATGGTATCGCAAAGTAAAAAAGTCATTGTAACGGCTGTCTACCGATCGAAGCTGGCCCCTGTTCTTCAGTGAGACGTTTGTTTGATTAATTAGGAGGAAGGAATGTGGTTTGTTTACCGAAAAGTGCATTCCCGGCTGTTGTATTGTGAAAGTGTCCGCGTGGCCTGGTTTCACTTCCGGTGAGAGAGTGGAAGAGTCTGTTTGGATCAAAAGGAGTTCTGTTGTTGGACGCGGCTGGCGCGACATGTCATCAGAAAACATAGCTAATGGAAAGCGTCCTCCCTGAAGTGTGGAACAGTGCCATGAGAGTTCAACGAGTGTGCGTCCCACCGCAGTATGACCGTACCGCGTGACCCATGTGCTGCCTCCAGGGTACGGGAGGCAGAAGCGGCATCGCAGGTCCTCTTGAAGACCGTTGTAGCACTAATTCTACATTTTTGTACTAGGGCATTTTAACTTCGTTGTTCCTGCCAGATACAAAGAGAAGATCCTGTGTTATTCAGTGCCCTCGTTACCTTTTTTGTGGGTTGTGGTGCTTGTCACATCGCTGCCCCGCCGGTGCACTCGACTGGGCACCCCACCTCGTGTGCCATCTGCAGGGCCTCTGCCTTCGGATCACTGGTTTCGGTTTCTGGAGTGGCAGCATAAACAGTTGCTCCCAAAGGACTAGCCTGAACACTTAGGTGAATATCCCCTGCACCAGCATTCCACGGAAATTCTTTCCTAGCTCTCCCACGTCAACAAGCACGGCTCCGCTCGCGACACCGTATGACGTCATCGGAGCCATAAGAGGACCTCGTTGGCGTGCTGACGTCAGTTCCACCCATTTTTTCCGTGCCACCGAGGCAAACAGGGGACCGAGACATTTTCACATGTATACATAGTATAATAAATATATATATATTCACTGAAAAAACCATAGGTTTCAGGCACGTTATAGTTAGAAATTAGCATTTAAAAAACCTTAGAAATTCACTGAAAAAACCATAGGTTTCAGGCACGTTATAGTTAGAAATTAGCATTTAAAAAAACCTTACAAATTCACTGAAAAAACCATAGGTTTCAGGGGCGTTATAGTTAGTTGGACATTTCACTCGTACAAAACCATAGAAATTCCCCCGTTATAGTTAGTTCAGCTAACTATAACTTGCGCGACCGCAATGCACTGCTGATGACGTCACATATTACATCACTCATGACATGGTCAGTGACATCACTCATGACATCACTGATGACATCTCAAATTACATCACTGATGACATCATCCAGTGAATGTGTGTTTTTCTGAAAATTAAATATGTTTTATATATGTATATCTCAAGGTCGATGGAAGAATAAATGGGTATATAAGTGTCTAAATGGATGATTTTTTTGTAAAATTGATTGTATAACTGACTAAGTGTATCTTAGTGAATACATGGGTTAGTGAGTAATGTTTAAATATGAAAATATCTGTATCAGTCTCTCACTTTGTGTATAAGTGGCTGCATGGGTTGGTGAGTAGCTACATGAGTGTCTATATGGGTTATTAGTTGTTTTTTTGAGTATCAGTATGAGTGTCTGTATGGTTCGGTGGGGGTATTACTTAGTGCATAGATGCATGAATGAGTGACTCACTGTTTGTATGTGTTGAAGACAGCATGTGTGCAGGACTGTATAGATGGATGAGTATGTGTATGGGTGTGTTAGTGAGTGAATGACTGTCTCAATAGTGTCTTTATGAGTAACTACATATGTTTTAAACTAGTATATGTGAGTATTGGTGTATATAAGTGAGTATATGTGAGAGTGAGAGATTGGAAGAGTTCCTGTACAAATAAGTAGGTGTTTCTATAAGTGATTGTTTAAGAGAGTAAGTTTGTGTAAGTTTCTGTAGAAGTAAGTGTGGTAGTGTGTGTATAACTGTATATGCAAGTAAATGGATGTTTGATACTTTGTTTGCATGTGTGACTATGTGTGTGAGTAACTCTATGGATGAATGGCGGTGTGTAACAGGATGTATAGGTGTATGAGTACATATGATGAGTGAGTACATGTATGAGTGACTGTATAGGGACTGTTGGTGAATGAGTGGATGTGTGTGTAGATCTTGGAATTACTGAATAGGTGTGTTGTAACTGGTATTGGTATGTCCATTGTTTTGAAAATGTTAGTTTGTATTTTTGAGTGTGTGTATCATAGGTTATATTAGGGTGAGAGGAGATCTGCCACTGTATCACAAGGTTGATGTCATCAGTGATGTCATCAGTGATGTCATTTGAGATGTCATCAGTGATGTCATGAGTGATGTCACTGACCATGTCATGAGTGATGAAATATGTGACGTCATCAGCAGTGCATTGCGGGCGCGCGAGTTAAAGTTAGCTGAACTAACTATAACGGGGGAATTTCTATGGTTTTGTACGAGTGAAATGTCCAACTAACTATTACGCCCCTGAAACCTATGGTTTTTCAGTGAATATATATTATCTACTGGCGGTCGCCAGTAGATAGTTATAGTTACAACCTATTATCCATAGGAAATCCGCGACATTCTATTTGAAATAACTCTCTTGCCGGTTGACGTATCTTCGCAAAATTTTCAAACTTTGTGGGCGCTCCGGTCCGCTCCTACCCTGAAAGTCTCGGGGGATTCGTCAAGCGGGGGCCGAGAAAAAGGGGGTCCCAAAACGCGTTTTCCCCATGCAATTTTCCATAGGAAACTTTAGACACGGCTACAGCCCGAACTGCTGAACGGAATTACACCAAATTTGGCAAAGAGGTAGTTCTTGGTTCAGAAAGAACCCTTTTGTTAAATGGTGTAAATCCGTTCAGTAGTTGCTGAGAAAATCAAAAGTAAAAAGATAGTGATATCTATGGCCGAGTAGGGTCCGCGTACCCTCAGCGCACCCTGCGCGCACCGTCCCGATCACGAGCTGCATGTTAATTGGCTGTCAGCTGGCTGTCAACATTCCGATTCAGGAAATGTTGGCAGCCATTTTGTCCCTCGGTAGAACCGAGGGACAGAAACAAGTGCGCAAAGCGCACAAAGGTGCAGGGTAGAAACACCCTGACCCCCTAGGTTTGCTCAGGGGTCCCACAAGGGTGCACGAATCCTGCAGGAAAAAAAATCGAAGCGCGGTCTCCGCGCTCGATTGCATTTGCCCCCGGGTGGCCCAAGTCCCGGGGGCATGGTGAGGGGGTTAAATTTATGTATGGGGGGCCTCAAGGGCCTCCCAAGCCCCGAGGACCGCCACCCCCGGGGCTTTCTTTTGAAAATGGTGCGGGAGGGCTCTGAGCCCTCCCGCAGCCCCGGGACCACCACCTCCCCGGGGCTTCTTTGTTTGCCATTTAAAAACCTGTGTGGGGGGGCTCCAGCCCCCCCACACGCCCCGGGGACCGCCACCTCCCCGGGGCTGTGTTGATGTAGGGAGGGGGGCCGCGCGGCCCCCCTCCTGGAGCCCTTGATGGCCCTGGGGACCGCCACCCCCCAGGGCCGGCTCCTGCAGTGTCCCGGGGTGCCTACCCCCGGGACACTGTAGTTTGCTATGGCAGGACGGGAGCCTCGCGGCTCCCGTCCTGCCATAGCAAACTGCTTTGGATATTGGAAGAGAGAGCAGGAAAACTGCTCTCTCTTCCAATATCCAAAGCACATTGCTTTTCCACATGGGGAGCTTCATCTTAGCAGCTCCCCATGTGGAAAAGCAATGCCGGCTCCCAAGGGACGCGGGGAGCCGGCGGGACTGTGGGGGATTGGGGACCCCCACAGTCCCCAACGGAGAGGGCCAGCCCGGGGATGGGGTCCCCGGGGCAAGTAGTGGCCCGGGAGGGGAGCCACGTGGCCCCCTCCCCAAAAAATAAAAATAAAAAAAAAAACGGAAAGGCCGGCCCTGGGGGATGGGGTCCCCGGGGCCATAAATGGCCTGAGGAGGGGGCCACGCAGCCCCCTCCAAAGAAAAAAAAAAAACGAGGCCATGCCCCGGGGGATGGGGTCCCGGGGCCAATACAGGCCCAGGGAAGGGGGCCACGCGGCCCCCTTCCCGTTTTTTTAATATTTAATTTTAAAAAGGGGTAAGGCCCTAGGGGATGGGGTCCCCAGGGCATAAAAACTGGAAAAAGGAAGGGGGGCCACAGAGCCCCCCTTCAGGGGACAAATTATTATTTTTTTTTTTTAAACGATCGGGCCCGCAGGCCCCGCCGCCTTCCTTCACCACTCTGCAAACGCGCCCCTGGCGCGTTTGCAGATGGGGAAGTAATTCCCGTTCAATACTGGGGTCCCTGGGGGCCAACTAGCCCACCAGGAACCTCCAGTATGCGCCAGGGGGCTGCCTTGCATAGAGGTGTACAGAGGCCATGCCCCTTTTTACACCTCTCTGCAACGCAGCTCTGTGGCGCTTAATGGAGGTAGCTGGTGGGCTAGTTGCACCCCAGGGACCCTCAGGATTTAAGGGGACTTAATCCCCCGACTTAAAACGCCCCACGGGGCGCGTTTGCACAGTGGTGAAGGGAGGGGGCGGGGCTTCAGGTGACATGTGTGCAAACAGGCCCCATGGCGCGTTTTAAGATGGGGAATTAAATCCCCTTCAATCCTGAGGGTCTCTGGGGGCCAACTAGCCCAACAGGTACATCCAGAAAGCGCCACAGAGCTGCGTTGCAGAGAGGTGTAAAAGGGGTGTGGCCTCTCTACACGTCTCTGCAACGCAGCCCCTGGCGCATACTGGAGGTTCCTGGTGGGCTAGTTGGCCCGTAGGGACCCACATGATTCAAGGGGACTTAATCCCCTAACTTAAAACGCGCCACGGGCGCGTTTGCACAGATGTCACCTCAGGCCCCGCCCCTCCCTTCACCATTGTGCAAATATTCTTCTAAAATCATCCGAAATACGAATTCCGATTTACTCACCTGTTATAAGGAGAGACCTCAGTGCTATATCTTTCAGCCCAGTACTAATCCTGAAAAGTAATTTTAACCGTACTTACCAGTAACTTGAATTTCCTTCCATAGGATATCATTGACTGGTTTCACTTGGAAATTCTTCTAAGTGTGGAGTTTTGGAACTTTAAAATATTCCTCTAAAATCAGCCGAAATACGAATTCCGATTTACTCACCTGTTATCAGGAGAGACCTCAGTGCTGCATCTTTCAGCCCAGTACTAATCCTGAAAAGTAATTTTAACCGTACTTACCAGTAACTTGAATTTCCTTCCATAGGATATCATTGCCTGCTTTTTGCTGAAAAAGTTTCTAAGTCTTGATTTTTGAAACATACAAATATTCCTCTAAAATCAGCCGTAATCCGAATTCCGATTTACTCACCTGTTATAAGGAGAGACCTCAGTGCTGCATCTTTTAGCCCAGTACTGGTCCTGAAAAGTAATTTTAACCGTACTTACCAGTAACTTGAATTTCCTTCCATAGGCTAATATAGACTGGTTTCACTTGGAAATTCTTCTAAGTGTGGAGTTTTGGAACTTTAAAATATTCATCTAAAATCAGCCAAAATACGAATTCCGATTTACTCACCTGTTATCAGGAGAGACCTCAGTGCTGCATCTTTCAGCCCAGTACTAATCCTGAAAAGTAATTTTAACCGTACTTACCAGTAACTTGAATTTCCTTCATAGGCTAACATTGACTGGTTTCACTTGGAAATTCTTCTAAGTGTGGAGTTTTGGAACTTTATAATATTCCTCTAAAATCAACCAAAGTACGAATTCCAATTTACTCACCTGTTATCAGGAGAGAACCCAGTGCTGCATCTTTTAGCCCAGCACTGACCCTGAAAAGTAATTTTAACCGTACTTACCAGTAACTTATATTTTCTTCCATAGGAATCCATTGTCTGGTTTTCAGCAGAAAAGTTTCAAAGTGTCAATTTTCACAAACTACAAATATTCCTAAAAATCGCCTGTATGACTTAAACGCATTCTTTCAACTGTTTACAGGAGATGCACCAGTGCTGGATCCAGGATCCAACACTGAGTAAGAAAAAGTAACGATAACAGTTTTTAACTTCTAAGTGAATTCCCTTCCATAGGATAACATTGGTGATTCTATGAGAAAAAGTTTCTAATTGTGAACTTTTAAAGTACAATAATATTCCTTAAAAATCACGACTGTAACCAAAACGCTTTTACTCAACTGTTTACAGGAGATGTCCCAGGACTGAATCTAGGATCCAGTCCTGTGGTTAGAAAAGTAATCCATAAAGTAACTAATTGCATTTAACTAGAAATTCACATTGAGCTGAATGTTGCATTGTGTTTGAAAATGTGTTGCCCATTGCAACAACTGTAACTACTGTACTTAAAAGTCTATTGCCTATGTGCAAAGTATTTAAACTAAAGTAATTCATTCTGAGAAAGTATGTTTTGTAATGTAATGTATAATGTAATTACAATGTAATTTAAAAAATAAAATATGTAAAAAAAAATTGTTTCTAAAAATGTAGTAAATAAGTATGAAAAAATGTATATAACAATTAATACATTTAAAAATTGACATTTACAAAACCTTTGAAATTCACTGAAAAAACCGTAGGTTTCAGACATGTTATAGTTACAAATTAGCATTTAAAAAACCTTTGAAATTCACTGAAAAAACCATAGGTTTCAAGGACGTTATAGTTACAAATTAGCATTTAAAAAACCTTTGAAATTCACTGAAAAAACCATAGGTTTTAGGGACAGTTATAGTTAGTTGGACATTGCACTCGTACAAAACCCGTGAAATTCCCCGTTATAGTTAGTCCAGCTAACTATAACTCGCGCCCCGCAATGCACTGCTGATGACGTCACATATTACATCACTCATGACATGGTCAGTGACATCACTGATGACATCACTGATGACATCTCAAATGACATCACTGATGACATCATCCACGTGATAATCTGATGCACCTCCTCACACCCTAATATAACCTTTGATACACCCACTCTAAATTACAGACTGCCATTCGCAAAACCATAGACACTCCAACACCAATAACTACATACCCACTCACTGATTCTTAGGTCTACGCACACATCCACTCACTCACCCGTACAGTCACTCATACTTACGGTCACTCAGTACAGGACTATCATATGCACTCATACTCCTATATAGACACTCAAACACCGCCACTCATCCATAGAGGTACTCACACACCTAGTCAGTCATGCAAATAATTAAACACTACCATTTACTCACCTATACAGTTATACACACACCAGCTCACTTACTCATACAAATACTAGCACATTCTTACGCTCTTATACAATCACTGATACAAGCACACACTCATCCATACAGCCACTATCACAATCACTCACTCTCGCTTATAGCTATTTATATACTCCAACACACATATATACTGCCTTTCACATATGTAGTTACTCACACATGTACCACTGGGACATACATTCACTCACTAACACACTCTTACACACACTTACCCACCCATACAGTCTATCACAGATGCACTCTTGAAACCATCCACCCAGTGAATCACCCACTCACACATCTATGCACAGAGTTGCACACACCCCTCCCACACAAACACTCAGGCACCCATACAGATACTCAGACAAGCATTCAATAACTCATATAGACACTCATGTAGCTATTCACAAACACATGCAGCCACTTACACAGCAACAGACAGACGGATACAGACATTCACCCAGTTTAGTCACTAACCCATGCATTCAGTAAGATACGTTAAATCACTCACTTATAGAGTCAGTCACGCACCTACTAAATCATCCATACAGACACTTACACACCCATTCATTCTTCAATACGTCTTTTCCTATATATATTAAAAATATTTAAACTTTACAGAAACACACAGTCACTGGATGATGTCATCAGTGATGTCATTTGAGATGTCATCAGTGATGTCATCAGTGATGTCACTGACCATGTCATGAGTGATGTAATATGTGACGTCATCAGCAGTGCATTGCGGGGCGCGAGTTATAGTTAGCTGGACTAACTATAACGGGGAATTTCACGGGTTTTGTACGAGTGCAATGTCCAACTAACTATAACTGTCCCTAAAACCTATGGTTTTTTCAGTGAATATATATATATATATATATATATATATTCACTGAAAAAAACATAGGTTTCAGGCACATTATAGTTAGAAATTAGCATTTAAAAAACCTTAGAAATTCACTGAAAAAACCATAGGTTTTAGGGAAAGTTATAGTTAGTTGGACATTTCACTCGTACAAAACCATAGAAATTCCCCTGTTATAGTTAGTTCAACTAACTATAACTCGCGCCCCGCAATGCACTGCTGATGACGTCACATATTACATCACTCATGACATGGTCAGTGACATCACTGATGACATCACTGATGACATCTCAAATGACATCACTGATGACATCACTGATGACATCATCCATGTGATAATTTCATGCATCTTCTCTCACCCTAATATAACTTTTGATACACCCACTCTAAATTACAGACTGCCATTCTCAAAATCATAGACACTCCAACACCAATAACTACATACCCACTCACTGATTCTTAGGTCTACACACACATCCACTCACTCACCCGTACAGTCACTCATACTTACGGTCACTCAGTACAGGACTATCATATGCACTCATACACCTATATAGACACTCACACACAGCCACTCATCCATAGAGGTACTCACACACCTAATCAGTCATGCAAATAATTAATCACACTGCCATTTACTCACCTATACAGTTATACACACACAAGCTCACTTACTCATACAAATACTAGCACATTCTTACGCTCTTATACAATCACTGATACAAGCACACACTCATCCATACAGCCACTCTCACAATCACACACTCTCACTTATAGCCATTTATATACTCTAACACACATATATACTGCCTTTCACATATGTAGTTACTCACACATGTACCACTGAGATATACATTCACTCACTAACACACCCATACACACACTCACCCACCCATACAGTCCATCACAGATGCACTATTGAAACCATGCACCCAGTGAATCACCCACTCACACATCTATGCACAGAGTCATACACACCCCACCCACACAAACACTCAGGCACCCATACAGATACTCAGACAACCAATCAATAACTCATATAGACACTCATGTAGCTATTCACAAACCCATGCAGCTGCTTACACACCAACAGACAGACGGATACAGACATTCACACAGTTTAGTCACTAACCCATGCATTCAGTAAGATACATTTAATCACTCACTTATAGACTCAGTCACGCACCTACTAAATCATCCATTCAGACACTTATACACCCACTCATTCTTCAATATGCCTTTCCCTATATATATTAAACATATTTAAACTTTACAGAAACACACAGTCACTGGATGATGTCATCAGTGATGTCATCAGTGATGTCATTTGAGATGTCATCACTGATGTCATCAGTGATGTCACTGACCATGTCATGAGTGATGTAATCAGCAGTGCATTGCGGGGGCGCGAGTTATAGTTAGCTGAACTAACTATAACGGGGAATTTCTCTGGTTTTGTACGAGTGAAATGTCCAACTAACTATAACTTTCCCTAAAACCTATGGTTTTTTCAGTGAATTTCTAAGGTTTTTTAAATGCTCATTTCTAACTATAACGTGCCTGAAACCTATGGTTTTTCAGTAAATTTCAAAGGTTTTTAAATGCTAATTTCTAACTATAACGTGCCTGAAACCTATGGTTTTTCAGTTAATTTCAAAGGTTTTTTAAATGCTAATTTCTAACTATAACGTGTCTGAAACCTACGGTTTTTCAGTGAATTTCAAAGGTTTTTTAAATGCTAATTTCTAACGATTACGTGCCTGAAACCAATGGCTTTTTAAGTGAATTTCAAAGGTTTTTTAAATGCTAGTTTCTAACTATGCCTACAGAGGTAGGACATGTGAAGAAAGAAGAAAAAACGCACAGAAAGAAGCAAAAGAAATGCAGAAAGAAGCAACAGAAGTCCACAAACACGAACAAAAGTGCAGGAAGAAGCAAGACGTGCAGAAAGAACCAACAGAGGAGCAGAAAGAGGCATTGTTGTAAAATCATCCTGTGCCCACAACTTTTTCAGACGGGTACTGGTGGTAACTGACTCTGACTAACCAGGCCTAGAGCCAGTGCTATGCTAAAAGACACTTAGAATACAGTGAAAACACCTACATACACTAGGGAACACTATGCATTGGGGTACCCCTGTGATTAGCATGACCTCCTCTGTAAGGCCCTAGTACATAATAGGGCAGGGGAATTAAAACTATCTCTAAGTCAGAGGTGCAGAAATATGCTACTTTAAGTAGTAGTCGCGTTTGCAGAGTGGTGGAGAAAGGGTGCTGGGCGTCCAACCAACGCTCAGGAATTCCGCTGTGTAGGGCTTACAGGGGGTACCAGGAGGGATTCTTGGCCCCCAAACTCCCTCAGGACTAAATTGGACTTCATCCCCCATCCCGTAGTCTGCCATGAGGCACGTTTGCAGAGTGGTAGAGAAAAGGGGCCATGGCCTCCGAAGACGTCTTAGCAATCCCACTGTGTGGGACTTACTGGAGGTAACAAGAGGGGTGGTTGGCCCCCAAGGACATCCTTGGGGGCCAACTTCCCAAACTATTACCTCCAGTCAGTCCCACACAGCAGCATTGGTAAGTACTCGAACCAGGCCACGCCCACTTTGCCCACCACTCTACAAACGCGCTCCCTGGCACGCTCTTGGATGGGGATTGAAGTCCCTGTCACTGCTGGGGGTCCTTTAGGGGCCAACTAGCCTACCTTTTACCTCCAGTAAGCCCTACGCAGTGGGATTGGTGAGAGGTAGACAAAGGCCATGCCCCTTTCTCCACCACTCTGCAAACACGCCCCTGGCACGTTGTAAGTTGGGGATTAAGTCCCCTTGAATCCTGAAGGTCCCTGGGGTCCAACTAGCCCACCAGGTACCTCCAGTAAGCGCCACAGAGCTGCGTTGCAGAGAGGTGTAAAAAGGGGCATGGCCTGGACCACCTCTCTGCAACGCAGACCTGTGGTGCTTCAGGAGGTACCTGGTGGGCTAGTTGACCTCAGGGGCCCTCAGAGATTGAAGGGGAATTAATTCCCCAACTTAAAACGCACCACAGGGCGTGTTTGCACACATGTCACCTCAGGCCCCGCCCCCTCCCTTCACCACTGTGCAAACATGCCCCATGGTACATTTTAAGTTGGGGGATTAAGTCCCCTTGAATTCGGAGGGTCCCTGGGGTCCAAATAGCCCACCAGGTACCTCCAGTAAGGGCCACAGAGCTGCGTTGCAGAGAGGTGTAAAAAGGGGCGTGGCCTGGGCCACTTCTCTGCAACGCAGCGCAGTGGCGCTTACTGGAGGTACCTGGTGGGCTAGTTGGCCCCCAGGGACCCTCAGGATTGAAGATGAATTAATTACCCAACTTAAAATGCGCCACAGGGCGTGTTTGCACACTTGTCACCTCAGGCCCCGCCACCTCCCTTCACCACTGTGCAAACACGCCCGTGGCGCATTTTAAGTTGGGGGATAAAGTCCCCTTGAATCCTGAGGGTCCCTGGGGTCCAACTAGCCCACCAGGTACCTCCAGTAAGCGCCACAGAGCTGCGTTGCAGAGAGGTGTAAAAAGGGGCGTGGCCTGGACCACCTCTCTGCAACGCAGCCCTGTGGCACTTACTGGAGGTACCTGGTGGGCTAGTTTGCCCCCAGGGACCCTCAGGATTGAAGAGGAATTAATTCCCCAACTTTAAACGTGCCGCAGGGCGTGTTTGCACACATGTCACCTCAGGCCCCGCCCCCTCTCTTCACCACTGTGCAAACGCGCCCCGTGGCACGTTTTAAGTTGGGGGATTAACTCCCCTTGAATCCTGAGGGTCCCTGGGGTCCAACTATCCCACTAGGTACCTCCAGTAAGCGCCACAGAGCTGCATTGCAGAGAGGTGTAAAAAGGGGCGTGGCCTGGACCACCTCTCTGCAACGCAGCGCAGTGGCGCTTACTGGAAGCACCTGGTGGGCTAGTTGGCCCCTAGGGGACCTCAGGATTGAAAGGGAATTAATTCCCCAACTAAAACGCGCCACAGGGCGTGTTTGCACACATGTCACCTCAGGCCCCGCCCCCTCCCTTCACCACTGTGCAAACGCGCCCCGTGGTGCATTTTAAGTTGGGGGATTAAGTCCCCTTGAATCCTGAGGGTACCTGGGCTCCAACTAGCCCACTAGGTACCTCCAGTAAGCGCCTCAGAGCTGCGTTGCAGAGAGGTGTAAAAAGGGGCTTGGCCTGGAGCACCTCTCTGCAACGCAGGCCTGTGGCGCTTACTGGAGGTACCTGGTGGGCTAGTTGGCCCCCAGGGGCCCTCAGGATTGAAGGGGAATTAATTCCCCAACTTAAAACGCGCCACAGGGCGTGTTTGCACACATGTCACCTCAGGCCCCGCCCCCTCCCTTCACCACTGTGCAAAGGCGCCCAGTGGCGCGTTTTAAGTTGGGGGATAAAGTCCCCTTGAATCCTGAGGGTCCCTGGGGTCCAACTAGCCCACCAGGTACCTCCAGTAGGCGCCACAGAGCTGCGTTGCAGATCGGTGTAAAAAGGAGCGTGGCCTGGACCACCTCTCTGCAACGCAGCCCTGTGGCGCTTACTGGAGGTACCTGGTGGGCTAGTTGGCCCCCAGGGACCCGCAGTATTCAAGGGGAATTAATTCCACAATTTAAAACGCGACACAGGGCGCGTTTGCAGAGTGTTGCTGGGAGGGGGCGGGGCCTCCGGCACTAATGCAGTGTTTTTTTTTTTTAAATGTTTAGAAAGGGGGCTGTGTGGCCCCCCTTCTTTTTACTTTCTTGGGGCCCTGGGGACCCCATCCCCCAGGGCCTGACCCCAATTTAAAAAAAAAAAATATATGAATGGGAAGGGGGCCTCGTGGGCCCCCCTCCCGTGGCCAATTCCAGCCCCGGGGACCCCATCCCCCGGGGCATGGCCACATATATTTTTTATGGAGGGGGGCTGCGTGGCCCCCCTCCTGAGGCCTCTATTGGCTGCGGGGACCCCATCCCCCGGGGCCGGCCTTTATTTATTTATTTCTTTATTTATTTTGGGAGGGGGGCCGCGTGCCCCCAGGGTCCCGCTGGCTCCCCACGTCCTGCAGGAGCCGGCATTGCTTTTCCACATGGGGAGCTGCTGACATGCAGCTCCCCGTGTGGAAAAGCAATCTGCTTTGCTTCAATGAAGCAAAGCAGTTTGCAATGACAGGGGGGAGCCGCGCGGCTCCTGCCCTGTCATTGCAAACAGCAGTGTCCCGGGAGTGGGCACCCCGGGACACTGCAGGAGCCGGCCCTGTGGGGTGGTGGTCCCCAGGGCCATCAAGGGCTCCAGGAGGGGGGCCGCGCGGCCCCCCTCCCACCTATTGCACAGCCCGGGGGAGGTGGTGGTCCTGGGGCTCGGGGGTCCGTAACGGACCCCCGTATTTGAATATTAGTGCCCTGGGGAGGTGGCGGTCCCCGGGGCATGTGGGGGGGCTCGAGCCCCTCCACACAGGTGTATTTTAAGAAAAAAAAAAGCCCCGGGGGTGGTGGTCCCCGGGGCTTGGGGGGGCCTTGGAGGCCCCCCACACATTAAAAATAAGAAGGTGGTCCCCGGGGCTGCGAGGGGGCCATGTGCCCCCCACAAATATTTATGGAAAGCCCCGTGGGGTGGCAGTCCCCGGGGCTGTGGGGGCCTCCCTGGGCCACCGCAATAACATTATTGCATGCCCCCGGGACTTGGCCCACCCGGGGGCTAAATAATAACGAAGCGCAGGAGCCCGCGCTTCCTTTTTTAAAAATTTTCGGCCGAAATTTGCGCTGTGTGTGCGAATCTCGCCGATTTTTTCAAAAAATGCTTTTGGGCCCTGGGGGTCCTTGTGGGACCCCTGAGCAGGCCTAGGGGTCAGGGTGTTTCTACCCTACCCCCTTTCTTGTTTTTTGCATTTCTTTTTCTCTTTTCTTGTGACTCGGTTCTACCGAGTCACAAGATGGCTGCCAACACTTCCTGGTTTGGAGTGTTGACAGCCAATTAGAATAAAGTTTGTGGTCGGGAGGGTCCGCGGATCCACCGCGCCTCTAAATATCGAAAATTTTATTTTTGATTTTCTCAGCAACTACTGAATGGATTTACACCATTTAAGAAAAAGAGTTCTTTCTGAAACAAGGACTACCTTTGTGCCAAATTTTGTGTAATTCCGTTCTGCAGTTCCAGCTGTAGCCGTGTCTAAAGTTTCCTATGGGAAATGCATTTTTCGACCTCTTTTTTTTAATTTCTCAGGAACTACTGAACGGATTTACACCATTTAACAAAAAGAGTTCTTTCTGAAACAAGGGCTACCTTTTTGCCAAATTTGGTGCAATTCCATTCAGCAGTTCGGGCTGTAGCCGTGTCTAAAGTTTCCTATGGGAATTAACATGGAGAAAACACGTTTTGGGACCCCCTTTTTTCTCGGCCCCCGCTTGCTGAATCACTCTGAAACTTTCAAAACAGGAGCTGACCGGAGCGCCCCACTAGTTTTAAAAATTTCGTAATGATTCGTCAACCGGCGCCAAAGTTATTGGGAAAAGAAAAAACGCTTTTTGAATAGAAACAAGGTCCTAACTATAACTACCTACTGGCGACCGCCAGTAGGTAATATATATATAAATATATTCACTGAAAAAACCATAGGTTTTAGGGAAAGTTATAGTTAGTTGGACATTGCACTCGTACAAAACCCGTGAAATTCCCCCGTTATAGTTAGTTCAGCTAACTATAACTCGCGCCCGCAATGCACTGCTGATGACGTCACATATTACATCACTCATGACATGGTCAGTGACATCACTGATGACATCACTGATGACATCATCCAGTGACTGTGTGTTTCTGTAAAGTTTAAATATGTTTAATATATATAGGGAAAGGCGTATTGAAGAATGAGTGTGTGTATAAGTGTCTGAATGGATGATTTAGTAGGTGCGTGACTGACTCTATAAGTGAGTGATTAAACGTAGCTTACTGAATGCATGGGTTAGTGACTAAACTGTGTGAATGTCTGTATCCGTCTGTCTGTTGCTGTGTAAGCGGCTGCATGGGTTTGTGAATAGCTACATGAGTGTCTATATGAGTTATTGATTGGTTGTCTGAGTATCTGTATGGGTGCCTGAGTGTTTGTGTGGGTGGGGTGTGTGTGACTCTGTGCATAGATGTGTGAGTGGGTGATTCACAGGGTACATGGTTTCAAGAGTGCATCTGTGATGGACTGTATGGGTGGGTGAGTGTGTGTATGGGTGTGTTAGTGAGTGAATGTATATCTCAGTGGTACATGTGTGAGTAACTACATATGTGAAAGGCAGTATATATGTGTGTTGGAGTATATAAATGGCTATAAGTGAGAGTGTGTGATTGTGAGAGTGGCTGTATGGATGAGTGTGTACTTGTATCAGTGATTGTATAAGAGCGTAAGAATGTGCTATTATTTGTATGAGTAAGTGAGCTGCTGTGTGTATCACTGTATAGGTGAGTAAATGGCAGTGTGATTAATTATTTGCATGACTGACTACGTGTGTGAGTACCTCTATGGATGAGTGGCGGTGTGTGAGTGTCTATGTAGGTGTATGAGTGCATATGATAGTCCTATACTGAGTGACCATAAGTATGATTGACTGTACAGGTGAGTGAGTGGATGTGTGTGTAGACCTAAGAATCAGTGAGTGGGTATGTAGTTATTGCTGTTGTATGGTTTTGAGAATGGCAGTCTGTAATTTAGAGTGGGTGTATCAAAGGTTATATTAGGGTGTGAGAAGATGCATCAAATTATCACATGGATGATGTCATCAGTGATGTCATTTGAGATGTCATCAGTGATGTCATCAGTGATGTCACTGACCATGTCATGAGTGATGTAATATTTGACGTCAGCAGCAGTGCATTGCGGGGGCGCGAGTTATAGTTAGCTGAACTAACTATAACGGGGGAATTTCCACGGGTTTTGTACGAGTGCAATGTCCAACTAAATATAACTTTCCCTAAAACCTATGGTTTTTTCAGTGAATTTCTAAGGTTTTTAAATGCTAATTTCTAACTATAACGTGCCTGAAACCTATGGTTTTTCTAGTGAATTTCAAAGGTTTTTAAATGCTAATTTCTAACTATAACGTGCCTGAAACCTATGGTTTTTCAGTGAATTTCAAAGGTTTTTAAATGCTAGTTTCTAACTATGCCTACAGAGGTAGGACATGTGAAAAAAGAAGAAAAAACGCACAGAAAGAAGCAAAAGAAATGCAGAAAGTAGCAACAGGAGTCCACAAAGACGAAGAAAAGTGCAGGAAGAAGCAAAAGATGTGCAGAAAGAACCAACAGAGGAGCAGAAAGAGGCCTTGTTCCAAAATCATCCTGTGCCCACAACTTTTTCCGATGTGTACTGGTGGTAACTGACTCTGACTAACCAGAGCCAGTGCTATGCTAAAACACACTTAGAATACAGTTAAAACACCTACATACACTAGGGAACACTATGCGTTGGGGTACCCCTGTGATTAGCATGACCTCCTCTGTAAGTCCCTAGTACATAATAGGGCAGGGGCATTAAAACTACCTCTTAAAACGCGCTACAGGGCGCGTTTGCACAGTGGTGAAGGGAGGGGGGGCCTGAGGTGACATGTGTGCAAACGCGCCCGTGGCACGTTTTAAGTTGCGAGATTAAGTCCCCATGAATCCTGAGTGTCCCTGGGGCCCAACTAGCCCCCAGGTACCTACAGTGATGACCACAGAGCTGAGTTGCAGAGCGCGTTCCGAGGCCACGCACCTTTTTCACCTCTCTGCAACGCAACTCTGTTGTGCTTACTGAAGGTACCTGGTGGGCTAGTTGGACTCAAGGACCCTCAGGATTGAAGGGGACTTAATCTCCCAACTTAAAACACGCCACGGGGCCTGTTTGCACACATGTCACCTCAAACCCCGCCCCTCCCTTCACCACTGTGCAAACGCGCCCGTGGCGCGCTTTTAAGTTGGGGATTAAGTCCCCTTGAATCATGAGGGTCCCTGGGGCCCAACTAGCCCACCCTGTACCTCCAGTATGCGCCAGGAGGCTGCGTTGCAGAGAGGTGTTCAGAGGCCACGCCCTTTTACACCTCTCTGCAACGCAGCTCTGTGGTGCTTTCTGGGCGTACCTGGTGGGCTAGTTGGCCCTCAGGGACCCTCAGGATTAAAGGATTTAATTCCCATCTTAAAACACGCCACGGGGCCTGTTTGCACACATGTCACCTGAAGCCCCGCCCCCTCCCTTCACCACTGTGCAAACGCGCCCCATGGCGCGTTTTAAGTTGGGGATTAAGTCCCCTTGAATCCTGAGGGTCCCTGGAGTCCAACTAGCCCACCATGTACCTCCAAAAGCGCCACAGAGCTGCGTTGCAGAGAGGTGTAAAAGGGCGTGGCCTCTGTACACCTCTCTGCAACGCAGCTCCTGGCGCATACTGGAGGTTCCTAGTGGGCTAGTTGGCTCCCAGGGACCCCCAGTATTCAAGGGAATTACTTCCCTTCTTACAACGCGCCAGGGGCGCGTTTGCAGACTGCTGCAGGAGGGGGCGGGGCCTCCGGCACAATGCCGGTCTTTTTTTTTTTTTTGTATGGGAGGGGGGCTGCATGGCCCCCCTTCCCTCGGCCACTTTTGGCCCCGGGGACCCCATCCCCCGCGGCATGCCCTCTTTTTTGTTAAAAAAAAATATTTGGAGGGGGGCTGGTGGCCCCCCTCCTCAGGCCATTTAAGGCCCCGGGGACCCTATACCCCGGGGCCGGCCTTTACGTTTTTGTATTTATTTATTTTTTATTATTTTTGGGGAGGGGGGCTGCGTGGCCCCACTCCCAGGCCACTAATAGCCCCGGGGACCCCATCCCCCGGGGCCTGGCCACTCGTTGGGGACCGTGGGAGTGCCCCAATCCCCGCACGGTCCCGTCGGCTCCCGCGTCCTGCGGGAGCCGGCATTGCTTTTCCATAAGGGGAGCTGCTGACATGCAGCTCCCCTTATGGAAAGCAGTCTGCTGCTTCATTGAAGCGAGAGCAGGTTTCCCTGTTCTCGCTTCAATGAAGCAAGCTAAGTTTGCAATGACAGGACGGGAGCCGCGCGGCTCCCGTCCTGCCATTGCAAACAGCAGTGTCCCGGGGGTAGGCACCCCGGGACACTGCAGGAGCCGGCCCTGAGGAGGGCGGTCCCCAGGGCCATAGAGGGCTCTAGGAGGGGGGTCGCGCGGCCCTCCTCCCTTCATTAGTTAAGCCCCGGGGAGGTGGTGGTCCCGGGGCTTCGAGAGTCCGAGACGGACCCCCACATTTCTTTGTTAGTGCCCTGGGAGGTGGCGGTCCCGGGGCAGCTGGGAGGCGGCGAGCCCTCCCGCATCATTTTTTTAAAGCCCGGGGGTGGCGGTCCCCTGGGCTTGGGGCCTCTCGAGGCCCCCCTAACATATAAACCCACCCCGCATGCCCCCGGGCCCACCCGGGGGCAAAATAGCCTCGAAGCGCGGGAGACCGCGCTTCGATTTTTTATCACGGCGGGATCCGCGCTCCCTAAGCGCATCCCGCCGATTTTTTTTTAATGCTTTTTTTCTGCACAGGGGGTCCTTGTGGGACCCCTGAGCAGACCTAAGGGTCAGGGTGTTTCTACCCTGCCCCCTTTTGCGTTTTGCGACTTGTTTCTGTGCCTCGGTTCTACCGAGGCACAAAATGGCTGCCAACACTTCCTGATTTGGAGTGTTGACAGCCACTTGACAGCCAATTAGCATGCAGCTCGTGATCGGGAGGGTGCGCGGACCCTACGCGGCCATAGATATATATGTGATTTTACTTTTGATTTTCTCAGGAACTACTGAACGGATTTACACCATTTAAGCAAAAGGCACGACTCTGAACCAAGGGCTACCTTTGTGCCAAATTTGGTGTAATTCCGTTCAGCAGTTCGGACTGTAGCTGCGATGAAAGGTTCCTATGCAAAATTGCATGGGGAAAACACGTTTTGGGACCCCCCTTTTTTCTCAGCCCCCATTTGACGAATCATCCTGAGACTTTCAGGATAGGAGCGGACCGACTTTACTTCTTCGGGGCCCGGGGATGGGGTCCCGGGCCCCTAGGCACATCTTCGCGGGGGGCGTGACGGCGCTCCCCCGACTTTACTTCTTCGGGGTCCGGGGATGGGGTCCCGGGCCCCTGGGCACCTCTTCACAGGGGGCGCAATGGTGCTCCTCCGACTTTACTTCTTCGGGGCCCGGGGATGGAGTCCCAGGCCCCTGGGCACCTCTTCACGGGGGGGCACGACTGCGCTCCCCCGACTTTATTTCTCTTTGGGGGGCAGCCCCCGGGACCTGACCCACCCCGGGGGCATCTCTGAGACCGGCGGCGGAGCCCCACGTGCTTCGTCGTTGGTCTTCTTAGGGGTCAAAGGTCGCTCACCTTCCGGGGGCCATATCTCAGCCCCTGGGGGTCCAATCTGCCCCATTTTTGTGTCTTCTTGCTCCTGGTGGCGCTCCCCAGGCACTGGGAGCACTCTCCTTCACCCTCCAGGTCTCCAAGAGGGTGCATTCTGCAGGGTGCGGTCTTCTCTGGCTCCCTGCACCAGCCTTTCGCCTGGCTCTCATCCTTGGCCTCTCTTCTCCCTGCGCAGAGGCCCCTGCTTCTGCGCACCAGTCCTGGGCTCTTCTTCTGGTGCTTTTAGGGCCCTGGGGGGCAGTCAGGGGGTTCCTCCTTCCAAATGCCCATTGCCAGGCTCCAGCACCTTCAGCCTCAGCAGACCACACCCCAGAGAGAGCTTCTCTTCCTGTGCAAGCACTTTTTAAAAGTTGAGTAGGGGGCTGGCAGGAAGTCTCTGTTGGTCCTATCAAACAGCGACACATCACTTCCCTGCCCCTGCTCCCTCCTTCTTGTCCAGCCTCTGGGCTGGTTCAAAATGGCGTCGCCCAGGGTCTCTGGCCACATGGTCTCTGAAACAAGAGCCCTTCTCTCCTCGCTGCCTTCACTCCTTGGTGCAGCCTGGTGCCTGGCACCAGTGATAGCTGCTGATGGATGAGCCTGTAGCCCCACCCATCTTCTCTTCGTGGAGAGGAGGCCTTAGCTTGTGGAAGAAAGGTTATCAATCCATCCAGCTGAGGTCAGCCCTCAGCCTGGCCCTGGTTATGACTGACTCAGAGAAATGTGACATTTCTGGATGACCCAAAAGCAGTACAAATATGACTTTGGACTCTGCAGAATACTTCTTCTCACACCCTTTACAGTGGACTTTAGTGCGTGTCTGGAATCTGTAGGCCTTAGGAAAGTGACACTAGCCCATGGGCTCCACTTCCCCATAGGGGAATAATGAAGTGAAAAACACAGTAAAACACACTGACTTTCCCTGGCATGTTTCTTCCCAGTGTATAAAGCCTATTCCATGTCACCCCCCAATTCTGCATAAGTCCTGCCACACCATTCACTTTGTAGCTTCTCCTGGACTGCGCACGCCAGGAATCTCCCCTGCGCAGCCCCTACACGTATGCACACGCATGTACACAGGTGTCTGCATGTAACCCGCCCGGTGCCCCTTACTCCAGCTGCTGCGCAGCGGCCTAGTCAAGCCAGGGGGACACCAGTAAAATCCACATGCAGCCTCTTTCACCATGAGTTCACTGTGGATGAGTCCCAATTTATGAGGCTCTCCCACAGTAAAAGCTCAAAAAGTAGGTGCTCAAAAAGCGAAAAATCCGGGCAGCCCAGAGTGTCAGAACCACCTTCTAACACCATAGAAGGGAGATAAAGGACAACTTGGTGGAGATCAATATGTGGACACTGAGAATATAGAAATAGAGGGAATCAGTGCTAAAGATTTCTGTGCTTATTAAACATGAATCACGTGGGTATAGACACTGTGTAGCCTTGAAAACAAACAGAGAATGCAAATATCAGAGGAATAAGAGAAAGATAATAAATCAAACAACAAGATAAGGAATAGGAAATAAAGGCAGATACAATCAATATCCAATGCCCCTATACAGACACATATGTCAAACACAGTTAGGAAAGTTAGAGAAAGACATTAGATGTGCACACTCTCCCATGCAAAGAACAAAATAAACCCCCACAGCAACAAGGCTGGGAAAGAATAACCACTACAACAAAGGGGGCCCCTGAGGGCGGATAACAGGTGGGACTCCCCTTTATATGTTTTGTCTGCATTAATGAAATTATGTGTTATGTTATTTTTGCAAACCTTGACTAAACATTGTAAATAATAAAAAATAATAAAAATATTTTTCCTAAAAATCTCTCTTATCTAACTGGGGGAATTGTCCTGTTAGTTAAGCGATGGTTTAAGATATTAGTGACTTTATAAGCACCCTGATATCATTTCCAGGCAGGTTTGGGTCTCTCTTGACTGTTGTTTTGGTTCTTGCTCCCCTGTCCGACCTGCCTGTTATCCGCCCTCAGGGGCCCCCTTTGTTGTAGTGGTATCTCTGCAGAACTGTCATAGTCAGCACTGGCATCCTCAGGCCCCGTTCAAGCCGGCTGTCTCTCCCTTGTCGCAAGCTGCCCCAAAAGACATCCAGGGGGGTTAAGGAGAGTGCGTAATCCCTAAGCGTTGGTAAGGCTCAGCCTCGGTCACTGGTATGCACTCTACCTCTGGTCCCACAAAGGGAGGCTGCCTCCGTTCAAGAATCTTACAGAGCTGTGCACAGCCACCGAGCTGGGTGATGTTCGCCTCAATCACATGTAGATGACGCACCCCCAGTGGCGGCTCATCCGCTATGGCGGAAGAGCGTTGGCCCGCTGCCTTCAAACAGTGCAGAAGAGGGATAATCATCACATGATGATAACTTACTGATGTATTCATGCTATGTATCCTTAGGGGGTGTGAGGGTGGGTAGGACTGCTCCAAGCACGAAGCAGGGCATGTGCGGATTTGCATGCCCACTCAGGTGTGCAATGACTGTTTGGTCGGCCCACTCAAGGCCGCCCAAAGCAGTCATGTGCACTTCCCTGTTCGCAATGCAGGCTGCAATACAGCCTGCATGGGGAACATGCCCACCCCTCCAGCCCCTGGCTGCATGCCTTGCCCCGTTGACAATTACCAATCCCACCGCCGCATCGCAGCATTGTGATTGACTCAGGGGAGGGAGCCTGGGTGCCGAATTCCACTACCTGGAGGCAGACGCAGGAGAGCAGGAGCTACGAAGACATGGGGCCCGGCTTCGAGGTAAGACTTCCCTCATTACAATATTTACAACACCCGCTCACACACACATCCCCGCGTCCACGCCCCATCAAGTATTATTTCCGGCGTTTACCACCTCACAGCTGTCCAGCCCCCCCAGCACTTCTCGATGGCAGCCCCTGTGCGCCCATGCACAGCGGGACTAACACTCGTGTGCCAAAGGCACATACGTAGTTACAACGCATTACATGACATTGCATTCCATTCCAATGCATACTAATACTAGGCACATTGAAACAGTAGGTTATGCGTTGCATTGCGCAGACATGAACATCACTATTCCCACTCCAGTGAGTGCAACCCTAAACTAACCTTTGCACCCCAATCTCAAACGTGAACCCAGGAATTCCTTTTTGAGGCCACAATACACACACAAAAATCTAAATTGACCCAAATGCACACCCCAAATTTCATATTTTACCCCAAATGCACACCCCAATTTTCATATTTTACCCCAAATGCACACCCCAAATTTCATATTTTACCCCAAATGCACACCCCAAATTTCAGATCCGACATCCGAAACACATACCCACACAAAATACTTAAGATTACCCCATTACTGACCTCACAATGTGTTGTACTCAAATGCGATGTAAAGGCACCTGCGTTGCCGGAGTTGCGTAGTTAATGATGTACTGCCTGCATTGTACTGGACGCCTCCCATGCCAAAGGCAAACCATAGGCTAGCCCGTCTGCATCCGTCTGCCCCAGGACCACGCTCAGCACCAAGGAGCCTTCCTCTTGGACACTCCAACGCTACGACGCCAGCACCCTCCTCGCCATCAACCCTGGACACCACCTTGCCTGCCAGGAACAACCTCTGCTCCGGACCGGACATCGCCATCGCCATCACTGATGGCTGCAGTATCACCCACAAGCAGCAGCCTGACCTTCAAGGACAAGGCATTGCCATCACCTACACAGGCACACTCCGACTGACCACGCACTCTAATGACCCAAGGGTGAACGTGGACCACCTCAACTCCCAGGTTCGGACCAAGCCCATGCACATCCACTGCAGCACCCCCATGTGCAGGCCCCCCGGCCCTTGACCCCCCATTAAAAAAAAACATTGTTGACCTCATTGCACCCCAGGGTCTCCCATCCACCGACAACATCCTACTCGGTTATCTCAAGTTCCACCTGGACAACCCCAGTGAGCAGAAAACCACCGCCTTCTGGGGAAGGTCCCCAACATCAGACGCAAGCAGCAACTCACCTCAACAGTCCACATAGCAGGACACATGGTCAAGCACATCACCTCCGCCAGCGGGAGCTTCGACTTCAGCCACAACACCGGACTCTCCTGGACCGACCATCATTGGATACATCACGTCTTCACCTTGCCCACCGGACACCACCGCCATCATCGCAACCCCTCGCAGCTGGATCAAGGCCACCGAAGGACATCTCGTCAACCCTCTCTGCACCAACACTCCGCCACTGCTTCCAACCGATGACACCGCTGCGCGCAACCGCCACCGATGGTTCTCCAACAGCGCCGACATTCGGGCACCCCTCATGTACGGCACTGCGTCAGTGACGCAGTGCCACAGGAATAGGCTGGCCCCATGCATTGTTGGAGTTGCGTCATGGTTGAGACACAACTGCAGCAATGCGTGACTTTAGCGCAGACAGATACGTCAGGATTCCAGACGTATCTGTCATTACTTGCATCATGGAGCGCTGTCCAGTGAATACAGCGCATCCGTGGTGTTGCAAGAAGGGGATAGTGAAAAGTGTTGCAACGCTGTGTTGTTGCAGCGCTGCAACACTTTTCATGAGTGAGGCCCAGGAATGCGCACTTTCTTATTGATGGTGCGCAGTCCTGCCCTGTAATTTTGTAGCAGGGCAGCGCAGCAACATTGCTTGCAGCGCTGTCCAGCAACAAAACATGCGGAAATAAGGCCCCAATGGTTATCTCCATTTAAGACCAGATATTTTCTGGTCTTAAAAAACTGCCTCTAACTGCAGTTAGAGGCAGTTTTTTTGGTCCTCTGGACTTAAGGAATCCCCTTGTGAATATGGAGATGTTGGGTTAACGGCAGAATTTGCACAGGAACGCCTCCCTTGCATGTAATATAGCCTTATAGCCCGTCGTAGCGGGCTATACCGGCTAGTAAAGGCCCGCTACTGCGTTGGCGAGGGACTTTAACAAGGTAGCAGGACTTTAATAGCCGGTATAGCCCTGCTAGGAAGGGCTATAAGGCTATTAGAACATTCTGCCACTAGAGGGCAGAATGTTCTAACAAATAAAACAAAGGCATCTCGAAGCTCGAGGGGATTTAAATCCCCTCGAGCTCCGAGTTGCCTTTGTAAGACATTGGAATGTTGCTCTGCGGGCCTTTACCGGCCCGTAGAAGCATGGGGAACTCCATTGTCTACAATGGAGCTCCCAACATTCCAATGTTCTAATTAGCGATAATTATCGCTAACAGAAATCGCGATCTTTAAAATGGTAGTTTTCGCCTAAAAGCTGTCGCTAACGGCTGTTAGCGACAGCCTGGGAATGGTGTGATAAAAATATTGCCGCTTTAACAGCAGAAAAGTGCCGCTAACGCGGCGATATTGCCTTGTGAATATGCCCCGTGTGTGATACAATGCTACCCATCTTCTGTGCTTGTTTTACACTATTTGCCCGAGTTCCTTCTTTCCCCTCCCACTTACCACTTCTACGTGTTGCTAACACCCCTCCCCGTCTTCTGTGCTTGTTTACAGGGTATCCATCCCATTTTCCATATTGAAATCTGGGTACTCCTTTACTCTTAACGCCTCCCATTATGCCCCCTTTTCTTATGATTCAACTCTCCCTAGCTAAGCGATATAGAGAATCCATGGTCGATCCTTTAACGTGCATGTTTATTACTTAATCATGCTGATTCTCCCTATCCATTCACTGATTGCTGCTTCATCCGCACAGGCAGTGCGTAATCATGACGGAAGGCAAAGGGTTAACCCACTTCAGAGCTGGCCATTGCGATGTCAGCAAGAGACTCGCAAAATACTTCAAAACAGAACAAAATGTCTGTCTGGCGTCGCCGTCTTACTTTGCATGGCGCGCCGCGTGAATATGCGTTTTTGAAAATGTAAATGTGGTGCTTGGAGAGTTAATTTAAATGTAACAACAAATGGCTCTGCTCCTGAACTGAATGTAGCCAGGCAGCTTCAACGGAGAACCCTTCACCGTGCCTCTATTGTGTGCGCGGGTTCTTTCGAAAATAGTTTCACACATCTGACCCAAGGTCCGGATACTGTTGCCGCCCTTACTGTAAACCTTTATTTTCAAAAAGGAAATTGCCGTCATTGTGCCCAACAACGTTTACAGAAACTGAAGGTCCTGCCACAATGTAAAACGAAAAAATTATGATAAAGTGCACGTTCGAGCCAGTACAATGGTGAGTTATGGGAGCCTGTCCTATGCAAAAACTTAAAATCAATCAGTCACGTTGGCCACTTCGATATATGAAATATATTTTGCATACCCTTATTTTTTCAAAACTGCAAATATGGCGATATTTACGTGTATTTGGAAATCGGTGCCCGAATATTCAATCAAACTTCCAATTACGTATTTAAGAAAGAACTGTACGCCCAGAAGCGAGTAGTGAGTCTAAAGTACAAAGGTAATTTTAAAAACGTATTCAGGTGCGCTGCACTTAAATGAGAGCCAGTTTGCATAAACATCAAGCACTTCGGCAGCCTAGCTTGTTATTTCAGTTAATGCATTCCATGTAAAGTGGACATTAATGCTTCTTATTCCATCATTATCTAAATTATCGCTCGTACTCAAAATGTTTTGCTTACTTTTCCCGAAGTCGCCATGATGTATCTAATCCGCTCCTGATGCGGGAACCCTAGGCTGCCTGCAGGCACTACTTGCCACGCGACCTACAACGGAGACCTCGTTCAGTTCGGACTTTATATGTTTATTGAACAAGCCAAAGTCAGATATCAGGCGCATGATTCATAAGCCCCGCCCTTCTCAAATGCAGGGAAAAAAGCAAAGGGAAAAAAACACTGGGCTAGACAGAGGCGCAACTAGAGCCAAATTTCGGGGGAAGGCTAAGAAAACATTTCGGGGAGGGGGGGGGGCTAATTCTACCAGCAATAGGCAGAGTGGAGATGCAGGGGCTCTAAGAAGGGGTGAAAAAACAACAAAGTCTTATTAACAAGCAAATGGTCTTTTAAAGACCTGTGAAGTACTCGGGTGCGGCTGTGTGTGTGCCCGGGAAGCTGTCTCACCCCGTGATGCCACACACAACGGGGGGGATATCGAAGCCCTTTGAGCCCAATAGGCGTTGCACGCCTGGGGCTAGATGTACAAACAATATCAAAAGCAACTACCAAATAGCGATTTTTTACGAATCACTATTTGGTGATCACTATCACTAATGTACAAAGGCGTCATTTGTCCCCTATTCCTTAATTAGCGATTCATAGTGGGTCACAAATAGTCCTACTTCATGAATATTAATGAGGTAGGTTGCAATTTGGGACCCACTAGGATTTGCTGCCATCACTGGGATGGTGGCCTGCTGGGGTCAGCAGACTACCATGTCTGTGATTGTTTTTCAATCAAGCAACCTATTTTTAATTTTTTTTAAACCACCCCTTTTCCTTAAAGGAAAACGGGATTAATTTAAAAAAAGCAAAAAGAATGAAAGTTTTAGTTTCCTTTATTGAGAGTAGGCAGTGGTACCTTGGACCACTGCCTGCTCTTAAAAAAATATATTTCCAACCATTCTCAAAGGTGAAGGGGTCCCTTGAGAGCCCTTGCTCATTTGCGAATGGGTTACCACCGGCTTTGAGTTAGCTGTAAAGTGTGAATGTCTTCCAATTTGATCGCAAAACATTCATAAATACCAATGCGATTCAGTATCTGGAAGGGACGCCCTAAACACACCCCATTTTTACGCCTGACAAAACAGGGAGCATTTATACTGTTTTCCTGCTTTTAAAAATGCACAAATTCAGATCAGCTACCTTTCCTGATAAGGAAAGGTACATTTCAATATGTTTACAGTTCAAATTTAAGACCTCCGACCCTCGGTCTAGGTCCACTCTCTCCCCACTGCTCCGCTGCGCCGTCTCTTGCCTCCAGACCCCGACCTCCTCCTTGGGAGTTTCGAGGCTGCTGCCCGCTCCTGCGCCTGCTGCCCGCTCCAACTGGGACCAGACTGCCTCCAAACACCGTAACCTTTCTCAGCCGCTTTTTTTTCTTAATTTTTTTCCCTGTTGTGCCACTGTTATTGTGCCCATCTGTGTCTTGCTCTAATTCCACCACTTTTTTTATTTTCTCGTGCCTGCCTGTTCCTTTTGCCTTTCACCGCTGCTTCCCCTGCGGCCCCTCCCCCGGAATTCCCCCAGAATTTCCCCTTCGAATTTCCCCCGGAATTCCCCCGGAATTCCCCTGCTCCCACCTCCCAGCCTCTCCTCCCTCCCACCTCCCCTACTTAATGGCGGCGCGCCAAAGGCAGCCCGTCTGCGCCCGTCCGCGACCCGACCGCGGCCAGCTCCAGGAACCCTGGACCTCCCACTACCCATCGCTACGACACCACCACCCTTCTCGCACTCAAGCCTGGAAGACTTAGAGAATGCCAACAGGCCTCGCCGAACACGACCCACGGCCAGTTCTCCTGCCTCCACTGCCGCCAGACCCTCACCGCCACCCCGGCCTCCAACACCGCCGACGCCAGCACCCGGCGACACCCTAAAATGCATCCTCCTCAACGTACGCTCCATACACAAACACGCCATGGAAATCTGGAACCTACTTGACTCTCTTTCGCCCGACATTGCCTTCTTCACAGAGACCTGGACCAACGCATCCTCCGCCCCTGACATCAGCACCGCCATCCCAGATGGATACAAGATCCAGAGGAAAGACCGCCCCAACCACCCAGGAGGGGGCCTTGCCATCGCCCACAAGAGCACACTCCGCCTCACCACCTCCAGCGAAACCTTCCCCTCCGCCGAACACCTGCACTTCAAGATCCAGACCACCCCCAAAGCCACACTCCGAGTAACCCTCGTCTACAGACCCCCTGGCCCCCGAACACCCTTCACCACCACCATCACTGACTTCATTGCACCCCACGCGATCGCCTCAACAAATTACATACTCATTGGAGACCTGCACTTCCACCTTGACAACCCCAGCGACCCCAACTCCACTATCCTTCGTGACAACCTCGCCAGCATTGGACTTAAACAACTCGTCAACACACCGACCCACAGAGCAGGACACACCCTCGACCCCATCTTCGCAGCAGGAAACAGCGTCCATTTCAGCCACACAACGCAGCAGCCATGGACCGACCACCACTGCGTACACTTCGCCATCAACAAACCCAAGGCACCCAAACCAGCCCCACGCCCACCATGAAGGAACTGGAGCAAGGTTACCGACGAGCAACTTAACTCCACCCTCACCTGAGACAACCACACCTGGGCACCTGACACAAACAGCGCAAACGACGCAGCCAGAGAACTCCACACCTGGATCTCCAACTGCGCAGATGAGCTCGCCCCGCTACACAACCCCGACAGACAACGCCCCAGGAAAGCCGCCTGGTTCACAACCACTCTCCAAGAAGCCAGACGCACCTGCAGACGCCTGGAGAAGAACTGGAGAAACACCAAGACAACCAAAAACCACACCACCTACAAGGACGCCATGACGGACTACCACAACCAGATCAGAGCCATCAAAAGGAACTTCATCTACAACAAAATCCTGGCCAACTCCACCAACTCCAAGGAACCTTTCAGTGTCATTCAAGAATTCACCAACCCACGCAGCGAAGCCACAGACATCACCCCATCCCAAGACCTCTGCGACAAGCTTGGAACCTATTTCCACCTCAAGATCAAAAACCTCTACGACAACTTCATCGACCATCCACCAGGCGCCACAGACGGCCCCCGCCCCCAGAAACACCAGCCAGCCCACCATCTCCAACTGGACACCGATCACGGCCGAAGACACCGCCTCGACCATGAAAAGCATCCACTCGGGGCCCCCACCAACCCCTGCCCCCTCACATCTACCACAGAGCTGTGGCCGCCATCGCACCCGAACTACAACGCAAAATCAACACCACCTTCAAAACAGGCACCTTCCCAGACGACTGGAAGTGCGCAGAAGTCAGACCACTGCTCAAGAAGCCCACAGCTGACCCCACCGACCTCAAGAACTATCGGCCCATCTCGCTCCTCCCCTTCGCAGCCAAAGTTGCAGAGAAAACAATCAACAGGAAACTGACACGATTCATTGAAGAGAACGCCGTCCTCGACCCGTCCCAATCCGGATTCCAAAGCAACCACAGCACAGAGACCGCCCTACTCGCCGCCACAGACGAGATCCGCACCCTCCTGGACCAAGGCCACTCCGCAGCCCTCATCCTACTCGACCTACCAGCGGCCTTCGACACCGTCTCCCACCGCACACTAGTCGCCAGACTACACGACGCAGGCATACAAGGAACAGCCCTGGACTGGATCCGATCATTCCTCACCGGAAGAAGCCAAAGGATCAGACGCCCACCCTTCCTTTCCGACCCCACGAAAATCACCTGCGGAGTCCCACAGGGTTCATCACTGAGCCCCACCCTCTTCAACATCTACATGGCCCCCCTCACAGCCATCGTCCGACAACACGGCCTCACCATCGTATCCTATGCCGGCGACACCCAGCTCATCCTCTCCCTCACCAAAGACCCCACCACTGCCAAACTCAACTTCCAGAAAGGAATGCAAGATGTCGCAGTCTGGATGACCAACAGCTGCCTGAAGCTCAACGCCGAGAAGACAGAAGTCCTCGTCCTCGGTACCACCCCTTCTGCATGGGACAGCACCTGGTGGCCGACCGCCCTCGGAAGCCCACCTACCCCCTCAGACCACGCCAAGAACCTCGGCATCGTACTCGACTCATCACTCTCCATGAACCGACAGGTCAACGCCGTCACCTCCAGCTGCTTCAACACCCTCCGCATCCTCCGCAAGACCTTCAAGTGGATCCCCCCTGAGTCAAGGAAGACAGTCACCCACGCACTCATCACCAGCAGACTGGACTATGGAAACGCACTCTACGCCGGCATCAACATGTCCCTACTCCGCAAACTCCAGACAGTACAGAACACCGCCGCCAGACTCGTCCTCGGCATCCCCAGACACAAACACATCAGCCAACACCTACGAAGTCTCCACTGGCTCCGCGTGGAGAAAAGAGTCACTTTCAAAATCGTCACTCACGCCTACAAATGCCTACACAACAACGGACCCAAATACCTCAACGACAGAATCAACTTCCACGTACCCAAAAGAAACCTCCGATCTTCCAACCTCGCACTGGCCGAAACCCCGCGCATCCACAGAGCCAGAGCAGGTGGAAGATCCTTCTCTCACATTGCAGCCAAGACCTGGAACGAGCTACCGGCAGACATCAGACGTGCCCCCTCCCTGAACACCTTCAGGAAGACCCTCAAGACCTGGCTCTTCAGCTAAACAGATCTGCGGACCCCCCCTCAGCGCCTTGAGACCCTCACATGGGGAGTAGCGCGCTTACAATTCCCTGATTGATTGATTGAAATTTCAAAACGTTTATATTTCAAATGTCTTCTTGGCTTCGCTCCAGACACAGCTTTTGTGTAGTGATGCCCCTCACAGCAGGGCTGTGTCCAGACTGTAACACCCACAACAGAGGCACATAGAGCTGTGAGTGCTCTGCACTGAAATGTGATTAAGGTAGACAAATGCTTGGGCTTACCTAAAGGGTCCGCTTCAACCTGCAGCTCCACCCTTACTCACCCATAGCATCTACAAAAAAACATTAGCAAAGCCAATAGGTTTTGCCTGCGCCAGACCTATTGGCTTTGTCAGTATCTTTTAGCCTTGTTGTACATCAGCGTGAAGTGAAGTGGAATGATGTACAATGGTGTGGAGTGGCGTAAAGTGGAATGGAGTAGAGTGTCATAGAGTAGAGTGGAGTGGCATAGAGTGGAGTGGCACAGAATAGAGTGGACTGCTGTAAAGTGGATTGGAAAAGTTGAGTAGAGTGGGGTGGGTAGACTAGAGTGGCATAGAGTGGTACTGTGTGAAGTGGTATGGCCTAGCATGACAGAGTGGCATAGAGTGGAGTGGCATGGCATAGAGTAGAGTGGGGTAGAATGGCATGGCGTAGAATGACAGAGTGGCTAAGAGTGGAGAGGCACAGAGTGGAGTAGAGTGGCGTAGAGTGGAGTAGCAGAGTGCAGTGGGGTAGAGTAGAGTTGTGTAGTAGCACATAGTGGGGTACAGTGAACTAGGGTAGAGTGCAGTTGGGTAGCACAGTGCAGAGTAGAGCAGTGTGGTGTAGTGTAGTGACATAGAGTGGAGTGGTGTGCAGTGCAGTGGTGTAGAGTGCAGTGGCGTAGAGTGGCACAGAGTGCAGCAGATTAGAGTAGAGTAGAGCGGTTATAAAGTGCAGTGACGTAGACTAGAGTGATGGAGAATAGAGCACAGAGGTGTAGAGTGCACTGGAGTGGTGTAGAGTGCATAGGCGTAGAGTAGAGTGCTTTGGCATAAAGTGCAGTCGTGTTGAGTAGATTGGTGCAGAGTTAAATGTTGCAAAGTGCAGTAGCATAAAGTGCAAGGGTGTAAAGTGCAATGGCATGGAGTGGTGTAGAGTAGAGTGGTGTAGCACAAGTGGAGTAGAGTGCAGTGGCCTAGAGTGGTGCAGAGTAGAGTGCAGTGGTCATAGACTGCTATTGTGTAAAGTACTATGGCTTAGGGTGCAGTCGTATAGGGTGGTGCAGAGTAGAGTTCAGTGGGGTACAGTGCAGTGCTGTAGAGTGGAGTAGAGCGCCATAAAGTGTAGTGGCATAGAGTGGTGCAGAGTAGAGTGGCGTTCTAGGAAACTGGGTTCTTGTTGCAATATCCCACCACTTTTTTCCTAGTGTTTGATGCAACTTTGATTTTAGCGTGCTGTGTCTCTCTCAAAGAGATCCCCAGCACCAGTGTTCTTTCCCTAAAATCTGTACAATGATTGGCACAACTTCAGCATCCCCTGTAAGTCCTTAGTAAATGGTACCACTGGTACCTAGTGCATTGGGACTGAAGAGGGTCCCCTAAGGCTGCAGCACCACTTTTCCCACCCTAGGGACCCCTCACCAGGAACATGCAAACTGCCACTGCAGGCTAGGTGTCTTTGTGCAGAGAAAACCGAAGAGTCAATATGGCACACAGTCCTGTGTGCCATGCCCCATACACTGCATGAGGTACAGGTAAGTCACCCCTGCTTCAGGCCTTATAGCCCTAAGGCAGCGTACACAATATCCCATGTGTGGACATATCTGCTTGAGCAGATATGACTCAGCAATATCTAAGCCATTCTTGGATATTGTAAGTGCACAGGGAAGCCATAGAGAGTACATGGACTGGATACTTGTCCGAACAAGTTTCCTAGCTCCATGATGGCTACAATGTACCTTAAGATGTTTGGTACCAAACATCTTGTCTTAATAAATCCTCACTAGTGCCAATGTTGGATTTATTAATAAATACACACAGAGACCCTTTAGAGAGTCCCCTGAAAACCTACCAAGCACTGGTGTGGTCTCTGACTTGATTTAGCCAGCCTGCCATCAGCAGACATGTTTCTGACCTCATGGTGTGAGAGCCAGTGCTCTCAGTGGCCAAAAAGAAAGCCTGCTCTGGGTGGAGGTGTTTTATACTTCCTCCAGGACAGGATGGCCTTCCTGACCTGGAACCTTCAAAGGTGATGCTGCCTTTAAAATGCGACCAGGCATCTCCAGATAGTGGAGGATCCCAACCACACTTTACAGCTCAACATTTGGCAGGGGGACAGGCGGAAAAATTAGTTAGATGAGGAGGAGGGCCCAAACTCAGCCTGCACCACCCCAAGGCGTGGCAGGCGATATGGACACTACTTTTGCAATTCCACCATCTTGAGATGATAGGAATTAGACCTATCTGGGCTAGGGTTGTGTCCAACAGGAAGTGGTTACTTAGAGGGTGTAGACACCCTAAAGGTAGGCAGCCCATTGGCTACTACCTTTCTCCCCCTATAACGCCCCTACATTTTTTATTTAGGTGGCATCCCTGGACCTTGAACCTTACATTCGATAGATACAAAGAAGATCTGGAGGAAGAAGAGCTGCTGCCCGAGAACTGAAGCCCTGCTGCAGAGAAATTGGTGCCAAACTCTGCCTGATGCCTTCCGGACTCAATATCATGGTGTGCTGTCTTGTCCTGCAACAGTGAAGCTTCCAAGACCCCCAGAGCTCCTGAAATTACCAAAGAACTCCCTTGGAGTGAATGTATCACTCCACGGCACACCGCAGGCAATGAACCTGCTAAGTCTGGTTTGTCGACTTGCTGCTCCCCAGCGACTCCGAAGCAGCACCCAAAACAAAAGAGGCAGATCAGCTCCAGAGCATCAGATTTGTCTTTCCACCAAGTTTGGAGACACCAGGACCTACCGGAGCTGCGCCGTACCAATACCCGTGGTACTGGACCCCCTTCAGCAAACAGAGAGACGAAGAGTCCATTCGGGCCCCAACCTCCGATGGTAGCAAGCACCCATTGAGGGATGTCAAGATCCTTGAGACCAACATTGTGAGTGGCCCAGCTGTCCCGGAATTTCCTCTCCAAGTTGTCTGCTTCTGACCCAGAGGACATCTCGACCTATGACACCCTGCTGCCTTACCTGCTCTGCACCTGGCCCGACTGGCCCCGGTAATGACAATTCAGTTGTGCCCCCATGTCCTGAGGCCCTTGCAACCTGCTCTCTCGAGTGGGACCCCTCAAAATTACCTTTAAGTTTTTTTGTGCAGTATGTTTTCAAGTGGCCCCCTTCTTCGTAGCACACCAGCTACCGATGACCTCAGCACCCTGCTCCTGGCTGAATCCGGGACACTCCAGAGAATTTGCTGGTGAAATTTTGGTCTTGGCCTTGCTGCTTAATTAAATTCTAAAGGTTAATCTTGAGAGTCAACTGTCTGATTTTCTATGCATTTTTCTGTTTTCTCCCATTGATTTCAATGCTGTGTAACTGCGCACAAAAGTAATACATTTTGCAAACTTTAAAAATTGCTATCTTGAAAAGTACTTATTGTATATCAAAGTTCTTGGCCTCAAAAACGATATAAAAATCAATGTTATTGTTAGAAATGGGGGTCTCTCATTGGCAGAAGTATGCACCTTGTCCAAGTTGGGACTCTTCCTTCTAGTCAGGGTAAGGGGGGTTATACTTCTAAAATAACCCCGGCTCAACCCCTTGGTAGCTTAGCACTAGCAGTCAGGCTTATCTCGGAAAAAATGTGCAAAGCATTTGCACATAGCACACAGTAATACAGTGAATACACTACATAAGGACCCCACAAAGATTTAGAAAAAATAGTCAATATTTATCTGTCTAAAACAAGACCAAAATGATTTTAAAAAATCCAGCATACAGTAATCAAAATTTGAACTTTGCAAAAATAGACTTAATATATGCTTCCTTGAAGTCAATAGCTGCGTTCGGGGCTATCACGGCGTCGTGAACAAACAAATCCACCAGTTCAGGCCGACTGCGGTGTCGCGGGCTGTTAGACTTGGCATCTTTTGGCGTGTTTCCCCTGACTTTTTGCTTTCTGACCTCCCGGTTTTGACTCTGTTTTTGCTGGTGTAATGATTCTGCGCACTTTCCTCACTGCTGTCCAGTGGGAAAGTGCAAGTGCTCCTGTATAAAATGTGTTATGGATTGGCGTTTCCATGATTGGCCTATTTGGTTTATGTGTCAGTCCCTTGTAAAGTGCACTGCGAGTGCCAGGGCCTATAGACCAAATGCTGTTGGTGGGCTGCAGCACTGGATTGTGCCACCCACGCAAACAGCCCGTAAAGTGTAACTCGGGCCTGCCATTGCAGAGCCCGTGCGCAGCCTGGGGCTGCCATATCGACTTGGCAAGTGCACACACTTGCAAGTCCCTAAACCTTCCCTTTCTACATGTTAGTCACCCCTAAGGTAGGCCCAAGGTAACCCTGTGGGCAGGGTGCGTTGTATGCGAAAGGTAGGACATGCCCTGGTGTGTGTGGCATGTCCTGATAGTGAATTACAGCCTAGTTCGTTTTTCACTATTGCAAGGCTACCTGTTCCCCTAGGCCAGAACGGGAAGTTTTGATTATTACAGCTTATAATCCTAACTGACCCCGGGAACATGGTAGAAATTCGAGTTTAGTATGCCTGGACTCAGAATGATAAAATGCAACTTTTAGTGAAGTTGGTTTTAACATTCTGTGTTTGAAAATACCACTTTTAGAAGGTGGGTATTTTCTTGTCTAACCATCCAAGCCTGCCTCTGCGAGGTTGTGTATTCCTTGTCTGGAGTGTGAGTGACAGGGGCTGGGGGATGCCGGGAGACAGGGTGAGTCAGCGCAGGGCTGAATAGCAAGATCTACATGTAGATGGGTGGGAGGGGTCGCACCTGGGCCCTGAATAGGACAGTGCCTTCCCTCCACAATGCTGGCTCCACCTCCTGTGGTGCGTCTGATGTCCCTGGTTTACTCACTGAAAGAAGGAACGGAGACTTGTCCACAAAGTGCTCCAGAACTGGTTTGGACTAGGCAAAGGCCTCTCTGCCTTCAGAGAACAAAGGAATTTGGGATATAAATATTGGGGCCCTGACCCCATGAATTTAGATCTCGCTGGAATCAAGGAACCTGCCAAGATGAAGAGCTGGAAGAGCTGCCAGGAGGAGTACTGCCCCTTTGCCGTGTTGTTGCTTTGTTGGGTTGGCCTGCAGTTGCTGCTTCTGTCTTGGGCAGTGAAAGGACTGGACTGAACTTTCTACAAACTTGTGCTGAGTATCTCCAAGGGCCTGGAACCGAGCTGGCCTCCTGTTAAGAAGTCTCAGGGACTGCAAAGACTTCACAAGCCTCTGGGTACCGCTTCTGGAACGCTGTTTCAGTTGCCACAGAGGAAGGGAACTGCAACCGACTCCGTCAACCGAATCCATCCCTGGCCGGTGACCTGTTTGCACCGCAGACCGCATCGCCCCGCTTCGCATCGCAACCCTGGTCTCACCGTGGGCGACGTCCGACGCCGCCAACATCGAGCCGCTGCTTGCACCGTGACCTGTGGGCACCGCAGTTCGCATCGCATCGCTTCACTGAACCAGCCGGACCCGACCGACGCGGTCGCTGCAACTGGCTCAAGAGTCGAGACCGCACCGCATTTGGGGCACCGCTCGCACGTCTGCGACGCACCGCTCCGACTCGCACCGCTGTCCGGCGCCAGCTCCCGCACTCCGGCTTGGTCGCCTGCATCGCAACCTGTCAGCACCGCATCGAGCATCGTCTCACCCTGCATCGCACGCCTTGGACTCACCGACTCCGTCTGCACGACGCTCATCGAGCCGCTGCCTGCACCGCATCGAGGGACACCGCACCTTGCATCGCTCCGTCTTGCACCGCAACCGCGACGAACGCCGCCCGGCTCGTACACTACGTACCAGCCACAACGAGAAAGGTACTGTAACCGAGTCTGTTCATGACTCTGCTGGCCCGTATCGACGCGGTCGGCTGGAACTGTTAGACTCTGTGGTTTTCAGCATCGCGGTAGGCTCGGACGGAGCTACCGACTCGTACGAACTTTGCTTTTGTGCTATTCCTGCAAAGAAGAAGTTACCGTATCAAGCATTCATTCGTAAAGTATAGTATTGTGGATTTTTGTCGTAATTGGTCTTGTCTTGAGTATATAAAATATTGGTTATTTTTTTCTAAACTGGTGTGGTGTCCGTTTGTAGTGCTTACACTGTATTACTGTTGGTTATGTGCAAATGCTTTACACACTGCCTCTGAATTAAGCCCGACTGCTCGTGCCAAGCTACCACGAGGGTGAGCAGGGGTTACTTCACGAGTGTAACACCCTTACCCTGACTAGGAAGAAGGGTCCCTACTTGGACAAAGGTGCAAACCCTTGCCAACTAGAGATCCCATTTCTAACATTGGTTGTCAGCGGTGAGGATAGGAATTGTGTTTGCACTTGACTTACAGTGATTGGTGTGCACTACTACCATATCGCAGACCATTAGGTACCACATACTGGTTCTTTTTCTTTTGGCCTATTTTTGATCTCGCCAGTTTTCAACTCACTACTTTTGTCATGCCTGAATCAATTGCATCATCCGTTGCATCTCTGGAAGTTATCTTTGAGGAGGATAGGTTGGAATCCTACGCCGTAAAGGAGCTACGAGCGATTTGTAAAAACCTGAAAGTCCAAATTAAAGGCCTCACAAGGAAGGAGGAGCTACAGAAGGCGCTGAGGGCCTGGGTAGCAGCCAGACATGCCAATGGGCAGCCTGGTGATCTCAGTGAGGAGGTGGAGGAGCCTATTTCCAGGGTGGATGTGCTTTTGGGTAGGGGGAACCCGCCAGATCAGGCAGCAGCAGTCTGTCCCCAGAGGAGCTGGAGGACAGGCGGGAGGCAAGGCAGTTTGAGCTGCAGAAGCTCAGGCTGGAGAGTGAGCGGGAGGAGAAGAGATTGGCCATAGAGGAGAGGAAGATGCTCTTAGAGCATGAGAGAGAACTGAAGGAGCTAGAACTTAGGAGTAAGTCAGGCTCAGATGGTGGCAGCAATTCGTCCAGAAAGGCAGACAGGATTGTGCACATTCCCAAGAACGTAGGCAAGGAGTTCAAGAAGGGGGATGACATACAAAGGTGGTTTCAGGGTTATGAGGCAGCCATACACATGAATGGGGTCCCTGAGGAGAATTGGGGAGCAGGATTGTGGCCACTTTTCCCTGAAGAAGCAAGGGATGCTCTGATAGCTTTGGGTAAGGGGTATCACCTCACCTATGCTGACATGAAGGATGCCCTTCTCACGAAGTATGGTCTTACTCCTGAAAAGTACAGGGATCAGTTCAGGTCCAGTAAGAAGTCTGATGCCAACACTTGGTTGGAATGTGTGGATGTGTTCTGCAGGTCTCTGGATGGTTGGGTGAAGGGCAGTAGTGTAACAGATTTTCAGGGGCTCTACAACTTCATTGCATGGGAGCACTTGTCTAGTCTATGTTTTGCAGATCTGCGCCAGCACCTAGTTGATAGTAAGCTAACTGACCCCAGGAAGCTTGCTATGGAAGCGGACCGCTGGGTGAGTACCAGGGTCCACAAGAAAGCATTTGGGGGAGACTCAGCCAAAGGTGGGCAGGGTCCCCCGCAGAAAGGTGGGGGGACAAGGGTAAAGCACAGGAGTTCTCTAAAGGGCCCCAAACTAGTACCCAGGGTAAAGGTTCCCAGCCCCCGGTGATAAGAAGAAAGGGGTCTCCACAGGGAAGCCTGTTGAGACCGGCCCCCGCAAGTGTTATGCATGTGACCAGGTAGGTCACTTTAAGGGGGACCCCAAGTGCCCGAAGGGGACACAGCCGCCCACCGGTGGACAGTCCAAAGTGTTGGCTAGTGTAGCGCTTGGGGAGGAGGGGTGCCCACAGGAGGGTGGGGATCCCGCAGAAATGACCCTTGTCTCACTAGGGGACAGTGAGATGGTCCCAGGAAACCAGGTGCCCCCTAACACAAAGAAATATAGCACCTGGGTGACCATTAATGGGAACAGGGTAGAGGCTCTCAGAGACACTGGAGCCAGTGTGACCTCAGTCCGGTGTCACCTGGTGTCTGAGAAGCAAGTAGTCCCAGGAGCATTCCACCAAGTAGTTGCTGTAGACAACTCAGAGCGCCAATGTATGGTGGCGCAGGTTCCCTTTGAATGGGGGTCTCAGGTCCCTTGAGGGTGGTTGTGAGCCCTACCATGCCTGTAGATTGTCTGCTAGGAAACGACCTCGAGCAGTCCTTATGGAAGGACGTTGAGCTCAGGTCTCACTTGGAGATGCTTGGGTTGCCAGAGTGGGCATGCGTGTCTACTCGGTCAATGGCAGCCAAAAAGGGTGATCAAGAGGACTTGGAGCCTGAAACAGTGGCCCAAGTCCATGCCAAGAGAAAGGGCAGGGGCGCGGAAACCGGCCCCCGAAGTTCCCACGGACCGGGAGGAGGCGGACCTCGAGGGGGACGCCCCGGTGCCTACAGGGGAGCAGGTAGCCGAACTGGGAGACATCTCTGAGCTGACCCATTGGCAGCAAGAAGGGGGTCCCACCAGGGAGGAGTTCTGCAGGGAGCAGAACGAGTGCCCTACTCTGGAGGGTCTGCGGCGGCAGGCTGCAGACCAGGCAGCTGGTAATCAGTCCGGGTCACATCTGATCTACTGGGAGAGTGGTCTCCTATACAGTGAGCCTAAGGTTGCTGAGCCTGGGTCAGCCCGTGTGCTGGTGGTACTCCAGCGCTTCAGGACCTTCCTACTGGGTCTGGCTCATGACGTGCCTTTGGCAGGACATTTGGGGCAGGACAAGACCTTTGACAGGCTTGTCACCCACTTCTTTTGGCACCAAATGCGAAGGCAGTCAGATGCACACTGTAGGTCTTGCCAAACTTGCCAGGCAAGTGGTAAGAGTGGGAGGAAGATCAAAGCTCCTCTCCAACCTTTTCCTGTTGTTGGAACACCCTTTGAAAGGGTAGGGATGGATATTGTGGGGCCACTGGATCCCAAGACAGCCATGGGCAACAGGTACATCCTGGTCTTGGTGGACCATGCCACCCGGTACCCGGAGGCAATCCCTCTCAGGACAACGACGGCGCCAGTGGTGGGCCGGGCGTTAATGGGGATCTTTTCCCGTGTGGGATTCCCCAGAGAGATGGTTTCTGATAGGGGGACCAATTTCATATCGAAGTATATGACATCCCTGTGGAAGGAGTGTGGTGTAACCTACAAGTTCACCACTCCTTACCACCCACAAGGAAACGGTCTGGTGGAGAGATTCAACCAGACCTTGAAAGGCATGATCAAGGGTCTAACAGAACCCATGAGGCGTAAGTGGGACGTCCTCTTGCCATGCCTACTCTTTGCATACAGGGAGGTGCCTCAGAAGTCTCTTGGGTACAGCCCCTTTGAGCTCCTGTATGGCCACCCTGTCAGAGGACCTCTGAGTTTGGTAAAGGAAGGCTGGGAGGCAGCTCCCAGGAAAACTCCCCAGGATGTATTTAGCTACATGCTGGCCTTTAGAAACCAAACTGCCCGCTTCAGGAAACTCGCTCAGGCGAACCTAGAAGCAAGCCAGGAAGAAATGAAGAGATGGTATGACCAGAATGCCACTCTGGTCGAATTTCAACCTGGGCAAAAAGTGTGGGTCATGGCCCCAGTGGCACCTTGTGCCTTGCAGGACAAGTGGACTGGGCCATATAAGGTAAAGGAGCGCAAAAGTGACGTCATCTACCTGGTGGATTTGCAGGCTCCAAAGAACCCTTTGAGGGTCCTTCACGTGAACCGCCTCAAGCCCCACTTCGAGAGGTCCGAAGTGAGTATGCTCTTGGCGACAGATGATGGGGTGGAAGAGGAGAGTGAGCCTCTCCCTGACCTCCTGTCTACCAAGGAGCATGATGGGTCAGTAGAGGGTGTGATCCTCTCCCCTACTCTGACTCAGGAGCAGCAGGGGGACTGTCGCCAGTTGTTGGGACAGTTCGCCCCACTGTTCTCTCTGACCCCCGGTGTTACTCACTGGTGTACCCATGACGTGGACACTGGTGACAGCCATCCTGTGAAGCACAAGATTTACAGGTTGACTGACCGGGTCAGAGCCAGCATCAAGGAGGAGGTCTCTAAGATGTTGGCGTTAGGGGTGATTGAGCCCTCCCACAGCCCTTGGGCCAGCCCAGTGGTCTTGGTCCCAAAGGCTGCTGCGCCCGGTGCCACTCCAGAACTCCGGTTTTGTGTGGACTACCGTGGGCTCAATGCCGTCACCAGGACTGACGCGCACCCCATCCCCAGAGCTGATGAGCTCATTGATCGGTTGGGAGCTGCCCGGTTCCTCAGCACGTTTGATTTGACGTCTGGGTACTGGCAGATTGCCTTAACCGATGGGGCCAAGGAGAGATCAGCATTCTCAACCCCAGAAGGTCATTACCAATTCCGGGTGATGCCCTTTGGGTTGAAGAATGCCCCTGCCACCTTTCAGAGGTTGGTCAATCAGGTGTTGGCTGGGCTGGAGGATTTCAGTGCCGCCTACCTGGATGACATTGCTGTGTTCAGTTCCAGCTGGGAAGAACATTTACAGCACCTTGAGAAAGTGTTGAGGGCTCTGCAAGGTGCAGGCCTCACGATCAAGGCCAGTAAGTGCCAGATCAGGCAGGGTTCTGTGGTGTACTTGGGACACCAGGTAGGAAGCGGCCAGGTGGCGCCCCTACAACCCAAGATTGACACCATTCTGGCTTGGGAACCCCCAAGACCCAGACAGAGGTGAGAGCCTTCTTAGGTCTCACCGGTTACTATCGGAGATTTGTTAAGGGCTATGGCACCATCGTTGCCCCCTTAACAGAGCTGACCTCTAAGAGGCAGCCCAGGAAAGTGATCTGGACTGAGTCCTGCCAGAAAGCTTTTGATGCCCTGAAGGCAGCCATGTGCACGGCGCCCGTGCTCAAGGCACCTGACTTCTCCAAGGAATTCGTCGTGCAGACTGACGCTTCAGAGCATGGTGTGGGAGCGGTGCTCTCACAACTGAACGAAGAGGGCCTGGATCAGCCTGTAGTCTTCCTTAGCAGGAGACTACTTCCCAGGGAACAGAGGTGGAGTGCCATAGACAGGGAAGCTTTTGCTGTGGTCTGGGCGCTGAAGAAGTTGAGACCATACCTGTTTGGGACTCACTTCCGGGTTCAGACAGACCACAGGCCCCTCAGATGGTTGATGCAAATGAGGGGTGAGAATCCAAAACTGCTGAGGTGGTCCATCTCCCTACAGGGAATGGACTTTACGGTGGAACACCGTCCTGGTACAGAACACGCCAACGCAGATGGTCTGTCCAGGTTCTTCCGCCTTAGTGAAGAGAACTCCAATGGGGTTGGGTAGTTCTCCCTACTTTCAGCTGGAGGGGACATGTGTTAGACTTGGCATCTTTTGGCGTGTTTCCCCTGACTTTTTGCTTTCTGACCTCCCGGTTTTGACTCTGTTTTTGCTGGTGTAATGATTCTGCGCACTTTCCTCACTGCTGTCCAGTGGGAAAGTGCAAGTGCTCCTGTATAAAATGTGTTATGGATTGGCGTTTCCATGATTGGCCTATTTGGTTTATGTGTCAGTCCCTTGTAAAGTGCACTGCGAGTGCCAGGGCCTATAGACCAAATGCTGTTGGTGGGCTGCAGCACTGGATTGTGCCACCCACGCAAACAGCCCGTAAAGTGTAACTCGGGCCTGCCATTGCAGAGCCCGTGCGCAGCCTGGGGCTGCCATATCGACTTGGCAAGTGCACACACTTGCAAGTCCCTAAACCTTCCCTTTTCTACATGTTAGTCACCCCTAAGGTAGGCCCAAGGTACCCCTGTGGGCAGGGTGCGTTGTATGCAAAAGGTAGGACATGCCCTGGTGTGTGTGGCATGTCCTGATAGTGAATTACAGCCTAGTTCGTTTTTCACTATTGCAAGGCTACCTGTTCCCCCTAGGCCAGAACGGGCAGTTTTGATTATTACAGCTTATAATCCTAACTGACCCCGGGAACATGGTAGAAATTCGAGTTTAGTATGCCTGGACTCAGAATGATAAAATGCAGCTTTTAGTGAAGTTGGTTTTAACATTCTGTGTTTGAAAATACCACTTTTAGAAGGTGGGTATTTTCTTGTCTAACCATCCAAGCATGCCTCTGCGAGGTTGTGTATTCCTTGTCTGGAGTGTGAGTGACAGGGGCTGGGGGATGCCGGGAGACAGGGTGAGTCAGCGCAGGGCTGAATAGCAAGATCTACATGTAGATGGGTGGGAGGGGTCGCACCTGGGCCCTGAATAGGACAGTGCCTTCCCTCCACAATGCTGGCTCCACCTCCTGTGGTGCGTCTGATGTCCCTGGCCTACTCACTGAAAGAAGGAACGGAGACTTGTCAACAAAGTGCTCCAGAACTGGTTTGGACTAGGCAAAGGCCTCTCTGCCTTCAGAGAACAAAGGAATTTGGGATATAAATATTGGGGCCCTGACCCCATGAATTTAGATCTCGCTGGAATCAAGGAACCTGCCAAGACGAAGAGCTGGAAGAGCTGCCAGGAGGAGTACTGCCCCTTTGCCGTGTTGTTGCTTTGTTGGGTTGGCCTGCAGTTGCTGCTTCTGTCTTGGGCAGTGAAAGGACTGGACTGAACTTTCTACAAACTTGTGCTGAGTATCTCCAAGGGCCTGGAACCGAGCTGGCCTCCTGTTAAGAAGTCTCAGGGACTGCAAAGACTTCACAAGCCTCTGGGTACCGCTTCTGGAACGCTGTTTCAGTTGCCACAGAGGAAGGGAACTGCAACCGACTCCGTCAACTGAATCCATCCCTGGCCGGTGACCTGTTTGCACCGCAGACCGCATCGCCCCGCTTCGCATCGCAACCCTGGTCTCACCGTGGGCGACGTCCGACGCCGCCAACATCGAGCCGCTGCTTGCACCGTGACCTGTGGGCACCGCAGTTCGCATCGCATCGCTTCACTGAACCAGCCGGACCCGACCGACGCGGTCGCTGCAACTGGCTCAAGAGTCGAGACCGCACCACATTTGGGGCACCGCTCACACGTCTGCGACGCACCGCTCCGACTCGCACCGCTGTCCGACGCCAGCTCCCGCACTCCGGCTTGGTCGCCTGCATCGCAACCTGTCAGCACCGCATCGAGCATCGTCTCACCCTGCATCGCACGCCTTGGACTCACCGACTCCGTCTGCACGACGCTCATCGAGCCGCTGCCTGCACCGCATCGAGGGACACCGCACCTTGCATCGCTCCGTCTTGCACCGCAACCGCGACGAACGCCGCCCGGCTCGTACACTACGTACCAGCCACAACGAGAAAGGTACTGTAACCGAGTCTGTTCATGACTCTGCTGGCCGGTATCGACGCGGTCGGCTGGAACTGTTAGACTCTGTGGTTTTCAGCATCGCGGTAGGCTCGGACGGAGCTACCGACTCGTACGAACTTTGCTTTTGTGCTATTCCTGCAAAGAAGAAGTTACCGTATCAAGCATTCATTCGTAAAGTATAGTATTGTGGATTTTTGTCGTAATTGGTCTTGTCTTGAGTATATAAAATATTGGTTATTTTTTTCTAAACTGGTGTGGTGTCCGTTTGTAGTGCTTACACTGTATTACTGTTGGTTATGTGCAAATGCTTTACACACTGCCTCTGAATTAAGCCCGACTGCTCGTGCCAAGCTACCACGAGGGTGAGCAGGGGTTACTTCACGAGTGTAACACCCTTACCCTGACTAGGAAGAAGGGTCCCTACTTGGACAAAGGTGCAAACCCTTGCCAACTAGAGATCCCATTTCTAACACGGGCCAGCTACTGTTTTGAGAAGACCCGCAAACAGTACCTTGGAAATGCAGGGCGCCATGGACCTTGCGATGAGATCCGAAGATGTGCGTCAGCATACGTCTGCTTCAGAGGTCCGTGCAGAAGTCGTCGGGCTCTTGAAGTCACATACATTGCAGATCGAACTCCCTGAAGTTGAAGTCAGGAGCTCAGCATCAGCAGGCATTGGGGCTGCGGTGTGAATGCAGCGGTGCAACGTGCAGTGCTCTCAGGTCACGGTGCAGGCAGTGGGTCAGTGACAACAACCCGCAGCATCGATGCAACCAGGGCTATGGTGCGAAATGTGTCAGTGCTCTTAGGTTCTGGTGCAAGCAGCGGCGTTGTCGGTTTTTGAGGCGCTGTCATTGGTAGATGATCTGGAGTCGATTGCACTGGAGTCGGTGGGTCAAGGCTGCGGTGTGTGACGGGGTGGTGCGTCAAGTAACTTATGAGCGGTGTACTCAGGCCACGGTGCAGGTAGCGGTATTGAGGTCGGTGTGGAGCATCATCGGGGATACCAGGGCAGCGATGTCAAGTGAGGCATACAAAGTGTGTGCCCTTAGGTCACGGTGGAAGCAGCAGCTCGGTGCGGCATCGGGCAGCGTCGCAGGGTTGGGGTGTGAAGTAGGGCAGTGCTCTCTACGGTGCTAACAGGTCCAGGAGCCAGCAGAGGCATCGTTGACGGCATCAGGTTGCTTTTACTTCTGTTCCAGCATAAAACACCCAGTTGCCAGTGCTGGTAGCAGATGAACTTGAAGTTTTGCTGTTCCTGAAACTTTTTGAACAGGAGGCAGATTCCACCTTAAGCCCCTTTGGAGATACTCAGGAAAATAGGTTGCAGAAAGTCCAGTCCAGTCCTCTCACTGCCCAAGACAGAAGCAGCCTTTGCAGGCCAACACAGCAAAGCACACAGCAAAGCGGTAGTTCCTCCTCACAGATTCTCTAGCTCTTCTTTTTGGCAGGTTTCTTAGTCCAAAGGAGTTCTAAAGTTCTGGGGTCAGGACCCCAATATTTATACTAATTTTCCCTTTCACGTTTTAGGCAGAAAGTCTCTGAGTTCAGTAAAAAACAGTTCTGCCCTCCCTGGTCCAGTTTCACTACAGGAGGTGGAGACAGCATTGTGCAGAGCAGACACAGCCTATTCAGGTGCTAGTGAAAACTCTGCCAACCACCCTTGTGACTTTCTAGTGTGAATGCACATCCCCAGGACCTGTCAATCCAACACCAGACGGGGAATACACAAACAGGCAGAGACACACAGGATGGTTAAGTAAGAAAATGCCCACTTTCTAAAAGTGGCATTTTCAAATGCACAATTTAAAAACCACCTTTACTAAGAGATGTGTTATTCAATTCGGAGTTCAGAGAGCCTAAACTCCATTTCTCTATCTTGTCCGAATGGGAAGTTACACTTGTAAGATGTTACAAGGCAGCTCCCCTGTTAACCAATGGGACAGACATCCTTTCAATATTGAAAAACAAAATTTGCAGCATTTCACTATCAGGACATGTAAAGCACACTACTATGTGTCCTACATTTTACATACACGTCACCCTGCCCACAGGGTTACCTTGGGCCTCCCTTAGGGGTAACTTACTTGTAAGAAGAGGAAAAGAGGGAAGGTTAGGTTCTGGCAAGTGTGTGTACTTGTTAGATTGACATGGCAGTAAAAACTGGGCGCAGAGACAGCAGTGGCAGGTCTGAGACACCTTTGAAAGGCTACTTGTGTGGGTGGCACAACCAGTACTGGAGGCCCACTAGCAGCATTTGATATACAAGCCCTGGGCACACACAGTGCACTGCACTAGAGACTTACTAGTAGATCAAATCAAATATGCCAATCATGGAAAACCAATCATAACACAATTTACAGTAGGGGCACTTGCACTTTAGCACTGAATAGCAGTGAAAAAGTGCACAGAGACACTAAACCAGCAAACATGAGTTCCAGCATACCATCGAAAACAGAAGGTCAGAAGGCAAAAAGACAGGAGAAACATGCCAGGTCTATCAGTTATTTTTGCAAATTGGTCTCGGATTTATTCTTGAGTGTGTGTCTCATTTATTGCCTCTGTGAGTACAACAAATGCTTAGCACTACCCTCTGATAAGACTAACTGCTCATCCACACTATCACAAATAGTGTTCGTATAATCTACTTTTGCCTCTGTATACCAATCTGTGTCTCACTGTACTCTCTACAAAGTGTACTTCAGTTTAGTGCACTATAAAGAGTGCCAAAGTCCTACAGGTGTAGAGTGCATTGGCATAGAGTACAGTGGTGTAGAGTATAGGGTAGGCGGTGGGAGGGTTCAGAGGCCACATGGAGTTCAGAGGCCACATGGACTGGGAGATGGACTGAAAACAAAGCACTCATATGGAGTTCTTAAACACAAAGAAAAAAGTAGCTCCAAAAACGAAAGCAGTGGAAGGTGTTTGGTCCATGCTCCAGAGGAGGACACAGCACCCACATGCAGTGATAAATGGGAGCGAAGCAAATGAGAGCGACGCTGAACCTAGCAAATGGTAAGCTATGGGCAGACTGTAATCCCACTATATGTAAACAAAATGTCTCGCAGAGACAGTTCGTGTGCTGTCTAGGTGCAACTTAAAAAAGAGTTCCCATTAAAGGGAGTACTTGTGGAAGAATAGGAGGAGCCAAGCAGAAAGGTGGTAAACAGGTTATGGTCCATTTGAGAGCCAAATTCAAGATGGATGGGTTAAAAAAATAAAGCCAGCAAACAGAAAGCAAGCAAATGTGAGTGAAAAAGCACAAAGCCATAGCTAAGCAAAGGGCTTTATTTGTTTTAAACCGGTAGGGCAGCCACGGGTGGGAGGGAGGCGGGTTGGGGAGAAATAAAATATAAGTAAAAAAAATTCAAAAACGTACCTGCTGCTCTGCTCCCACTAAAGCCTGCCTCTCGGCTCCTCTCATCGGCTGGCCAGAAGGAGATGGGCCCTCAGGCACAGGCTCCACACCCAATCCAGATGCTGCTCTCACATGAAAGCAGCACTAGGATTGGTCTGAGCAGCCTTGTTTGCTGCTCAGACGGTGAATTGGAGCCTGTGGCTTTTCTCCAACCAGCTGTGCAACACAGTCGGTTGAAGAAACATAACTGCGTATATGTGTTTGGCCGGCCTAGGATGGCCGGCCACACACATATGCGCACTTATGAGTGCACACTACTCCTCCTCCCTGCCATGCTGGGCCCCACCATATATCTATTGTATTTTGGGGCTCAGACAGCATAAATAAAATGATAATAACATTGTGTTATAATCATTTTATTTATTGTCTGCTGGCACGGGCGGTCGGGCAACGCTCCTCCGCCATTACGGAGGAGCTGGCCTTGTGCCTAGGTAAACGTTTTTCATGTTCACTATACGTCTTTGTAACCAGATAGTAATGGTAGGCTTCAACCTAAAAAGAACTGACTGAAAATCACTAGTGCGACATAGAGGTAGAAATCATCTATGTGTTATGTTTACATGACCCAAGACACGAGACATGAGACGCGAGACGTACAACGTAGGGGTTATCTAAGAAGAAGGATGGTGAGGACGAGGAAGGAGAGCAGCCATGGCGAGGAGGCGGCACCCACGGCAGGTAAGTGCCTTTTTTAACCATTATAATTACTTTGGGAGGGTGGAGGGGCTGGCTAACTCTGCTCTGCCACGGAGTCGGAGTTTTGCCTAAGCTCCACGTTCACAACGGAACGCAAAGTAGGCAAAACTCCGGAAACTCCGCTGGTGGAGCAGAGTTACCTGCCCGGGGCTATTCATAATGCACATGCAGACCCCGTGGCCCAAGCCCTCCTCCACCCTTCATTTATCCCCCACTACCCCACACCTACAAGCTGGAGATAGAGAAAACCTTCCCTCTAATACTAGGTTGAACGGGGCGGAGTCACACTTATTCAGGGTCCTTGGGAAGAAGGTGGGGATAAGTAACAGGGCTAATGAGGAATCAGTTGCCACATGCTGGTTTGTCCCCTACTCTGGAAGCTCACCCATACTATGTTGAGGGCAATAGTTGTTCAATCAAAGCATTTCACACTATGGCTTCAGGCACCAGCACAATTCTGCAAAGCACAGGGGAGTGGTCGCGCAGTTTCTTGACTCACTTTCGATCACTCTCAGAAGCGTTCTTTAGCCCAGTCAAGTACTCTCACCGCCCAGACCCGATCCGGTCAATACTACCTGGCAACACAAAGTTGTTGGGGCCGGATGAGGAGAGGGCAGTTGGTCTGCCACACTGAGGGCATGAAAAGGAGCAATCGATGAATGGGCGATGTAGCAGGGGAGCCTATCAAATGTAGGAGGCACCCCATAGGACACATATCGATCAAAGTAGTGCCCAGGCAATCTGGGCGCCCTGGAACACGAACCCACTCCTCTGCGCCTCCCTGGAAATGAGGCACAGTGTCTGGAGTACGTTGGTATAAATAGCACCAGCCGGTTTTGGTCTCACGCAATGTTAGTTGCAAACTCAGCACCTCCCTGGAAATGAGGCACAACGTCTGGTGTGAGGTGGGGCTGAGTCACACCAGACAATTCAGGTCACACACAATGAAGAGTTTCATATTCTGTACCACCCTGGAAATGAGGCACAGCATCTGGTGCACGTTGATTTGAGTCGCATCAGACAATTCCGTTCACACACACAGGTGCAAGTTCAGCAGTGCCACATGAGGTAGAATGAGGCCCTACTTCGGGTACACCCCCAACTCTGAGGGTCACAACCTGTGAATCGGACACCACCCACAATGAGCATGCAGTCTTTGTGTCGCATGAGAAAAATGCAGCACGATCGACGTAGCAGGCCACCTGGGGTCCCGCAACAGGTGAATCTGCTCACCACCAACAAGATGTTTATGCGTATCGAGGCCCCACGATGTAGGGCCACACACCAGAGATGCGGACAGTGCTTTAGTCCTCTGTACTAGACAATTCGATCACAAGGCACAATATTTAGCTCCATGCTCCCACCTCACTACCAGTGGGAATCCAACAGACAATGTGGGCACTTAAGAGGGCACCACTCTCCAGGTGTCACAGGTAGATGTGTCGGTCCCTCGTGGGAGGTCTTTGATGTCCCTGAGACCTCCACAAGAGAACAGGGGCAAGCCAACAAGCTCTTGGAGTGCACACTGCAGGGTGCCACACAGCAGCAGGTAGTCAGCTCAGGCCAGCACTATTCAGGAAGGGTGCATGGTCCCTACCAATGGCAATGATCCTCCTTGTGCACAACAGATTCCTCTGGCAGTGTGCACAACTCAGTTCCAGGATCTTCGGTCCCAAGTCCCCACAAGTGTATCTCTCCCCTGCTGAAAAATGGCACCAGTAGTTATACTGTAGTGTGCCTTTGAAGTTGGGGGTATTTCAGAGGGTTTCCCTTTGAACCACAGATGCCTGCCCTAAATTTCAGTCCCGTCTGCCAGGGGTCCATGGAATGCAGATTTTAGTCTTTAGTGGGGACATGATTTGGCTCCCAGAGCCCAGTGCCAAAACATTGTTCTCCCATCTATCCAGCCAGGACCTCAAATGGCGAGAGGTCTGTTGTCCCAGTTTTATGTCCAATGTTTATAGCGGTCTCTGGGGAATGCACACACAGATGTGCTCCCCCAACCTGCAGTGTGGATTGGAGTGAAACTAAAAGGCACGCAAAGAGTTTTAGAGCAAAGAAATGCCGACTTTCTAGAGGAGGCATTTCTAAGCTATAAATGACAAATCCCTCTTTACCACCGGAGAGGGATTGTCATTGTGAACCCAATGATAGGAAACATTATGAGGCTGCTCCACTGTAAGCCACTATTGCAGCTTGAGGTAATCTCAGTCATTCCCCTATGTTAACCTATGGGAAGAGCATAGGTAGTGAAAACACACATGGGTATTTCTTCACTACCTGGGCAGGGAACACACATGTGTACCTGCCCTGCCTTTCACCTACCACTTGCTTCATCCCCAGGACTTACCCTAGGAGTGTTCTAGTGTTAGTGAAAGGCACCCTCAGCCTATGATTTTGAAAGGTCAACTGCAGCATAAGTGCAATGGCAGGCTTGACAAATGTTTAAAACACCATAGGTGCAAGTGCGCACACACTAGCCTACAATGGCAGACTTGAGACATGTTTTAAAAAGATCATACATGAAAGTGCCCACTCACAGGCCTGCAATGGCAGGCTTGGGACATGTTTATCAGGTAAGCACCACTTCCTAATGTTTGTAGGAAGGGCGCACGCACTTTCACACTGCATTTACAGTGGGAAAGTGCCCAGACCCCTAAGGCCACTAAAAGAGAATCAGCAAAACACTGGTGTTGTCACATTTATTATTTATTTTCCTGTATTTATATAGCGCAAAACTCATCTGCTGAGGGATTTCACAGCGCTTAGAAAGCTTACTTTCTTTTCAGCTGAGAGGACTGACAAGAATTTAAGAATAAACTGCTAAGAATGACTTAACGTATAAAAAAACAAGTTTTTTGTTTTTTTCTAAACCAAAGGTGGTTCTCGGTCAGGCGAAGGTCTAAAGGAAGAGTACTCCAATGGGCCACTGGCAGATGAGAAGAAGAATGGCCACCTGTTCTAAGTTTTTCTATCCGTTTTGCTTTAGCGAGTGCCAAGTTTCGTGATCTCAGTTCGCGTGTCGGAATGTAAAATTCCACTTTGCCTTGAAGAATTTCAGGCCCAGTATTATATAATGACCTGTTTGTATGGCAAAGAAGCTTGAAGCTGGCTCTTTCCCTTACTGGCAGCCAATCTAGGGCTGCCAGGCAGGCTTAAGCTGAGCTATATCTGTCCATATTACAGATCAGCTTGGCAGCCACGTTCTGGACTACCTGGAGTCTAATAAAGTGATAATCCGTCATGCCCACACACAGGGCATTGCTATAATCCAGTTTGCTGGCTATCAATTCCTGAACTATTGTTTTATGCCAATCAACCAGTAGCACCTAAACAGCTGTTTCAGTAGTTTGAGGGTGCCACAGCATTTTCTACAGATGTCATAGAGGTAGAAATCATCTATGTGTTGTGTTTACATGACCCAAGACGCGAGACGTACAACGTAGGGGTTATCTAAGAAGAAGGACAGTGAGGACGAGGAAGGAGAGCAGCCATGGCGAGGAGGCGGCACCCACGTCAGGTAAGTGCCTTTTTTAACCATTATAATTACTTTGGGAGGGTGGAGGGGCTGGCTAACTCTGCTCCACCACGGAGTCGGAGTTTTGCCTAAGCTCCACGTTCACAACGGAACGCAAAGTAGGCAAGTCAATAACTTGTTCCTGCACAGAGAGTGAGTCATCAATGATGACTCCAAGATTTTTTGCCCATTTTTTGGGGAACTGGTGCTTCTCCTACAGAAGTAGGTGTGAGAAGCTGGGTTTCCGTTGCAGTAACCCCCCCACTTTTTGCCAGACGACTGATGCACTTTTGACTTGATGTGCCCTGGGTCCCTGCCAATCAGGTTCCCAGGGCCTGTGTTCTTTCCCCAAAACTGTACCCAAACCCAATTGGCATCTCTGGCCACAGGTCAGCCCCTGGTAAATGGTACCACAGGTACCTAGGGCACTGTGACCAGGGAAGACCTCTAAGGGCTGCAGCACTTATTGTGCCACCCTTAGAGACCCTGTACCTTTACACACACACACACTGCCATTGCAGGCTGAGTGTTTTGGTGCAAAACAAAGTGAAGAGTCGACATGGCACACATCCCTGTGTGTGCCATGCCTACAACCCACTGCCCTGGCATAGGTCAGCCACCCCTCTAGCTGGGTGCACTATACCAGTGGTGAGGGTACCGGTGCATGAGCCATGTACCCCTACAGTGTCTAAGTCAATTCTTAGACATTGTAAGTGCAGTGCTGCCATTAAGAGTATATGGTGCTGGGAGTTTGTCATTACGAACTCCACAGTACCATAGTGGCTGCACTGAAAACTGAGAAGTTTGGTATCAAACTTCTCAGCACATTAAACCCACACTGATGCCAGTGTGGGATTTAATGAAAAATGTACTAAGAGGGCATCTTAGAGATGCCCTCTGAAAAACGACCAGCCTGTGGCGGGTTCCCTGACTGGTACACATGATGGAGCAAGGACTCATAAATGAGACTTGCTCGGAAGCAATCCTCTCACAGTAATTAATTAATTTTATTAAACTTTGTAATGTCTTTATTGATAATGTGCATATACAATACATTCTATCTAAGAGATGCTTGCCTATGTGTTTTCCACTAAAAAGTAATCTTTGTCTAATATAAAATGGCCGCTAAAGCGCGGGAACTCTACTGCGCATGTGTCAACCATGTCACATGGTATGACGTCTTTCTTTGCTTGGAGGGAATCTTTGCTTCTGCGCAGTGTGTGCTAATATGGCTGCTTAAAACGTCTCACATGCTAAGCTTACGCATTGCTGCAAATTAATAATGTGCTATTCTAAAGCTACTAATGCGGGATAGATATTATAAGTAAATGGGATTAGTGTAGAAATAGGAGGTATACAGTGAAAACATTTATTTTTGATTTTAATATGTTTCTTCTTTGACTTTTCTATTAGTTCGTAAATGGGGCCTGGGGATTGGCTAGATGATCGTGCAAGAACACGTGATTCGCACATGCGCTATGGACCAAACCAAGCAAAGCAATGAAGTCAACTTGGAAGACGTCCAAGGACATGACCGCTGTTCACCTTCCAATTCACATCAAAATGTCCTAACAATTGCTACATTTTGTATATATTTTGTAATAAAGTGTTATGAGACGGGTGGGAAATAAAGCAAATGTATTAATTGTGAGGGGAGGGATTCTAGAACAATGAGCTTAAGAAAAATGAACTAAATTGACATGGTGTGAGGATCAACCCCCTGGCCCTGTCCAATCATAATAGTGGGCCCATAATTTTGAAACATTAATGGGAGGTACATAGGCATAGAAGGGTATAATAGGTATAGATTAGTTAATTAGTTATCGCAGATATTCCGAACAGATGCACAGAGCATGCTTAGCCTCTAATGCTGCCACAAGAAGAGAGCTGATCGATTTACAGACTGAACCGCTGTCCAAGAGGTCCTGAGGTGGGGGCGGCGGACTCTATTAGAAGAAGACACGGAAGAATCGAGGAGGCGTCGTTGGTAGAGAGGTCATCTATCCTGTCCTGAATCCGGTCCAGAGGTCTTGGTCTCCATTCTATCATGGGGATCCTCTTTCCAACTCCTTGGACAAGGGGTTTGGTTTTCACACCTTTAGGTAACTATAAAAGCATAATCTTTAGTTTGTACTGCTGTTTCTATCTTCTCCTTTCTGAGGGACCGTCATTTGTGATTAATAGGTGACTATATAAAGTGCTTCCTCCTTGAGATGCGATTTAAGTATTACGTGACTTGTATTTTACTCTGCTAAATTTTTAGATAAACATTTTAAAACTTCCTGAGTCAGTGGTTATTTCAGGTGTTTTATGAAAATTGTATTTGTGTATTCTCATTTAATCCCCAATTATCAAAGGTCCATTGGTAAGTCATTACTCTAAACAGGGAAAAGGTAGATGGTAGCAGGGATTTTGATGAAGAGTATAACTGACCCTACTCAGCGGTGCTTGCTAGTTAGTGTGAATGAATGGGCCCAGGTGAGTATTCGGTGTATGAATGCTTGTTGCTAGTAACCCGCTGGATCAGGTTTCTGGCTATCAGAGGATGGTTGTGCTTTGTTAATTGGGTAATGAGAGTTTTCTTTTATGAACTAACATCCGTGTTAAAGTTTTGTTTTATGTTGTCTAGAATTCCCCGGGGAAACTTGAATAGCGGATGGTAAGTGGAAACCATACTGCAGTGAGGTTATCTGTCAGGCAGAAATAGTACTGAAAAGTTAAGCAGGGCTATCAGTACTGGTTAGGGACTCTGTGTGTGCGTGAGTGATAGTAAAGGAGTACACTGGTGAAAGTTTGATGTTATATCACCTAGAAAGGGTAACATTGAAGGAGTAGCAGGTATTTCTGATACTTATGTGAAGAGTAAACGGAAGGGTTTTACTCGTAGTGTATGTTTAGTAAACGGAAGGGTTTTACTAAGCGTGAGAAAATTCTATCCTTTAATTTTAGGGAAACTGACACGATAGCGAATGTTTTAGGTTGTTACTGAATTTTAATGAAAAGTGATTGAGAAATTAGAAATTGCATACGATTTTTGTAAAGGGAGGGTTAGCTGCTGGAGTAGGAGCTGACGTCACAGGTGCCACGCTGGGATTGGTTGAAACAGCGGGCGTGTAGTGAGTTTGTAAAGGAGGGGTCAGCAGTAAGGAGTAGCTGACGTCACAGGTGCCGCGCTGGGATTGGTCAAAACAGCGTGGGACAGAGAAGAGCAGATTGTAAAGGAGGGGTCGTCAGATAGACGTCACAGAAAAGCCGCGCTAGGATTGGTTCCGAGAAAATTGTAAACTAGAACCTGATTGGTTGTCAAAATAAAAGTCGAAGTATTAGTGGACGGTGGAGATTGTATGTGGAAACGCGATCCGACTTTGACAGGAACTCGTCCAGACAGGAGATTTATAGGGTTTGCAGAATATAATTCAGTAAATAAATATTTACCGAAAATGTACGGAGAAAGGAAAAAATTGTCATTCTTACAAAAGGTTAAAAATTATTTTAAGAAAGATAAGCCTGGAAAACCTAGGGAAGGAATTATCATTCCACCAGCAAAAACGCCCGCCTCATACATGATGATGGAGAGGGGTTATCATACTTGTGTATGGTTAGAAAATTGGATAGAATATACAAAAGATGACAGAGTATTAGCTTTTCCAGAATATGGTACATTTAATGGAAGAATTCTTCAACATTTGAGAATGAAAATGAACGAATTAGAACCCAGACCTAGATTAACGCAGTACGAAGCCCTAGAGGAATGGGAGACAGAAGCATTTGAGCGTGATAGACCCAGGAGCAATAGGGGTTATAGGGGATTTTTCCCTAATGACAGGAATGTTACAAGAGAAAGTCAGATGAAACAGTGGAGACGAGCAATGATCTGCGAAGGTTTGTATCCAGTATTTATGGCTGATGAACAATCAGGAAACAAATGTAAAGAGAAAACTAAACACCTGACAGGATTTGGAGACTCAGAAGATGAGTTCATGGAAGAAATATTAAAGAACCCCCACCATATCAGGAAGATCTAAGTAGATGCACCCCAAGTGCACCTGTTTTAAGAACACCATTAGTACCTCAAGTACTGCATAATCCACCAGTTAATAGGGTACTTCAGGATAAGGAAAGAGAGGCATTAGATAGAAACAGAGCAGAATTAATACAGAAAATAACACAGCTGAATGTGCATCCTGATTCCTTGACTATACCTGTAACAATTGGTCCCGTAGTTCCTTTGGAGATAAAGTAAATTGCCCAAAGCCTTTAGTTATCCCTACACCTGTGGAAACCCCTAGAAATGAAGTTGTAATAACTGATGATCATATCAGTGATTGTGAATCTATGATTTCACTAATGGATTTGCCTATTCGAGATTCTGTAAATTCCACCCCCAGAAGAACCACGCCTGGTTGCTCAAAAGAGGTAAATATAATAACCTCTTCAGGAAGTAAAAGTGCGACAGTGGTAACTCCAGAAGACTTAGAAAGATGGGCACAAGGAATAGACAAACAGAGTTCACCCCCTAAGATCCTGGATATTTACAAACTAAAAGTCGAATTAGAGGAAATGATAGCAGGCAATGTAGGATTAGATCGCTTAAATACCTACAGTGAAGAAGAACTATTGTTCGTATGTAGGAGTATAACAAGAAATGTAAAGATCTTTCATGAAAAATTAACAGATTTGGCTTTAAATATGGGAATTGAAATAGGAAAGTCGAAAGTGTTGCAGAGACCATATAGAGTAGAATTTACTGACAAGGATTTAGAAAATATGAATACATCTGGTAGAAAGTTACAAGTTAAAGAATTAATGTCAATTTTACAGAAATGGGGAGAACTGGAAAAATGGAAAATTAGATGGGCAAAGAAAAAGGAAGATGCACGTTCAATTAGAACAACATCTGAGTATTTATTGAAGGAAACAGGAAAGGAAGAACAGATGTATCCAATGCGAGAAGTTCCAGGAGGAGGTTATGTCCATGTTCCATGGAGTAGACAAGACATATTGTCATTTACAAATGATTTTCCAAAGTTGAGAGACAAGCCAATTGAATGGTACAAGCAGGTTGAGAGGTTTGTGAAGGTTTCAAAGGTTTTGTTAAAGGACCTAGATGGTTTGTTTGACATAGTGGTACCTGCCGATTTATGCAAAAACAACAGTTGATGGACAGAATGCAGAACAATGTCATACATTCACCCCAGTACAGAGATCTGGGCCTAAATCCATCGTTTTTTGCTCACCATGCCATTCCAGTTTGAACCCAGCCATATGCAAATCAGTCTTGACCCTGTGCCTTATGGGAACAGTCCAGCCCGAACTGCCAAGCCAGGTCCTCCCTGGACTGGAAACAAGCATCCTAGGACCGGTTTTGGGGTTTCACCCCTCTTCAGCCAGGATGGCTTGATTCCAGTGGCATGGAGAGCGTGGGACCCAGGTCTGGGCATACCCGTCCCACTCGGGGTGACAAATGCAAAAACAACAGTTGATGGACAGAATGCAGAACAATGTCATACATTCACCCCAGTACAGAGATCTGGGCCTAAATCCATCGTTTTTTTGCTCACCATGCCATTCCAGTTTGAACCCAGCCATATGCAAATCAGTCTTGACCCTGTGCCTTATGGGAACAGTCCAGCCCGAACTGCCAAGCCAGGTCCTCCCTGGACTGGAAACAAGCATCCTAGGACCGGTTTTGGGGTTTCACCCCTCTTCAGCCAGGATAGCTTGATTCCAGTGGCATGGAGAGCACGGGACCCACGTCTGGGCATACCCGTCCCACTCAGGGTGACAAATGCAAAAACAACAGTTTGGACAGATTGTAAAATAACAGTTGATTGGCCTAGTGAAGAGTATCCTAGAGATCCAAAGACAGGTGCCCCATCAAATGATGTGATGAAAAAGTATCACCAGGTAATTACTTATTTGAAAGGAAAGATACCACCCAAAGAGACAGATTGGGTGAAAATAGACAGAACTACCCAAGAAGCAAATTAATCGGTACATGCATACTATGAGCGTCTACTACAGGTGTTCAAACAGTATAGTGGTTTTGAAGATATTGGAGACAAAAATATGAGTCAGTTTGTCTATCGATTTGTTTATGGTCTAAAGCCAGAGATTTGTCAGATGATTAAGCAACACATGTTATGTTGGCAGGGAAAGCCTATCGATGAAATTTTGAAGTATGCTAAATACTGTGGTGATGACATTGAGGACAGGCACAAGAAATTACAGGAGAAAGTGATGTGGGCACAAGTGAAAATGGCAGAAAAACAGGGAATAAATTTAGATAATCCACCTGAAAGTCAGGGAAAAGAATCTGGAACGAATGCTGACACAGGAAGTGGTGGAAAGGCAAAAGGACAAATGAGTAGACAGGAAGCTAAAAAGAAATTTCCTTGTCATGGATGCGGAAAGTTGGGGCATTGGAAGAATGAGTGTAAGAAAATTCAAAATAATAATGACCCAAATAATAATTTAAATCCACAGATGCAGAATGACTCACAGCAGGGTGTAAGTCATCAGAATCAGTTGCCACCTGCCCCAATACAGGGTAATGTAAGCAGAGCAAAGCACGGTACAGACGTCGGATTTCAAGGAGGAAGTGGTAAGAATGAATATGTAACTTCACAGTTTCTTTTACAGGAAGAATTTAATCCATATGATTATCAATGACGGTGCCTAAGAGAGGGGGAGAAGGAGTGCGTACTTGGCGCATCCTTGCCGGTAGATCAGTCAGGTCCATATGTTGAAGGGAAAGTAAAAGGTAATGATATCACCTTTCTTTTGGACACTGGTGCTACCCGTTCTACTGTGAGAACAACAGACATTCCAAACCTTCCTCTCTCTGGAGAAGCCATCCAAGTTGTAGGTGTAGCCAATCAAAAGATTAGAACACCCCTTACCGAACCTATGGAAGTTAGAATCGGAAACTTCCGAGAAATGCACCAATTTGTGGTGTGTGACTCTAGTCCAGTAAATTTATTGGGCAGAGATTTATTGTGGAAAAATGAACTGCACTATTTTCTGCACACCGGATGGTGTTGCAATACAGACCCCGGACGAAGATCATGTTTACAAATTCATGCTAGCAAAACAAGGTACGGAGGTAGATGGAATGTTTTCCTTGATAACAAAAGACGAATTACCAGAAGAATTAAGAACTACAGTGAGTCCAAAAGTATGGGATTTTACTGGAAAAGAAGTAGGTCTAATGGCAAATATAGACCCGGTAAAAGTAACAGTAAAGGAAGGTGCAATTTTCCCAAATACCAGACAGTATAAAATGAGTGCTGAATTAAAAGCAGGAGTTATTGAAGAAATAAGCAGAATGGTAAAACAAGGAATATTAAAAGAAGTCCTGAGTAGCCCTTGTAATTCACCAATCATGGGCTTGAAAAAGCCTAGTGGAAAATATAGAATTGTCCAAGATCTGCGGAAAATTAATAAAATTGTAGTGCCTTGTTGTCCTATAGTGCCAAATCCTGCAGTGATACTATATCAAATACCATGGAACGCAGAATGGTTTACTGTAATTGATCTGTGTCAAGCATTTTTCTCAATTCCATTGCATCCAGATAGTCAATATTTGTTTTCTTTCAAATTTGAAAATCACGTTTACGTGTGGAATCGTGTTCCTCAAGGGTACACAGAAAGTCCCTCCATTTTTAATCAGATTCTGAAAAAGTGTCTAGAAAAGTTAGTAATGCCCAGGAATTCAGTTTTGGTTCAGTATATAGACGATTTGCTAATTGCGTCCAGGACACATGATGATTGTGTCGCTGATTCCATTACATTACTAAATCATCTGGCTGAAGAAGGTCACAAAGTGTCACCTGTGAAGTTACAGTTTTGTACCACAGCAGTTAAGTACTTAGGACACCAAATTGAGAGAGGAAAGAGAAGAATAACCTCTGAAAGAATACAAATAATTAAGCAAATGAAAATGCCAGTAACACAAAGGGAGGTGAGAATGTTCCTTGGAATAGTGGGATACTGACGACAATGGATTGTAGGGTTTTCTCTACTAGCTAAGCCTTTAAGTCAGTTAACCAAAAAGAAGGCAAAGGACCCAGTTGAATGGGATGCTGAAAGTACCAGTGCATTTGTAAAATTACGAAGTGCTTTATGTGAAGCACCTGCCCTAGGCATGCCTGATTATACAAAAGAATTTACTTTATTCTGTTATGAGAGAGAAAATTGTGCACTGTCAGTATTAACCCAAAGACATGGACCGGACAGACGTCCTATAGCATACTTTTCTGCTACATTGGATCCAGTGGCTGCAGCATTGCCAGGCTGCTTAAAAGCAGTAGCTGCTACCTGTATGAACATTAAACAAAGTGAGTCAATTGTAATGGGATATCCTGTTAAAGTGTTCATCCCACATGCAGTTGTAATTCTGTTGACAAGAACCAGAACTCAGCATCTTACTCCTAGTAGGATGACAAAATATGAGAGAATAATCCTAGGAGCTGAAAATGTGACCATAGCTAGGTGCACCATTGTAAATCCTGCAACATTATTACCAGATCCAAATTGTGAGGAAGTCAGGGATGATGATGAAGAAGGACATGATTGCTTGGAAGTCACAGAATTGTGTACCAAGCCATGTCCTGACATACAGGAGATGCCCCTTAAGAACCCAGACAGGGAGCTGTTTGTGGATGGCTCATGTTTAAGGCATGAAGATGGCAAATTGAGTGCAGCTTATGCTGTATGTGAACTTACCGGAATAGTCGAAGCATCCTATTTACCAGGAGTCAAATCTGCACAAGTAGCTGAATTGGTTGCTTTGATTAAAGCCTCCAAAATTGGGAAGAATTTAAGAGTGACCATATATACGAACAGCCAGTATGGTTACGGGGTTGTGCATGATTTTGGCCAACTGTGGATGCAGAGGGATTTCATGACTTCTTCAGTATCCCCCATCAAAAATGGGCAGTTTGTAAAAGAATTACTGGAGGCAATACAATCACCAAAAGAATTGGCAGTGGTGAAATGTGCTGCACACCAGTCAGGAGATGACTGGGTGACATCTGGGAGCAGATATGCAGACCTAATGGCTCAACATTGTGCCAAAAATAGAATGGCAGTGAACAGAAAAATTGAAAGAATGGGAATCAGCTGCCAACTTATGCTATGTATGACACCTGAAACATGGAATGATGTGAAACGATTGCAGGATGATGCTGAAGAAAATGAAAGAGATGTTTGGATTAAAATAGGGTGTACACAAAGAGCAGATGATGATGTGTGGGTTTATTTAGATGGCAGACCAGTCATGCCTGATTGCCTAATTTCACAAATGGCCAGGATGTATCATGGAGACACACACATAGGTAGAGATGCCATGATTAGACTTTTTAGACAAAGTTGGTACAATCCAAGGTTTAGGGCTGCAGCAGAGAGCCTTTGCCAGAGGTGTTTGACTTGCCAAATGAATAATCCAGGAAGAAAAACAGTAATCGGTTTGGGAAAAATTGGAAAGGCGGAAGGACCCTTTGTGAGATTATAGCTAGATTTCATTCAGTTACCCCCATGTAAAGGACTGAAATATGTACTTGTCATAGTGTGTTTGTTTTCAAAGTGGGTGGAGGCTTACCCTACCAGGAGGAATGACAGTATAACAGTTGCAAAATTATTATTACGGGAGCTCATTCCTAGGTTCGGTTTCCCAGTAACTTTGGAATCAGATAGAGGAAGTTACTTCAATAACGATGTAATTCGAATAATCTGTGAAGCATTTAAAATTGAACAGAAATTGCACTGTGCATACCGCCCAGAGGCTTCTGGAGTGGTTGAACAAATGAATGGCACAATAAAATCAAGGTTGTCAAAAATGTGTGCATCAATGTCATTGAATTGGCCAGATGCATTGCCTCTCGTCCTGATGGGACTCAGAAGTATTCCTGATAGAAATACAGGATTGAGTCCTCATGAAATCATCATGGGAAGAGCAATGAGGCAAGCACATGTACCTGGAAATAAACTGCTGAACATAACTGATGATATGGTTCTAGATTATTGCAAAGCATTGGCTGACCTAGTGCGTTCTGTCTCTTACCAGGTTGGAGAAGATGCAGTTTCCAGGCAGCCTGAACAAGAGCATGATCTGAACCCCGGAGACTGGGTGGTAGTGAAGCATCACACCAGAGAAACGTGTTTATCACCCAGGTGGGGCGAACCTTGTCAGGTTATATTGGTTACAAACACAGCAGTGAAATGTGCAGGTTTACCTAATTGGATTCATGTGAGTCATACCAAAAGGGTGCCAGCTCCTGAAGAGAGAGATCCTCAGTCAGCATCAATAGCTGAGGAAGCGGAAGGTTGTACAGCTGAAGAATCACAAGTGATAGATTCAGGAATAGCTGAGGAAGAACAACCAAGCACAAGTCAGGACTGGATACCAGTGGTTGATATACCTGAAGTTTTCATCAAAACAAGGAGCAGAGCTAGATTAGACGACATTAGAGAGGACCAGATAGGTGAAGAAGAACCAGCTCAGGATAGGGAGATCAAAGTTATAAATGAACCTGAGCAGGCCCAAATAGGGAAAGGAAATTGGGCTCAAACTGAAGACGAAACAACAGAGTTTGAGCAGGGTCAGACAGGCTCAGAATAATGCGGTCAGGCTGCAGAAGTACAAAGTGCAATAAGCCCTGATCAGGACCAGTTAGGACCAGGAAAATACGTTCAGGAAGAAGATAACAAAGAAAACAGTGAACCTGAAAATATCAAGAAAGAAAACATCAATCCTGAACAGGGTCAGTTAGTAGAGACAAATGTTCAGGCGAATGAAGAAACAACAATAAGACCTGAACTAGGTCAGACAGAGAGGGAAACTGAAAACCAGGACAAACAAATTGTGCCACACATTAATGAGAATAAATGAATATCTGAAAAGAACTTAAAAGGTGAAGATACAGTGCAAATCAAGAAAGTCAGGAAGGGTGATCATTGGCCTGGTATTATTAAAAGAGTAAAATATCATATAATAACTCGAAGTGAAGACCCAGAACAAGTGAATGAAGTAACAAGTACATCTGATCAAACAGGTGGATCTACAAAGCGCAAAAGCCCAGGATTGAAACTTGTATACAATACCTGGTATCTATTATGTGTGTGGGAATAAGGCTTACTTTAGGCTTCCTGCACGGTGGTATGGAAGTTGTTATTTTGGAATAGTTTTTCCAAAAATATACCACGTCAACAGGAACACTGGGAGCGATGAGATAAATAGTGGACTAACACATAGTAAGAGAGCTAGTTTTTCAGAAATTGTAGGTGATATATTTGGTGCATTGATACCTTCAGTGGGAGTAATTCTAAACTCAAGGATAATATGTAAATTGTCTACAGTGGTTGATCGTTTATCAACGGATACTGCTGGAGGATTTCTGATGATTATTACGGAGTTGATTGAGATTAGATCTATGGTGATGCAAAATCGACTTACTCTTGATATATTATTAGCAAAAGAGGGCGGAGTCTGTAAATTGTTGAAAACGAAACATTGTTGCACGTATAGTCCGGACAAAGTGCAGAAATTGGAACATATATAAAGAATATTACAAAACTTGAGAAGGAACTGAAACCACTGGAAGTTGATAGTGTATGGGAAATATTGACAAATAGTATTACGTCAATTGGTACATGGTTTACAAATGTAGGGAAAGGACTTATAGGTCAAATATTAGTACCCTTAGTAGGGATAGCAATAATAGTAATAGTAATAATGATATGGTGCAAATGTTGTAGAAAGAAAGCGACATATGGAGTGACAGGAAGAGGCAAGAAAAGGAAATTCGAAGAAATTGAATTAGAAGATCTGAGAAGTGAAATTTACGAGAAACTGAAAGGGAAAAATAAGAATGAAAGGACTGAAAATGAAAAGGAGAATGTAATATGCTAAAAGTTGGCATCTGGTTTTGTAGGTAGTTTTTGATGGCTCAGAAACGCCATCAGAGAGGGGATTGATGGAGCAAGGACTCATAAATGAGACTTGCTCGGAAGCAATCCTCTCACAGTAATTAATTAATTTTATTAAACTTTGTAATGTCTTTATTAATAATGTGCATATACAATACATGCTATCTAAGAGATGCTTGCCTATGTGTTTTCCACTAAAAAGTAATCTTTGTCTAATATAAAATGGCCGCTAAAGCGCGGGAACTCTACTGCGCATGTGTCAACCATGTCACATGGTATGACGTCTTTCTTTGCTTGGAGGGAATCTTTGCTTCTGCGCAGTGTGTGCTAATATGGCTGCTTAAAATGTCTCACATGCTAAGCTTACGCATTGCTGCAAATTAATAATGTGTTATTCTAAAGCTACTAATGCGGGATAGATATTATAAGTAAATGGGATTAGTGTAGAAATAGGAGGTATACAGTGAAAACATTTATTTTTGATTTTAATATGTTTCTTCTTTGACTTTTCTATTAGTTCGTAAATGGGGCCTGGGGATTGGCTAGATGATCGCGCAAGAACACGAGATTCGCACATGCGCTATGGACCAAACCAAGCAAAGCAATGAAGTCAACTTGGAAGACGTCCAAGGACATGATCGCTGTTCACCTTCCAATTCACATCGAAATGTCCTAACAATTGCTACATTTTGTATATATTTTGTAATAAAGTGTTATGAGACGGGTGGGAAATAAAGCAAATGTATTAATTGTGAGGGGAGGGATTCTAGAACAATGAGCTTAAGAAAAATGAACTAAATTGACATGGTGTGAGGATCAACCCCCTGTCCCTGTCCAATCAGAATAGTGGGCCCATAATTTTGAAACATTAATGGGAGGTACATGGGCAAAGAAGGGTATAATAGGTATAGATTAGTTAATTAGTTAGCGCAGATATTCCGAACAGATGAACAGAGCATGCTTAGGCTCTAATTCTGCCACAAGAAGAGAGCTGATCGATTTACAGACTGAACCGCTGTCCAAGAGGTCCTGAGGTGGGGGCGGCGGACTCTATTAGAAGAAGACATGGAAGAATCGAGGAGGAAACGAAGTGCCAGAGAGGGGAACGACGCAGGCGTTGTTGGTAGAGAGGTCATCTATCCTGTCCTGAATCCGGTCCAGAGGTCTTGGTCTCCATTCTATCCTGGGGATCCTCTTTCCAACTCCTTGGCCAAGGGGTTTGGTTTTCACACCTTTAGGTAAATATAAAAGCATAATCTTTAGTTTGTACTGCTGTTTCTATCTTCTCCTTTCTGAGGGACCGTCATTTGTGATTAATAGGTGACTATATAAAGTGCTTCCTCCTTGAGATGCGATTTAAGTATTACGTGACTTGTATTTTACTCTGCTAAATTTTTAGATAAACATTTTAAAACTTCCTGAGTCAGTGGTTATTTCAGGTGTTTTATGAAAATTGTATTTGTGTATTCTCATTTAATCCCCAATTATCAAAGGTCCATTGGTAAGTCATTACTCTAAATCAGTGAAAAGGTAGATGGTAGCAGGGATTTTGATAAAGAGTATAACTGACCCCACCAGCGGTGCTTGCTAGTTAGTGTGAATGAATGGGCCCAGGTGAGTATTCGGTGTATGAATGCTTGTTGCTAGTAACCCGCTGGATCACACACCAACCTGCCACCACGAGACATGTTTCTGAACCCCTAGGGTGGGAGCATTCGCTCCCGGAGCCCAGAAACAAAGCCTTTCCTGGGCGGAGGTGTTCACACCTCCCCCAGGAAGAGCCATCTGTGGCAGGGGAGCTTCAAAGGCCTGGCAGCCTTTGTAGTGTGACCCCCAGCCTCTCCTGCTATCAGGAGCAGGCCCCCTTCTTGTCTCCCCTCCTTCTCTGCGGGAAGACAGTCGGGAAAAACTAGCCAGCCCAGAAGGTGTGTCCACCTCTGCCAACTCCACCCACTCTTCAGTGCCCGCCATCTTGCAGATGGCAGGCACTCCTCAATCAGGATTAGGGATTGTGCTCACTCCCCCATGTGGGGTGAGCACACCCAGGGTGCAGTCACCCTAAGGTCAATAGCCCATTGGCTACTGACCTCGAGACCCCTAAAATGCCCCTAAATACAGTATTTAGGGGGCAGCCCTAAACCGAGAAGACAGATTCCCGCAACCTAAGAAGAAAAAGGACAAAAGAAGACGTCCAGTAGAGGAGACTGCAGAGAACAAGTGACTTGGCCCCAGCCCTACAGGCCCGTCCGCAGTTTCCAGAGATCCTGTGCCAAAAGTCGTCTTTTCCTGCAGCCAGCGACCTCCAGAACCCCTGGGAGGACTGACTGCCTTCAACAAAGACCGGATCTCCTGTGAACGGCAGCTCTGTTCAGAAGAAACACCAAAGAAAGACTCTGAGCCTGCTGAGGAAAAAGAAACCAGACGCCTGGAACCACCACTGCACCCCTCGCCTACGGCCCGAGTTCGAGTGGCCCACCGGTCTCAGCGAGGTCCCCCAGTGCTCCAGAGTCTGAGTCCACCATGGGTTGACCCCTCCAGGACTCCCCGATGTCGCCTGCAGCCTCTGCACGTAGACCCCCCCAACTGCGAGTGACCCGGTAAGGTGAAATCCGACCTCAAAAGACACCCCTGCATCCAGCCGCCCTGGAGAAGGGAACCCAAGGTGCACCTACGTCCCTGAGCCCTCCAACTTACCTGCCCAGCTGTCGGTTCCTCCTGGAAGTGTTCCTGGACCGAGCCTGCAGCTGAAAACCAAAACCGAAAATCCGCATTGAAAACAACAGGGCACCCAAACGCCAAACCAGCACCCTGCGCCGCTGCGGGTGCACTTTTTGTGCTAAACAGGATCCCCTTTTGCCCTGAGCCTAACATCAGGAGCTTGGCTCCCACAACCAAGTGGCCTGCTCGTCAGCAGCCACCAACCGGAGCCCCTATCCCCCATTGGATAACATTGGGCCTCAGCACTCTGCACCCGGCCGCCCTAGTGCCGCTGAGGGTGTAACAAGAGTGCATCCTTGACCCTGGGGGACCCCTGAGTCTACCCCCAGAACCTCAACTCCCACTACCAAATACTTCCCTCAAAACCGATAACACTATTTTCGTCCATAGGATAACATTGACTGTTTTTCTTGGAAAAGTTTCTAAGTGTGGAGTTTGAAAACCTAAAGAAATTCTTTAAAATTGTACTATTTAACCAAAACGATTTTACTTACCTGTTTACAGGAAATGTCCCAGAGTAGTATCCAGGTATACTACTCTGAGTAAGAAAAGTAATCTAAAAAGTAACTTACCTGGTATTTTACTGAAAAGCCCACTCAAGTCTATGTACTGTATTCACAAAGTATTGCATTTCTCTGCAACCATACTGTAAGTCAAAACAAAGTGCATATACAATTACAATTCAAACTGTTTACAGACTGCATTACTACTGTGAAGTATTTATTGCTTACCTGTGCCAGGCTTGCTTGGTTCTAGAAAATAAAATAACTAAAAGAATATTTTTATACAAAACAATTGGTCTGAAGTTCAGTCTTTGAGTGTGTGAATTCATTTGCTGACTGAGTGTGTACAACAAATGCTTAACACTGTCCTCTGATACTGCCTTACTGCTCGACCACACTACCACAAAAAGAGAGTGAGGTACTATCTAACTTTACCTCTGCCTACCTTTGGGGTTCCACTGGACTCTGTGCACACTATACCTCACTTTGGTATAGTATATACAGAGCCAGCTTCCTACAGTAGGCCACCAGGATGAATCCCATATTCGATGAGCATCACCGAATAGTAGGATTTCCGATTTCTCAGCCTTAAGTTTAAGGCAATGCTCTGTCATCCAATCTGCAACTTCAGTGAGGCAGTTAGTCAGGTTGCCTCAAGTTTCTTTATGTTTTTTCCCCATGGAGATGACCAACTGAGTACCGTCCGCATACAAGCAGATCTTAAAGCCTCATTTCCTTGAGAGAAAACGTAAATGTTAAAAAAGAGTCGGACTCAAGGAGGAACTGTGAGGAACTACACATTTGGATAGATGGGATTGAGATCTGATAGCACTCAGCTGGACTGTTTGAGTTCTATTCTTCAAGAACAATTCAGACCACTGTAAGGCTTTAGAATGGAGTCCGATTTGATGGAGTTTACTGATCAACTGACTATGCAAGATGGTGTAAAAAGTCACAGACAGGTCAAGTAAGACCAGGGCCACAGCTTTGCCTTGATCAACCACTGACCTGATATCGTCCAAAACAGCCAAATGGGTGGTCTCAGTGCTATTTTTCACTCGAAAGCCCGTTTGGGAGGAATTCAGCAGATTGTTACTTTCTAAAACGTTAGCTGACCAGTTACTAATTTTTCTAGTATCTGGGAGATGAATGGAAGCAAAGATATAGGGCTGTAGTTGGGGAGAAAGGGAACATCCATTCCTGGCTTCTTGGCCAAAGGTAATATTTGGGCCTGCTTCCAAGAATATGGGTATATTGCCTCTGTCAAGGATTGGTTAAAAACATGGTAAAAAGGGGACTCAATATAGCATTTAGTTTAGAATAGATAAAATGAGGGCAGGGCTCTAGAGGAGTTCCTGACTTGACCTCTGACATTAGTTTTGTCACTTGTTCCTCTGTGATCCTTTCAAAAGAACACAAATGGGTTACACTCTCCGGATGTGGGCTCAATTGTTCCCGTGGGTGAGAGAAGGTTGATTATCAAGTGACTAGTAGATGTTCTCAATTTTATCATTAAATAACTTTCCAGTTTATGCACAGTGATCTTCTGTGGGAATGATCGTTTGGGAGAGGCAGTTGGGCTGGGCAAGCTCTTTTACAAATTTGAACAGTTCTTTTGACAAACTGCTATTCTCTTCTATTCTCCTGATGAAATCTTTCTTAGCTCTCCTTAATGCCTTGTGATATTTTTTCAATTCCTCTTTGAAAATTTGGCGATCTGTTACATTTTTTGAATGCCTCCAGTTATGTTCAAGCATTTTAGATTTCCTTTCTGCTAAGTCTTAAATCATCAGAGTACCCTTTTTCTGAGAGCAAAAACCAGGAAAAGAAAAAGCAAAAGGTTTTAGAGAATTCCCCTAAGAAGGGCCATGTCCAACAGAGTGCTGGTTATAAATGGAATAAAAAAGTACCTGCATAGTGGTTAGCCAGTGGAAAGACACTGGCCAGTAGCCAGTGATCAGAAGCTGTACTTGGTCAAGGCTCCACACGATGGCATGGACGGCAAAGCAGAGAAGGAAGTAAAAGTAGACAAAGTGCTGGCCAATCAGAAGCACGTAAATTAGAACGACATAGGAATAATTGGAATAAACCAATAGTAAGTTCAGGTAAGTAAGGGGCAGTTTTAAGTCCCTTTATAATATATTTGCAAGCGCTGTGCAGGTGAAAACTAAAAAACGTCAGTGCATTGGGAAGTCTAATCGGCAGACATTGGCTAATAAAATGTTTATTGAATTTGTAAAGGGAGCCCTTTCACCATCCCCTCACTCACACCAGTGTTTGCATACCCTGCCCTCCAGCCACTGGAATGCAGGTAATACACTTCCACCATCTGAGAAGCTGTCTTCACCTTCCATCTGGTGCCAATGAAAACCTGAGGCATTTAAATGTATCTCACTGTGCTGTATAATGAATACTCTGAGTCAAACCTGAAGATGAACGCCAGCATCTCTTTTTCAATGTGTACATTATTTAATGTGTATTTTATTGACATGTGCATCCACCACTTATTTTTTCACTTTCAGCCCTTGAGCTGATCAACTGACCTGGCTGGATCGGTTGTCTAGCAGTACTCTAGCAACAGAGTGATGATTTACCTGATTCTAGCAGTAGTCTAGCAACAGAAAGAAGGTTTACCTGGTAACTATTAATAATTCACAATATAGCACAATCTTCACAAGTAAATAATGTTTCTTTCTACATTATTGCATCCTCAAACTGCATGCTGTGTCAAAAATATTCACTACATTCCCTAAATCCGGCATTAAAAAACTGTCCTTTAATTAAAACTTCTGTTTGTTACCTCTCCTTTTTTCATCTCTTTCAAGTGTCCCTCTCCTTCCCTTCTATCCTCTGCATTCCTTCTCTCTCTGAGCACAACCTACTCCGACACATGCACACTCTCTCCTCCTCCTGCTGAAAGTCATACCCATGCAAACTAACAACACCTAACCTCCTGTAACTCCTGTATTAATCCCACCAACCATGTGCTTGAGCTAACCTCCTCCCCCCACTGACTGCACTTCGACCCTCGTCAGGGGTAGTACGCGATATATAAATGCAGTTACAATGCTGACCTCGGGGCACAGTGTGTGATACAATGCTACCCGTCTTCCGTGCTGGTTTTAAATTGTTTGCCCAAGTTCCTTCTTTCCCCTCCCACTTCTCACTTCTCCGTGTTGCTAACACCCCTCCCCGTCTTCTGTGCCTGTTTACAGGGTATCCATCCCATTTTCCATATTGAAATGTGGGTACCCCTTTACTCTTTATCAACACCCCACATAATGCTCCCTTTTCTTACTATTCAACTCTCCCTAACTAAGCGATATAGATAATCCATGGTCCATTCTTTAACATGCATGTTTATTATTTAATCATGCTGATTCTCACTATTCATTCACTGATTGCTGCTTTATCCGCACAGGCAGTGCATAATCATGACAGAAGGCAAAGGGTTAACCCACTTCAGAGCTGGCCATTGTGATGTCAGCAAGAGACTCAAACACAGAGAAAAATGTCTGTCGGGCGTCGCCGTCTTACTTTGCACGGTGCGCCGCGTGACTATGCGTTTTTGAAAATGTAAATGTGGTACTTGTAGAGTTAATTTAAATTTACCAACATAGTGCCATTATAGGCAACACTCCCCACCCACTGCCAAAGCATGCATGACGAATAAATAAATACACAACACAACTTTAGTTTGGGAAAATATTGCTGCAGGTTTATTCCATACAAAAGTATGCAATATGGTGGGTTATCTAACGGGCGATCCAAGGGCAGGCAGCGGTAACTAACCTATGCTGCCGTGCCCGCCTGATGAGCCAACTTGCACAGTGGCGAACCCAATCAGTGCTATGCATTATAGAGTGATCCCCTTCCCAGGATCACGTGACCCATTGGACCATCTTACTCACGCCCCTTTCAGGGCGGAGCGTTGCAAGGCAAGCCCCCGGTTGTTCAGGCTTACAACCGCCCTCAGGACTAGCGGGGAGCCAACTGATTTTTTCCAGGAACCTGCCATGAGGGCTCCTGGGATTTGGCACTGGCACCCCTATTGTGCTCCTGCAGAGGTACCCTTCGGTACCCTTCTGCTTCCAGATCGCCCTGTAACTCCGCCACAGCTCTGGAGGCGGCCCACGTTGCCTTAAGAGCCCCCCACCAATCCAACTAGTTTCTCACCTGCAACCTGCTATTTCTAGGGCTCCTGCATGTCCAGAAGGAACAGGTCCATACCCACCTGTGACAAGTGCACCCCATCCTTTTCAAAACATCCCTTGACGTTCATCTAGATCAGCCCGTGTCTGATGAAACCAAAGCCCCTTTGGTCCGTAAACTTGCGCATGGAGCTATTGACCCTTCTCCGGGAATGCTCAACTGACTCACCTGACCTGGCCCCATGCCAAACTCTGCACGGGACTATTTCAGACCACCATAGCTCGCATTGCCCCATGTACTTGCTGATCTCACATAAATCTGCCTTCATTGCCTGCAACAATGCCCCTCTGCCCATGACCGTGAGGTCGTTGCCTCCTAGGTGGATCACCAAGATGTTTGGGGGACCTCCCCCCCAGCCAGTCTCTGCTCCAATTTGTTGAGTAGGCTGCACCATCTCATGCCAGGGTACCCCATCCAGACCATCTGCGTCTAGGAAAACCCACGCATCCAATTCCTGTGTTCTGCCCATTGAGCCAACCTGGCGACGAACGAGTGGCCGATCACCCACACCTTGAACCCTGGCAAAATAAACGGATGCAAATTTTCACACACTACTTTAATGATCCACATGTTACACACTGCAAATGTCGTACTAAACATCACACAGAATCACTGCACACAATAATATACAATATACCTATTGCCACCATCAAGGGCGGATGTAGCGCTCAAAACAACGAGACTCCCAACCTCCCACCATTTTTATGCGCTCTGGTGACATGCCCACCTTGAAAGCTGCCATGGCCGCCCCAATCCTGAATGAGTGACTTGAATACTTCTTTTATGGGTGGGCCTGACCGGACCCCGCTAAGCAGGCGCACATGATCCGGTCCACCTGAAATTTCGTTAATGGCACCAGGTCAGCATGTATCAGAAAATAACCTGGGGCGTTTGGGCAGACAGCCATATACTCTCTGACCCGTGAGACCGGGCAGTACCTCTGATCCCCCAGGGGCAGTAAGACTACATCTGCCCCTTGCCCCGCCTGGTCAGTTTTGGACCTCTTGATGTGTATTACCAGCCTACTTGTCAGCTGCACATCCTGACTGCATAAGGCGTCGCCTGACAAATCTTTTTGGGATCTGGCCACCAGCTCACTTATTCGAAACGCACCAAAAAATGCCAGGCAGAATGCCGCTGCAAAGAGCCTGGCCTCGAAGTGCGATTTGGTGACCTTGTCAACAGCCTCTAGCATGCCCTGGAGTGTGGTGAAATCAATGGGAGCCCTGTTATCTGGAACCCTGACCTCTTCCCTGGCCCACCCTTTGAGGGCAGCCCTGATGAGGAAAGCCTTGGTTGGATCTTGCAACCCCCGGAGCTTGGCGTCATGGCTCACAGCCGCCAAGTGACCACATACCCACGAATGGCTCTTCCCATGCTCTTTAGCCCACAGTACAAAAGCTTGCACTCTATGCTCCAAGGGGGGCAAATTCTGTCCCTGTGCCCCCGAGATGTTCAAGAAAGTGGAAAGATAGGCCTTGTACCGCTTCCTGGTCCCAGGTGCGAGAGAACGTTCACCCATTTCTCTTAGTCATTGCTCCATTGCAGAATTCACCAGAGATGTGCTGGGAAGGGGGTCATCTCCGCTCTCGCTCGTGGCCAACCCTCCCGGAAACAGAGCCACTGAAAACGAGAGAGAGCGTCAGCTGCTACATTCTTGACCCCCTCAATGTGTCTTGCCCTAAACTCCACATTGCAGCGCAGACAAGCCCTGATTAGCTCCCTTAACAAACACAGAACCAGGGGGCACTTGGCTGTCTGCCATTGATGGCTTGTACCACCGCCATGTTATCGGACCAGAATAGGACCTTTCTGGCCGATAGCGCCTCGGGCCATAAATGCAGGGCAACCACTATCGGGAACAACTCGAGTACGGTTACATTCGCTGTTATAGTCCTCTTGCGCCAGGCATTCGGCCACTTTTGCGCAAACCATTCGCAGCCCATGATTGCACCAAAGCCTTCCCTGCCTGACGCATCTGTGAATAGGCAGAGCTCTGGGCTACCAGCCCAGGGGGATCTCCCAATCACCGTCCCATTAAAGTTCAGCAAAAACTCATGCCACATCAGGAGGTCCTCCCTCAAACCTTTTCCTAGTCTGACCATGTGATGTTTCTTGTGCACCTTGGCCGTTGGCCTTGCTAGTCTCCTTGCGAAAACTCTGCCCGCTGGGATCACCCTGGCTGCAAAATTCAGCTTACCTAAGAGGCTCTGGATGACACCCAGGGTGGCCTTGTCCTTGGCCAAGACAGCCTGAATATCCTGACACAACGCCCGCACCTTCTCAGCCGGGAGTCTGGACACGCCCTCAACAGTGTCCAGCTCAATGCCCAGAAAAGTGAGAACTTGCGCCGGACCCTCAGTCTTCCCCGGCACCAAAGGAACCCCCCAAGTGCCCGCAAGTTCTTGGAAGCACCGTAGTGCTTTGCTGCAATCCTGCGTTCCTGCTCCCCCAATGAAAAGGAAGTCATCCATGTAGTGCATTACTTCCTCTAAACTGTATGACCAAGTGAGTGCCCACTGTAAGAAGCAGCTAAACGCTTCAAAGTAGGCGCAGGACACAGCGCAACCCATAGGCATGCATTTGTCGAAGAAAAATTGTCCCTGCCACTTGAAGCCCAACAGGTGGTGACTCTCTGGGTGGACCGGCAGCAGGCAGAAGGCCGACTCAATGTCCGCCTTAGCCAACCAGGCCCCATTTCCTGATCTCCTCACCATGTCCACTGCCATGTCAAATGAACAGTACGAAACTGAACATGTTCCGTCCTCAAGCCAGTGGTTCACTGAATTGCCGTCCGGGTAAGACAGGTGGTGGATCAGATGGAAGGTCCCCGTATCTTTCTTGAAGACCACCCCCTGGGGAGATACCACAAAATTTGTAAGCGCAGGCTGATCGAATGGCCCTGCCACCCTCCCCAATGCTGTCTCCTTCATAACCTTGTCCTGCACCACTTTTGGAAGTTCTCTAGCTGACCTCAGATTATCTGCGTCTCTGCAACCTAGTGGGCCTCAATATGGGATCTTGAAGCCCTCAATGAATCCCTGTGCCAGGAGCATGCTGTCTTTTGTGTTGGGGTATGCCCTGAGCAGGGGAAGGAGGTTGTTAATGATGATTGGGGGTGGGCCCTTAGCAGTAGAAATCCTGAACGGGGGTGTGACAGATGAGGGGGCAGGATCTGGGCCCATGGTGTGAGGTGGAGATGAGTCAGGGCGGGGGGAGGGGCGGCACTGTTGCATCAATCTGGCTAACTGTCCTGTCTGCTGGAAGGCGTGGGGGGGCGCTCTCGCTTGACACCGCATGACACTGCTGGGTGATTGGTCCCACACTTACTGCAGCTATGTGCAAACTTGCACGCCTTTCCCCAAGAGCAGGACCCTGCATTGTACAATCTGCATGTGCCAGAATTAAACCGTTTGCCCCCTTTTTTCTGTCCCCCGCCTCCCTGACCTCCACGAAAGGGCTGCCTGAAGGGGCGTTTCCCCGACTGCCTCTGTCCCTTAAAATTGGCCTGCCCTTTCTGACTCGTATTCATGCTCTCCAAGGGGTCCGCGGTAAACTTCCCCATGTGTTCTATCCGGAGCTGGACTTCTTTTTGGTCCCATCCCAGCTCTGGACACATAGCTATTTTCTTTCTGAAATCTCGGTCATAAATGTACCACCCGATCCCCCCTGACTTTACTGCCTCATTGTGGATTGAACGGGAGTACTGAAACAGCACAGGACCCTCTTACGGATATTTCTCCATCACCACCACTGACAGAATTGAGAAAGCTTCCAACCAGTTCTCAATCGTTTTCTCTGGCCAGGCCTGGTATCTTACTTTCTTCTCCTCATCCTTCCCCCCATCTTCCTAGTATCCAGCCCATCCACCCCATGCATCAACAAGGTAAAAATGTCCACAAACTCCCGTCTCCAAATCCCTTCCTTGGCCGCTAGTGGCACCTGCCAAGCCAGAGAGCAGCGTTCCGATACTAGGGGTGCAACTGTGATGAGCGGCAGCGGTGCTGCTGCCGGTGCTGCTGTTTTGGCTGCCTCGGTTGGTATTGCGGGAGTGCGGACATCTTGGGAGTTGACCAGCGGGGCCGCTAACCCACCTGACACACTCGGAGTGCCTGCTGACATTACCTGAGGGGAGAGTGCAGCCAATGGTTGCCCGCCAGCTGCTAGGTGGCTGCTGCTGGCCGCGGCGCTACTTTTGACCTGCGCTATTGTAGGCTGCAACTGATGCTCCTGTTGCGACCTAGGCACTACTGTGGTAGAGGCTGACCCGGGAAGTTTCTGTGCACTTTCACTGCTGACCTGATTCCCCCACACCTGCGCAATTGATATTGCCCCCACTTCCCCCAGCGCAGGAGCCACAGACATGGGTGGTGGCACAGTGTTACAAAAACGTGCTGTAAAGTCCGCCATAATGCTCAACATGGAGTCCATTATCTTACCCAATTTTTCAACGTTCTCGCCACTAGCTGCGGTAGGGTTCGAGGGGCATGCTGGTAAAACCGGGGGCCCTGCTCCCTGAGGAGGGGAAGTTACTCTGACCTTCGGTGCTGGGTGCTCTGATGGGAATTTCTTGGTCATGGGCCGGCGAGTCCGTATGGGCCTTCCAACTCAACTGGTCCTGCCAGGGAGGCACTAGGTATGTCCGCTACTACCCCAGAGTCTTCCTGCTCACGGGGGTCAAGGATTCCCTTTGCCCACTCCACTCCTTTAGCCTTTGGCATCTCCATAAAGTTCTCCCAGATTGCCTCCTGCGACGTGTGGTGATTTGGGAGAACAGGAGGGGGGGATCCTTGGCTATCCATGTCTTCGGACTGTAGTGCAGAAACCTCTATACAGGTCCTGCAGGGATAGAGAATCGTGAATAGATGTCCCCAGAATAAGGGCAACGCCGTTGTGCCGCGGGATCCCATCACCCTGCTACCCCCGGTGCGAGTCCCAACCCCAGCGTTCGCCAGTACTTACTTTGCCACTGGATTCACGGCCAACCTAGCCTGCTGAAGCGATTTACGGTGATTCTGAAGAGAGATAAGTACCGGTTACGGATGTGACAGGTTCGCACGGGCTGCTCCGGGCCCTTGAGCCTGGACCCCTTGCCCCCAGCTTCGCCCCCCCCTTCTTTGCACACAACCTGGCTTACCCTAGATGTCCTCGTCACTGGGTGCGATTGTGGGGACGGGTATCCGTGATTGCAGCCAAGGGAACTCACTACTTGCTGCAAATAAAAGCGGAAGGTTAGGACACTTAGGGGCATATTCTCAAGGACCCATCGCCGATTTATCGGCACTTCATCGCAGCCAAAGTGGTGATAAATTCATCGCACCATTCACAAGCTGGCGCTAACAGCCCATAACACCAGTTAACACGCAATAGGGATGACACTGGCAACTAACGCTAATGAGATGCAGAGTAGGCGTTCCCGTGCAAAAACCTGCGGAAACACCACTTCGCAATATTCCCAACGACCAGCCAGATCGGCGATAAGTTCACAAAACATGCGATAAGGCGCGTTAGCAGTAGTGCTTTAACCCCTGCTCATACCTGGTGTTAAGTCGGACGACAACCTGCACCATAAAAGGGAGCCCAGCCCACAGCCACACCAGAAGAACAACTGATGCCATGGAGCTACTGATCATGCAGCTCGGAGCCCCAAGAGGACCCCCACCCCCCTGTACCACCCCCCCGGACTACCACAGAGGCAGCGCAGACAAAGACACCGGACCTTCCGAAAATGCACCAGCCTCGGAGACCTAACGCCAGAGGAAGTAATTGCCCACTACAGGCTCAAACGGACAACCATCCTCCGCATCCTGACCCTCATTGCCCACAGGCTGACTGTACAAACACAGCGGACAACCAACATCCCACCGCAGACAAAGCTGCTAGCCGTGCAGCACCTGTTGGCCTCTGGGACCTTCCAACCAACGTAATGCACAACCTTTTGGTTTTTTAGCATGGCAAGGGGACCAACACAATAAAAGATTTCTTCCCTCTGGTATCCTTTAGCCATTTTTAGTGTTCACACACACCTTCACTGTGCACATAGGACCCAGACCCCCTCCTTGATGGAATGGAACCTGCACCCCCCCCACCCCTAGCGCCTTGAGACCCTTACGGGTGAGTAGTCGCGCTTTAACAAACTCCTGATTGATTGATTGATTGACCCGCATTCATCTAACGGCTGCTCTCTAAAAAGATCTCCGCTAAAGTGACCCTTCGTGTCACCCGTAGGGCATTGCAGTGCCGGCCCGACGAGGAGCAAACGTCCAATGATGAAGCATGACATCCTTCGGGGTGTGTGAGGGCAACAAGAGACAAGACTTGTTTTCCACCCTGCAAAGTGGGTCCTAGACCTAGGTCTATCCTTTCCTGCTTTTCATTTTCCTCTTACCTTGCATATCAATGTGAGGGTGACTTTTTACCACCCACATCGACGGAACAGTGACCCTCCTTTTGGTTTAACGACTTGATAGTGGAGCACGGGCACTGGACCATAATCAGCTCCTGGTCCCCATTCTCCTTTCTTGATATAGTCTTAGCACGGCGGCTCAGCCGAGGGACCTCTATCCTCTTTAACTCACCCAACCTTTCTAAATCTCTTGAAACATGACTACTTCCAACATGGGCGACATCTTAGGATTGGGATTCGGTGATGACATCGTGGCAGAAATCCTCAAAACACCATCATTACTACACATTGAAGGGAACATGGCCACAATCAGTCTACAAGGAGACTGGAACTCTCTAGCCTCCCTTAAAAAATTGCAGGTCAAAATCGCACTACACAGCACCATAATGACCGAATATTTGAGAGCGAATACAGCTCCCAATGGTTTGCTAGTGAGAACTGCACCACGAATCTTTCTTGACGACCTGATTTTTAGACGAGAATGAAGCCAGAACGCGTAGAAATGTACCCGCGACTGGCACGTCCTGATCATAGGCACAGCTAAACGCCTCTCCGAAGCGCTTATTATCAAAATAAACATAGCGGAGAACGGCCTAAAAACTGGTATCAGTATATCGGCGTACAAAACCCGTTTGGCCGAAATCAATGCTGAGATATCTGATCACTGTGACTATCTCTTACAACAGAAGATCCAGAAACTACAGAAGGACGTCAAAAAGTTTGCCAGAGAGAAGATATACCCTTATACCAAGGAGGATTACCAACCCTCAGACAATGAAGATCTCTCTGATGACGCCTCTACAACCTCAAACAACTCTAACCGGTCATCCCACAGCAACTCGAGCAACACTAGCTGGGACAGAAATTCAACAAAACAGGGACTTCTCCCACCACCCCCACCACCTTCCATGTATGGATACCCGAACCAACCGTTTCACCAACAGGGACCAATGTGGTACCCTGTGTACCCTGGTCCACACCATGGGTTCCAACAACCAATCTTCCATCATCCTCCACCCCCTTTTCAGAGCAGGGGCAGAGGCAGAGGAAGAAGAAGAGGGAACAAACAGATCCACTGGCAGGATACGCAGAGCCAACGTACAACAAGGAGCATGACAAACCCAAAACCCTGATTGTTAACCTATCTAAACGGCAACTCAACGCAGATGAAACCACTATCCTAGAGATGGGTCTAGGTTTTGTCCCCACTCCTAGAGAGGACAATTTCCGTATGAACGAGGAACTCCATCTACTGTTCAGGAAAATACGACTAAAATCTTTTTTCCAGGATAAACACACACCAGAACGAGGTGACTCTGGGCTCAGACCACCCTCTAAATTCACCCCTACAGCAGGCATGGTACCCAGCGTGGTCCTTACCTTTGAGAAGGCGGTACTAAAAGAGGCTAACCAATTAAATAGTAAACCCACATTCAATAACTTGCCGAACAAACTCCGCCAAGCGATCACCTCCCTCACGGACGATGAAAGCATTGTTATCAAGCCGGCGGACAAGGGAGGAGCTACCGTAATCCTTGATATCAACGATTATGAACAGGAATGCCTTAGACAACTCAGTAGTACTCAATACTACAAGAAGCTGGACACTGACCCCACGGAACGCCTCCAGACACAAACCAGGATCATGGTTAATGAGGCAGCCAATGAGGGTTGGATTTCCCCACAAGAAGCGGCATTCCTGGTGAACACGGATCCAAAGACACCGTATTTCTATCTCCTTCCCAAAATCCACAAGGGCATTGTCCCTCCTCCAGGACGCCCCATCGTGTCTGGCATTGGTTCCTTACTTGAACCACTTAGTCAATTCAGTGACTTCTTTCTTCGCCCCCTAGTCCAGGCCACACCTGCTTACCTAAAAGACACACGTGAGGTCCTCAATTTGATCCAGGAAATCAATGAAGAGAATACTAGAGCTATCGACCTCCTCATCACCCTCGATGTAGAAGCCCTCTACACCAACATCCCTCAGGACGCCACCATTGAGGTAGTAGGGAACCTTTTGAGTGAGGCAGATCTTACAACGAATACACCGGCTGACTTTATCCTGGCGTGCATCACCATCGCACTCAAACATTTTTTTTTCATATACAGGACCACTACCTACCACCAGGTACAAGGTACCTCTAGGGGTAGTACCTTTGCGCCTAGTTTGGCGGGGCTGTACATGTCACATTTTGAGACTACCCATATCTTTTCAGACACAAACCCGTTCCAGGAAAATCTCATTACCTGGAAAAGATACATCGACGATGTCCTCATCCTATGGAATGGCACCGAAGAAACCTGCGCCAAGTTCCACGAATGGATCAATCATCTCAACCCCCACTTACATTTCACGATGACATCATCAGATAAGGCTACCCCCTTCCTGGATCTACTCATCACCCTTGAGAATGGTCAACTACACACAAAGACGTTTAAGAAGGACACTGATCGTAATAGCCTCCTGAGCTTCAAAAGTTACCACCCCAAGGCACTCCGGGAGAATCTACCCTATGGCCAGTTCCTCAGGATCCGGAGGAACTGTAGCGACATTCGGGATTTTGATGAACAAGCCAAATCGCTTACCACGAACCTACATGAAAGGGACTATCCAGCAGAGGTCGTCCGGAAGGCAAAAAAACGCGCCAGGAATAACAACCGCCAGGGTCTTCTGGAAACCAGGCAACACCCTATGAGCGATGCCATAACCTGTGTAACTACCTTCACGCCACTGTCTAACAAGATCAAACAAATTATCAAACAGAACTGGAAAATTCTCAATGCTGGCTCATTGAACATCGAGCAACCACGATTCGCATTCAAGCGGACAGCCAACTTACGTGACCAACTGGTTCATACTCGGCCCCAGCCCAAGAAGAAACCTCAGAATAATACACTGTGGAATCTACCCCCTGTGTCCGGACACTACCCATGTGGTTCATGCAGTGCCTGCCCCACGACCAAACATACTAAAACTCTCCTGATTGAGGATTTTTCGTGGGAACAACGTACACACACGAGCTGTAACACCAAAAATTGTGTGTACATAATCACATGCCCGTGCCAACTGAGATACATTGGCATGACCACGAGACCAATTAAGACCAGGATCGGTGAACACAGGAGTACCATCCTCTGCGGCTGCACAGCAACAAAGATGACGAACCATTTCATCGAAACAGGACATTCATGCGACGAGATGGAGTGGACCATCCTGGTGGCAAACCAGACATGGAGCAACACCGCACTCCTGAGACGTGAGCAATGCTGGGTTCATCGATTACGCACCCACATTCGAGGTCTCAATGATGAGATACCGTGGGTTGAACTTTGACACTGAAACCAAGCCCAAACTACTTAAACATAAAATCACCATCTCCCCCGTTTTTAAGAGGGCGAACACCAGTGGCAACCATGAACACAGAAATAGCCATATAGCACTGGGAAATACATCACTACATATCAGAATGTGTGAGACACTGTGTCCCTTTCTGTCATACATGCTAGATGGACTGCCACTATACATTCCACTGTATCATCCAGACTCCAGTCTCTGGGACTTTAGCAAGTCGACTAGATACATAATGAATTATACCAACACAATCTTTTAGAACAGTCCTTCTTACTGAGGTACATTCCTGTCCAGCCCTACCACGTTGAGACATTTTCCCACCCTCCAACTATAGTATTGTTGATGTTAAGGGTGCCGGTTTCCACGCTTCATTGTTAAAAACATTTATAAAGTTTGAAGTACACAGCACGTTATATTTTCAAAGCGCGCGTAACACGCATGCGCACTGAACAGACCTTAGGGGAACATGTCCAGCATTTCACACATGCGTGGACACGTACGCTACACTCCCACACATGCGCATTGCGAAGAAACATGAAGCACCCGGAAGGGGGAACCGCCCGCACCGCTGCACTGAGCAGTATATAAAGACCCGTACCTCACCTGCCTAACAACAAACGGGCTGGCGGCAGGTCGGGTAGGTGCTGAGAGGCAACATATTACCACAAACTGTGAGTATATACAAGCGGACTCTGTCCACACCGTTATTGAGAACTGAGGCACGAGCGTGCTTTTAACTGCCTTTCACTTCACTTACTTGCGTTCTTCTCCCTAATTCTAGCCCGTGAAGGTACGGGACTACCGACGCCCAAGCCCATGGAGTACTTCTCCATGTGACTTTAGGTGAGGGTCTTGCTCTTTTTATGGTTAACTAGACGCAGTAGTGCCACAATAACGTGATGGAGATTGCCTAACCAGTTTGGTAGAGGATGTGTGTGTACGCACCATGTGTCTCGTTAGTACACTATCGTGCAGCACACCACACCACCCACTCTGGAATACGGCGATTCTAACATGTTCTGGCCCAAGGTAACTATCCCGCATTGTGGCTTGAAAACCTGGGCCCTTCAGACACGGCACAGTCCGGGATGTGGGGGCAGTCCTGAGTACCAGGAGTACCCCTAAGTTTGCCTATCCTTTGGCGCAACCAGCGGTAAGCACAGTGTGCACACTCGGACTGCCTCTATTCTTGGGGATCCACCCCATGGTGAAGCCGGTTTCAATCTCATGTCTCCCATGCATAACAAGCGTTTGACGCTTTCTCTGCAGGCACACGTCACAACTTAAGATTCATAATTGATGTGTGTCTCTCTTATTATTTTTTATTTTTTGCTTTTCCATTTCTACTCCTTCGCTAGGTCAATTCCAGGAGCAGATCAACTGACTAGTTGTAGCTGCGCTGTAGTTTTTCACAGCACGAGCCCGCTCCTTTACACTGGGGGCTAGTATCCCCTCAACACTTGCACCCTTCACTTCACTATTTATTACTGGTCCTGAGGAAGCGCCAAGGATTGCTATGACGGTCTAGGTGCAAAACATGTCGACCTGACCGTTTTAGTTACCAGGGGTACATTATTGCCCATAGACGTAACGCACAACCTTTTGGTTTTTTAGCATGGCAAGGGGACCAACACAATAAAAGATTTCTTCCCTCTGGTATCTTTTAGCCATTTTCAGTGTTCACACACACCTTCACTGTGCACATAGGACCCACTCCACACACCCGCATTCATCTAACGGCTGCTCTCTAAAAAGATCTCCGCTAAAGTGACCCTTCGGGGGACCCGTAGGGGATTGCAGCGCCGGCCCGACGAGGAGCAAATGCCCAATGATGAAGCATGACATCCTTCGGGGTGTGTGAGGGCAACAAGAGACAAGACTTGTTTTCCCCCCTGCAAAGTGGGTCCTAGACCTAGGTCTATCCTTTCCCGCTTTTCATTTTCCTCTTACCTTGCATATCGATGTGAGGGTGACTTTTTAGCACCCACATCGACGGAACAGTGACCCTCCTTTTGGTTTAACAACCTTCCAACCAACAACTGCCAGAGTTGTTGGAGTCTCACAGCCAGCCCTGTCAAAGTTCCTCACGCCTGTCCTGGATGCCATCATCAGCATGGTACCCCAGCAACTTTACTTCCCACACACTGCGCAGGAACAGCTGGAGATCAAGCAAGGCTTCTACGCCATAGCTGGCTTCCCATACGTCTTGGGGGCAATTGACTGCACACATGTACTCCTCGTGCCTCCTGCCGAAACTGCACACAATTACCGCAACAGGAAACACATGCATTCCATCAATGTGCAGGCAATAGTGGACCACCGGGGACTCTTCACCAACGTCGTCGCCAACTACCCAGGCAGTGTGCATGATTCCTTTATCTTCCGACAGTCCATCATCAACCAGCGCTTCCAGGATGCCACCTATGGGAATGCACTGCTCATCGGTAAGTAACAACTGAACACACACCACACACCTCAACTCCACCAACATACAACTCACAACTCAGGGAATGCACACGTCACAAAACCACACACAACATGACAAGCAACATTCCCACACTCCAGACACGACAACACAACTTACTGTGGTAATATGGGCTAGCTATGTACACAAGCCATCAACGGCATGGCACCTCAGCCACACAACAGCAGAATGGGGGAGAGGTGGGAACCAGGCATGTGCGAAGGAGGTAAGTGACCCATGACTGTGAATACACAATGCCAAGTGTGGCATGGATGTACTGGACAGTGGACGCAACCACGTAACCTCAGCCATTGGGGAAGAACGCAGAAGTGTAGCTTGTGTCGTCCCCCCCTGTAAGCGTGAGCGGAGTGGGCTGGCCTGGCGTACGCCAGACCTGCGTAGGGGTGTGAATAAAAAGACCGTCACTCTGGGCATGGTTCTCTTCCAGAATGGACAATGTGCCTGCCAGGGCGGCGCCGTACACCCCGTCATGGGTCCGATGCCCTGTGCGCCATTGCCTGAGATCCTGTGCGCCTGCTGCACCCCAGGCCGCTGACCCCAAGACCCGTCTTGCCCGCCCCAGCCCACCCAGGCCTCACTGCTCACCTGCCGACACCGGCGTGTGCAAAAAGAGGGCCCACCACATGCCGGTTCAAGCTCCAAGCCCGAGGCCCGCGACCATGGCAGCCACCTTAGACCATCACGGCCTCGGCGACAATGGCCCCCAGGACTCCTTTCTTGTTGACGTACTCCACCGCTGCCTCCGGCCTACACTGCGGGCCAGTAGGTAACACATTTGGAACTGAGTCTTGATTATGCAATGGCAGAGTACACCTGTTTATGGCAGATTCTATATCACCGTACTCCCTTCGAAGCGGTGCCACCGACTCTGTGCATAGCATTCAAACCACACGTGTCTGTGGGCCCTATCAGACTACTGCCTTCGTCCGACACTGTGGTCCAGCACCGTGGGGTCACCTGTGTACTGCCCACACTTTGGTCCAGCAGGCCTCGCACCAATCCCATCCAGTCCGGAGCAGGCAGGACACGGCAACGAGCCAGGCTGCACACACTCTCAGCTCTGGTGCCTCTCCCTCCGTCAACCACATATCATCGCCACATGGCATTCCAACATCGTGTGTGAGAGTACCAGGAGGAGCTGACTGAACAGCGGTTGGCCCGCGCAGCCTGCTGCCTCCGGACTACACTGCGGACAAGTAGGTCACATATTTGGAACTGAGTCTTGAGTTCACAATGGCAGAGTACATATCATTGCATGCCAGGGAAGGAGTAAGAGGAAGACGCGATTCATTCCGGATGGGAAAAGGACCCTCGTTACGGAGGTGATCGAACACTACCAACAACTGCCCTGGTGCCACTGACTCTGTCCATCGCAAGCCAAGGACACGTGGCTGGGGGCCCCTGAAGTCCGCTGCCTCCGGCCTGCACTACGGTCCAGTAGGTCACACATTGGGGACTGAGTCTTGATTTAATTAATGCTGAGTTAATACCATTGTACAGGCCTCATCGCAGACTGCATCCCCTTACAGCTCTGGTGCCACTAACTCTGTGCCCTTGAATTCATGGACACTCTCTGGTTGAACGTTGGTGTTGTCTGAGTCTATGGCCTGGGGGTTGTCTTCATCATCATGTGGCTGATACTGACTTGGTGCCAGGAATGAGTCTGTGGCATTCATCTCCGCCATGTTGCCTGTGTCTGCTTGGTACTTCCCTCTGTACCATGCCCTGGAAGAACACCTTCCACTGTCCCCCAGAAACCCTCTGCGACATTCACCTTGGACATCAACGAGACCCCGCTCAGCTCTCGTGGCCCTACCTCAGTGCACAGGTAGTCACCGTCATGTGGCGGTGTGCCTGTGCCGGCCGCAGTGCAACCGGGGCCATTAACTCTGTGCAGCTCAAGTCGTGGACCCTTGCCGTTTGAACTTTGAACTTCTGATTGTCTGATCACTGTTGTAGCTGTTGCCAGCGCCAACCACTCCCTGAGGGCTGGCTTACACTCACCGCACACCCATGCAGCACAGGCGTCACTGGACATGTGACCCTGCCAATAAAAGTGGCCGGGCGCATGTGCCCGTGGCCATTTCCAGATACTATCCAAGTGTGTCCGTGTGGTCATTGTGTGTGCACGAGGGCCCCGGGCCCTACAACTTTGCATTGTGCTGTGTACTGCAGACGCAGCCATGTCACCTCAGGCAGTGGGGAGGAGCTGGGACATGTAGCTGTGTCGTACCCCCATGTAGGCGTTGCCGGTGTGGGCTTGCGTACGGCAGGCCAGAGCAGGGGTGTGGGTGTTCACCCCGGGGCTCTGGGCGTGGTTAGGTGTTGGAGCCTGCCAATGTAGTACCTAATGCATGTGTCCCTGTTGTGGTGTCCCACAATGGACAATGTTGCAATGTAACATGCCCCCGGAGTGCGGGCTCTGCCGAAGGGATGTAGGAATGAGCGCAAGCCCGCTCGGGTCCGGGATCATACCTGCCAACTGTTCTGTGTGTATTGCTATTACCGCAGCATGGGCCAAAGGTCTTGCCTCTGCCGCATTGCGAGTACAGCCAGCCATGGACTCCACATCTGTGTCCGCACATCCTTAACATGTGCCTACACACGTGGCCACCCAGATTCTACACACAACATCACATTGTCGTGGTCAGGCTTGTGTACATGGGCAGACAGGCATGGCAATGGTGTGCCGTAGGAGTGTAAGTGTTGCAGCGCACAGCGCACACTAGTAAATGGGCTCGGGTGGAGGGAGGGGCAGCGGTGAGGCTACGTAATTCACATTGATGGTGCTCATTTGCTACGGGCAGTAGATGTCAGACCACTTTGACACACATATCACATGCCTATCGACTAGTGGGCCTGCCAACACATCATGCAGAACCAACTATTGACTCATGTCTCTCTGCACTGTCACAGGTGATCAAGGATATGCACTCTGCCCATGGATGATGACACCCCTCCGAAACACGAACACCCAGGCCCAGAGGCAGTACAATTGGTCCCACAAACGCACCAGGGGCATCGTGGAATGCACATTTGGCGTGTTGAAGTCACGTTTCAGGTGCCTGGACATCACTGGTGGAAGGCTCCTGTACAGCCCAGTCATCGTGTGCAAGATGATCGTTGCATGTTGTGTGTTGCACAACATATGTGTACGCACCAATGCCCCATGGCTACGGGTGCCAGATGCACCGGACGATGATGAGGAAGATGAGGCAGGTGGACTGCACCCCACTGCAGCTGCAGCAGGAATAGCCCGTAGGAACAACATCATTGACAATTTCTTCACATGAGGATGTCACTTTGTGTCAGTCCTTGCCAATCATGTGACAGTACAAACTGACCAGAGGCACGGCATGTGCGAATAAATTCATTGCAACACACATTCCCTGGGTTTCTGTATGTGTGCTGCTGTGTGGCACGGGGATCAGGGACATATTCCAGGGTCATTGTGGGTGTGCGGTTTGCTATACTTAATTGTGCATGTGTGCCATTGTGCCCATCTCTCCCCGTCCCCCCAGTCCCTGGTCGGTCCTCACCCTGTTGATGTTGTGTCAGGTCATGTTGAGCAGTGTCCCGATCCCCAACTCCTGGCACCGTATCCCGACTGTTGACTGTGGCCACCATTTTCTCACTGTCATCCAGCTCCTGGTGTGCAGCTGGTCCCCCACCTCCAATCGGCGTTGCTGCTTTCATGTTGGCATCGGGTTTCTGTTTGGTTTTGCCCTTCACATCATTCCAGCGCCTCTTGACCTCTTCCATTGTCCTCCTCGACACTCCGGCTGCATTCACGTTTTTCACGATGTACTGCCATATTTCTGTTTGTGTTGCCGATGGCACAGTGGAGGTGTCGAACAGTTGGTGGTAGTGTTCTGTCACCTCCGTGACGTTGATCCGGTTGTCCTGCGGACTGGACTCCGTCTTCCTCTTCCTCTTCTCCTTGCCCTTCCCCGGGGTTCCTGGCTGGTCATCCGTGGGGCTTGTGGGGTTCGCGTTGTCCTCTGTACTGGGTCCGGGTGCGTACATGGTGCTACGCTGTTTCATTTCTTTAGTTTTTTTTCTCTGCTTTTATGGTGCATTCTCACGCATGGCGCGTGGGAATCGCAGGCCAGTTGCTGGTTTTCTCTGGTTTTTGTATCGCCATTGGGGTCATCGCAACTTTTTTCGTGTTCGTGTTTCGCGTTTTTTTGGCTTTGCGTTGGTTTTAACGCGGGCATTTGTCGCGTTATCGTGCGACTATCGCATGGTGCCGCAGGGTTGCGAATACTGAGTTAACACGGTGTTATTTCCCGCGATGGACTGCGATGTGAGAAGTTGCGTTAAGCGATTTTGGCGATAGTTGACACACGTTCTTGTGAATATCCCACTTAGTTGCCTCCGTGGGATCAGTGCCCGAGGTACTGGACCGGGGGGGAATGGGGAGGGGGATGGGTGGCGGTTAATGTTACCTATTTGCAAATCCGCCGTGAGCTGCTGGTGCCCGAAGCGACCGTCTACCTAGCGTCTGTTCCGCTTCCTGGAAAGAACAAAGGTTATCTCCGACACATGCACACTCTCTCTTCCTCCTGCTGAAAGTCATATCCATGCAAACTAACAACACCTAACCTCCTGTAACTCCTGTATTAATCCCACCAACCATGTGCTTGAGCTAACCTCCTCCCCCCACTGACTGCGCTTCGAACCTCGTCAGGGGTAGTACGCGATATATAAATGCAGTTACAATGCTGACCTCGGGGCACAGTGTGTGATACAATGCTACCCGTCTTCCGTGCTGGTTTTAAATTGTTTGCCAAAGTTCCTTCTTTCTTCTCCCACTTACCACTTCTCCGTGTTGCTAACACCCCTTCCCGTCTTCTGTGCCTGTTCACAGGGTATCCATCCCATTTTCCATATTGAAATCTGGGTACCCCTTTACTCTTAATCAACACCCCACATTATGCTCCCTTTTCTTACTATTCAACTCTCCCTAACTAAGCGATATAGATAATCCATGGTCCATTCTTTAACATGCATGTTTATTATTTAATCATGCTGATTCTCACTATTCATTCACTGATTGCTGCTTTATCCGCACAGGCAGTGCGTAATCTTGACGGAAGGCAAAGGGTTAATGTAACATCCAATAAATAAAGATGGATCCTTGGTTGCTGTGTTACAGATGTAGATTTATTGTTGATTTGATGTCATAAGATAATTAGACACAGCATATAATGAAGATAGCAGAATTAAGTAAAGTTCCAATAAAGGCCCCACCGGGAGCAGCTGCCCTGCTGCTCAGCCTCCAAGATAACTGACAGTACACTTAAACATACACAGATAGAACTAAGGATGACATCATAGAGACAGGCTGAGCAGCAGAGTACAAGAGACTAAGAAAGGACAAGAAAGAGAGAAGAGCAGGGAGAAGCAGGATACAACACACCTTCCCCCTTTAAACGGAAAGTTGAAGAAGATAAAACAGAGAGTAGAAGAGTAGATAATGGAACAACATAAAACGCACAGAAATAAACACCCTCTTCAGAATGGTGGAGAGAAGAGGTGAGGGCGAGGGTACCAAGATTGTACCAACACCATGAGCTAACAAGAATAAAAGTGGTTATGGTAAACCATGAAAAATGGAACTGAACACCTCAATGAAGATTTGAGCAATAAAGGTTCAGTACCGACAATCATAAATAAAATCTGAACACCTCTAACAAATAGAGCACATAAAGTGGTTCATTTAGTATGACAATAAACTGAGCCCCTGCGGCTCCTCACAGCAAGTATTTGAACCCCTCTAACAAATAGAGCACAATAAAGTGGTTCATCTGAAATTGACAATAAACTGAGCCCTTGCGGCTCCTCACAGCATGTATTTGAACTCCTCTAACAAATAGAGCACATAAAGTGGTTCATTTAGAATGACAATAAAACTGAGCCCCTGCGGCTCCTCACAGCAAGTATTTGAACCCCTCTAACAAATAGAGCACAATAAAGTGGTTCATCTGAAATTGACAATAAACTGAGCCCCTGCGGCTCCTCACAGCAAGTATTTGAACCCCTCTAACAAATAGAGCACAATAAAGTGGTTCATTTAAATTGAAAATAAACTGAGCCCCTGCGGCTCCTCACAGCAAGTATTTGAACCCCTATAACAAATAGAGCACAATAAAGTGGTTCATCTGAAATTGACAATAAACTGAGCCCTTGCGGCTCCTCACAGCATGTATTTGAACTCCTCTAACAAATAGAGCACATAAAGTGGTTCATTTAGAATGACAATAAAACTGAGCCCTTGCGGCTCCTCACAGCATGTATTTGAACTCCTCTAACAAATAGAGCACATAAAGTGGTTCATTTAGTATGACAATAAAACTGAGCCCTTACAGCCCATCACCGATAAGCATAACTAGAACGGAGCACCTCAATAGGTATTGAGCAAATAAATGGCTCCAACAAATGTAGCAGAATTAAAATCCCTACAACTAACCACCAGAATAAATATAATGGAGCACCTCAATGAAAATTTGAGCAAGAAAATGGCTCCGCACAAGAACGCATTAAAATCAACTCCTCATAAGAAAATTCAAAATAGGAACACTTAAAAACAATTGAGTAGTAAGTATAGCAGAATAAGATAAACGTTGAGCACCTCAATCAATATTGAGCATGTAAGTGGCTCACTACTGTAATATGGTGAACCGAGCATTTCCAGCACCATCACAGAAACACTGAAAACAGACAAAGCAATAACTCGCATATTGTAACACATAATGAGCAATGCAGGCTAACATTTGGTAAATGGATATACCCTGCATGACGAAAATACTATACAGAACACACTAGTACTGCATACCAAAGCGTAAACAGAATACAAAAATAAACACACTCTGTAACGGAGTTAATATGCAAGATGCTGACACAAGTTCTTAAACATAACAAATTAAAATAATAAATGTAGTCACCGTCGTCTGATTTTAGGAGACAGCTCCCTCCCTGACTTGTTAATTTAAGCTTAAACGAAGAAGAATCACCAGTTTAACAGCTTTCTGGAGGTGGAAATCGTGAAAGAATGCGCCAATCGCAAATATGGCGGCACGTTTCTTGACGCTGAGCCGGGTGGCTCGCAGCGCGTTGGAGCATCAGATCGTTCAGTAGCAGTGAAGCAGGACGAACTCCAAGCAACGTCACAGGATAGATGGAGGTCTGCCAGCGACGAGCGTCACAGAAGAATAGGTGAGGAAAACTGCACGAGGAAGTAGGTAAGAGCACGCGGCTGTATGCGCACTCGAGATACACTTGAAAATGTGGCAGATGGCGGTTGAACTGCCACGGAGAAAGGGCACCCAGGGAAGGAAAATCGAAATTCAAATCTAATGAAGTACTCACATGAAACGTCCAAAAACACCAATAACAGTTCCCCGAAAACATGGATAGCAGATCCTCCATACCACAGAAATACTGGATGACAGCATACTCCGAAGGTTTAATCCGTAAATAACCTTCACCGTCGAAACTCTCAGAGGAGATTAGAAACACAGTCATCTTGTAGAAATACACAACGAAAGGCAGTAATACTTAGGGACGGCACTCCTCTCCAAAATTGCAGAAGTCAGCAATGATGAAACGCAGTGGAATGGAGATCAGACTGCCCTGAAGAGATATTACAGCAGATAGTAAAAACGTAGCAGGAAGCAGCAGGGTTCACAGAGTGCTCCTCTCAGTTGCACTTCCAAACAGTAGAAGTGCCAAATGCTCACAGCGTACCAAGTCTCAAATCAATGAACCAGTACTACGCAGATTTCAGACTTCCACACTATTGAAATCACATGAAGTCTTCTGTAGGCTGTCTGTTGTTGTAGACACCGGTGGGGCATACAAAGCAATAGGCATCAGCTAGTTTCTCTTAGTTTCTTTTGTAATTTCTTCTCTTTACGCGTGGTTTCTTTTCTCCAATCGTCGCCAGTGTAACATCCAATAAATAAAGATGGATCCTTGGTTGCTGTGTTACAGATGTAGATTTATTGTTGATTTGATGTCATAAGATAATTAGACACAGCATATAATGAAGATAGCAGAATTAAGTAAAGTTCCAATAAAGGCCCCACCGGGAGCAGCTGCCCTGCTGCTCAGCCTCCAAGATAACTGACAGTACACTTAAACATACACAGATAGAACTAAGGATGACATCATAGAGACAGGCTGAGCAGCAGAGTACAAGAGACTAAGAAAGGACAAGAAAGAGAGAAGAGCAGGGAGAAGCAGGATACAACAGTTAACCCACTTCAGAGCTGGCCATTGTGATGTCAGCAAGAGACTCAAACACAGAGAAAAATGTCTGTCGGGCGACGCCGTCTTACTTTCCATGGCGCGCCACGTGCCTATGCATTTTTTAAAATGTAAATGTGGTACTTGTAGGGTTAATTTAAATTTAACAACAAATGGCTCTGCTCCTGAGCTGAATGTAGCCAGGCAGCTTCAACGGAGAACCCTTCACCGTTCCTCTATTGTGTGTGCGGGTGATGGAGCAAGGACTCACAAAGAGACTTGCTCGGAAGCAATCCTCTCACAGTATTAATTGGTTTGTACTAAAACTTTGTAATGTCTTCATTAACAACGTACAAACACAACATATTTTATCTAGAAAACGCTTGCCTATGAGTTTTTCACTAATAAGTAATCCTTGTCTAATCCAAAATGGCCGCTAAAACGCGGGAATTCTACTGCGCATGTGTCAACCATGTCACGTGGTATGACGTCTTTCTTTGCTTGGAGGGAATCTTTTGCTTCTGCGCAGTGTGTGCTAATATGGCTGCTTAAATGTTTCACATGCTAAAGCTTTCGCATTGCTGGAATTAATAATGTGTTATTCTAAAGCTACTAATGCGGGTTAGACATTTATAAGTTAATGGGATTAGTGTAGAAGTAGTAGGTATACAGTGAAAGCATTTATTTCTGATTTTAATATGTTTCTTCTTTGACTTTTCTATTAGTTTGTAAATTGGGCCTGGGGTCGAGTAAACAGCAGCTTGAGAGTCATGTGACCTGCGCATGCTCTCTGAAACTAACCAAGCAAAGCGATGAAGTCAACTTGGAGAACGTCCAAGGACATGACCCGCTGATCACCTTCCAAGTTCATCTGAATGTCGGATATATGACACATTTTGTATATACTTTGTATCAATAATTGGTGTGAAGCGGGTGAGAAATAAAGCAAATGTATTAATTGAAAGGGGTGGGATTCTAGAACAATGAGCTTAAGAAATTGAACTAAAATTGACATGGTGTGAGGATCAACCCTCTGTCCCTGTCCAATCAGAATTAGTGGGCCCATAATTTTGAAACATTAATGGGAGATACATGGGCGTAGAAGGGTATAATAGATATAGATTAGCTAATTAGTTAGCGCAGAGCAGATACACAGAACAGAGAACAGGCGCGCTTAGGAACAGAGATTGCTGGAGCACAGAGCACGCTTAGGCTCAGATACTGCCACAGACGAGAGCTGATCGATTGCAGACTGAACCGCTGTCCAAGAGGTCGTGAGGTGGGGGCGGCGGACCGTTTTAGAGGAAGACGCGGAAGAACCACAAGGAGCAACGAAGTGTCAGAGAGGGGAACGACGCAGGCGTCGTTGGTAGAGAGGTCATCTATCCTGTCCTGAATCCGGTCCTGAGGCCTTGGTCTTCCTTCTATCCTGGGGACCCTTTTTCCAACTCCTTGGCCAAGGGGTTTGGTTTTCACACCTTTAGGTAACTATAAATCGTAATTTTTAGTTTGTACTGCTGTTTCTATCTTCTCCTTTCTGAGGGACCGTCATTTGTGATTTATTAAATGACTAGAGATAAATAAGGGTGCTTCCTCCTTGAAATGCGATTAAGTTATGTGGTTTGTATTTTACTCTGCTAAATATTTTAGATAAACATTTTAATACTTCCTGAGTCGGTGGTTATTTCAGGTGTTTAATGAAATTGTATTTGTATGAAATCATATCAACCCCAGTTATCAAAGGTCCATTGGTAAGTCATTACTCTTCAATCAGAGAAAGGTAATTGGTAGCAGGGATTTTGATAAAGAGTACAACTTACCCCACCAGCGGTGATATCTAGCTAGTGTGAATGAATGGGCCCAGGTGAGTATTTCGTGTGTGAATGCTTGTTGCTAGTAACCCGCTGGACCACAGGTTCTTTCGAAAATAGTTTCACACATCTGACCCAAGGTCCGGATACTGTTGCCACTTTCATTGCAAAAGTTTGTTTTCACAAAGGCAATAAATGACCATCATTGTGCAGAACAGCGTTTACAGAAACTGAAGGTCCTGCCACGATGCATATATAGATGCATCACTTAACGAAATTTTTGTTTTCGTATTGTTGTCATACTTTCTAGTCTCGATTTCCTTAACGTTTAGTAATTGGATGTTTATTCCTTACTGCACAAAGGGTGACTAGAGACGTGTAACATACTGATTTTCTGGTTTGAGCGCTTCCTCATACATAAAAAGCGCTATAACCTGGCCTACTCTGGCGCAGCATAGCGCTTTTTTATGTCACTTTTAGCCATGCTGAACAGCACATGTGGTGCTAGACAACATGGCTGAAATACATTCACATTGATAAGGGAAATAGCTCGGGAATTGCCGAGACGGATTGCCATTGCCAATGCTTGTTCCATTTATGTGTGCCGCTCTTCCTGGAGGAAGTCTTTGCTTTCTTGGCTGTGACTTGTGAGCTGTCCACAGGCGACCTTGTGAAATGCAGCGAGCAGAAGGCGTGGGCGAATTTAACGCTAGTGTATATATTCAGGGGAACTCAAAAAACAAGCCTTAGCGAAGGCAGGCGTCAGTAAGTGTACTTTATCGTATACCTTGCAGTATACAGTTATTTAATCGCACGATGATGCAATAGAAAGAGAAATAGTAGCTAAGCACGTGATGATATCTAATAAAATGCGTTTTAAACACCTTTAAACTCAACTCGTCCTAGACTTGCACAATACAGAGCCAAAAATAAATAAAACGAAAAACTTATGATAAAGCGCACGTTCGAGCCAGTACAATTGTGAGTTACGGGGGCCTGTCCTATGCAAAAACTTATAATCAATTAGTCACGATGGCCACTTCGATGCATGAAATATATTTTGCATACCCTTATTTTTTCAAAACTGAAAATATGGCGTTATTTATGTGTGTTTGGAAATCGGTGCCCAATCAAACCTCCAACTACGCAGTTGCAATTAAGAAAGAACTGTACGCCCAGTAGCGTGTAGTGAGTCTAAAGTGCAAAGGTAATTTTAAAAACGTATTTAGATGCGAAGCACTTAAATGAGAGCCAGTTTGCATGAACATCAAGCACTTCGGAAGCCTAGCTTGTTATTTCAGTTAATTCATTCCATGTAATTTGGACATTCATGTACGTTTTCCATCCTTAACTAAATTATCGCAGGAGCTCAAAGGGGCATATGTACAAGGATTGGCGAAAACTACCGCTAACGCTAGTTAGCGGCATTTTTCTTACCGCTGTGTACCACTGAAAACTATCGCCTTGTTAGCGACGTATGCACAAGACGTTGCTACATGGCGATAGCTTCACGGATCAGTGGTGAAAACTGCTGCTAACATTAGCGTGATGGCAATAGGAATTCCGGCGTTAGCGGGCGAAAACCAATGAAAGGCCCATTAGCGGCAAAAAAACGCACGTTAGTCAGCCCAACATGAGTTTTTTTTGCCTCTAATGGAAAAAATAGCCTATCAGTCGACCTCCAATAGAAAATAGGCAAACAAAAACAATTAAATGCAGAATGGAGCAACCAGGGCCAAGTACAGCACACATCAACAACCCCCTCAAGCCACCCAACATCCAGGATGACCAGGATGAGAGCCTGGATGCCTCGCTGGACCTGCGTCTGGAGCCTGGATGCCTCGCTGGACCTGCGCCTGGAGCCTGGATGCCTCGCTGGACCTGCATCAGGAGCCTGGATGCCTCGCTGGACCTGCGTCTGGAGCCTGGATGCCTCGCTGGACCTGCTCCTGGAGCCTGGAGTGGGATGCGGAGGAGCTGTGGAGTCGATGAGCCGTGGTGGTAGACATTGAGGTGCGGCAACCGCCCGTATCTGGTGGTGAAGTCTGGGCGGTCGCATGGAGACACGTTGCTGACCTGTATGAGAAGACCGCCTTGCGCCCCTTGGAGCTGTGAATGGTAGAGGCGCTCCTGCGCACCAACGTAGGGAGATCTGCATCGCATACTACAATCCACCACTACACCGGGGTGTACAGAGAGGATTACCAACGGAGGGCGGCACCTCTCTGCATCACAGGCCGGATGAGGTTGCGCTGGCCGGACGCTGTGGAGGGTGAGGCCCCTGACTGCGCCAAACTTGTGTTGTGGGAGCACTGCAAGTTCACGCCTAAGGGGGCCCTGCTGCATCAACTGCATCTGGAGGTTCACCAGCGGACTTGGCTGCGACTGCTGTACCCACGCTGGTGAAATACCACCTGGCTGAGGCTCCTGCTGGCTGCGTCACAGATTTGGAGAGAGTTTAGCGGATTGCGCCACAGTGTCAATGTCCAGGTAAGGAGAAGGTGGCACGTAGCGGAGGAGGCCCGGGGGTCGAGACGCCCAGGCCTAGCACCTGTAGATGATGCACCCCCAGTGTCGGCTCATCCGCTATGGCGGAAGAGCGTTGCCCCACTGCTTCCAAGCAGTGCAAGAAGAGGAACAATCATCACATGATGATAACTTCCTGAGGTTATCGTGCCATGTTTCCTTTGCAGGCGGGAGGATGGGTAGGGCTGCTCCACTTACTGAGCAGGGCAGGGGCGGAGTGGCATGCCCACTCAAGTGCGCAGTGACTTTTTGGTCGGCCCGCTCAGGCCGCACAAAGCAGTCATGCGCACTGTCCTGTTCACAATGCAGGCTGCATTACAGCCTGCATGGGGAACATGCCCACACCTCCAGCCCCTGGCTGAGCGCCTCGTCCCGGTGCCAATGACCAATCCCAATGCCGCATTGCAGTGTTGTGATTGGCTTAGGGGAGGGAGCCTGGCTGTCTACTTCCTGTTCCTGGAAGCAGACTCAGGAGAGCAGGAGCAATGAAGACACGGGACCCGGCCTCGAGGTAAGATTTCTCTCATTTAAATATTTACAACACCTGCTCACACACACACACCTGCATCCACGCCCCATCCAGTGTTCTTTCCAGCGTTTCCCACCTCTCAGCTGTCTAGTCCCCCCGCAGCATTTCTCAATGGCGGCCGCTGTGCGACCATGCACAGCGGGCATGCCACTGTTGTGCCAAAGGTACATATGGAGTTACAACGCATACCATTATATCGCCTTCCATTACAATGCATACTAGTACTATGCAGAATGCAACAGTAGGGAAGGTGTTGGATTGCGGAGATGTAAACATTACTATTCCCACTTCAGTGAGTGCAACCCTAAAACTAACCCTTGCACCCCAAAGCAAACCCTGAACCCTAAAATTCATCTTTGAGCCCCCAAAACACACCCTAAAAATCATATGTGACCCAAATGCACACCCCAATTTTCATATTTGACCCAAATGCACACCCCAAATTTCATGATTGACCCCAAAACACACCCCAAACTTCATGAATGACCCCAAAACACACCCCAAATTTCAAATTTTACCCCATAATACACCCCACATTTCATCTCAGACACCCGAAACCCATACCCACCCTAAAAATTAAAAATACCCCATTACTGACCTCACAATGCGTTGTAAAGGAATGCGATGTAAAGGTACCTGCGTTGTTGGATTTGCGTTCTAAAGGCATTACGATGTAATGCCTGTGTTGTAATGGACGTCTCCCGTGCCAAAGGCAAGCCATAGGCAGGCCTGTCTGCATCTGTCTGCCCCTGGACCGCGCTCAGCACCAGGGACCCTTCCTCTCAGACACTCCACCCCTACGGCACCAGCACCCTCCTCGCCATCAACCCTGGACGCCACATCGCCTGCCAGGACCAACATCTGCTCCGGACCGGACATCGCCATCACCATCACTGACAGCTACTTAATCACCCGCAAGGGCTACCCCGACCGTCCAGGAGGAGGCATTGCCATCACCTACAGAAGCACACTCCGACTGACCACGCACTCTAATGACTCAACGGTGACCATGGAACACCTCAACTTCCAGGTCCGGACCAACCCCAACCCCATCCTCTGCGGCAACCTCATCTGCAGGCCCCCCGGGCCATGGACACCCATTCTCCGATACCATTGTAGACCTCATTGCACACCAGGCTCTCCCATCCACCGACGACATCCTAGTCAGCGAACTCAAGTTCCACCTGGACAACCCCAGTGACCAGAACACTACCCACTCCTGGGGTAGCTCCCCAACACCAGACTCAAGCAGCTAGCCACCGCAGCAAGACACATAGCAGAACACACGGTCGAGCACGTCTCCTCCGCCATCGGGACCTTCAACTACAAACACACCACTGGACTCTCCTGGACTGACCATCATTGTATACATTATGTCTTCACCATGCCCACCGTACACAACCGCCAACATCGCCCCCCTCGCAGCTGGATCAAGGCCACCGAAGTATGTCTCGTCAACCCCTTCAGCACCACCACTCCGCCAACGCTTACAGACAATGACACCGAAGCGCGCAACCACCACCAATGGATCTCCAACTGTGCCAACACCCGGGCACCCCTCAAGAACGGCACTGCGTCAGTACCTTACGCCTGCATGATGGCAGGAGTAAGGGTGACGCAGTGCCACAGGGATAGGGTGGCCCCATGCATTGCTGGAGTTGCATCATGGTTGTGACACGACTGCAGCAATGGGTGACTTTAGCGCAGACAGATACATCAGGATTCCAGACGTATCTGTCATTACTTGCGTCATGGAGTGCTGTCCAGTAAATATAGCGCATCCGTAGTGTCGCAAGAAGGGGGTAGTGAAGAGTGTTGCAACCCTGTCTTGTCGCAGCGCTGCAACACTTTTCATGAGTGAGTCCCAGGAATGCGCACTATCTTATTGATGGTGCGGAGTCCTGCCCTGTAGTTTTGTCGCAGGGCAGCGCTGCAACATTGCTTGCAGCGCGGTCCAGCAACAAAACCTGCTGAAATGAGGCCCCATGGGTTATCTCCATTTCTAAGACCAGCTATTTTCTGGTCTTAAAAAACTGCCTCTAACTGCAGTTAGAGGCAGTTTTTTGGGTCCTCCAAACTTAAGGAATACCCTTGTAAATAGCGCTAAGTGGGCTTAGTGGCCGTTTTTGCACGGGAACGCCTCCCTTGCATGTCATTATCGCTAACAGAAGTGGCGATCTTGATAATGGAGGTTTTCGCAGAAAAACTGCCGCTAACAGAGGTTAGAGGCAGATTGTACATGGTGGCCTGCTGGGGTTAGCAGGCCACCATGTCTGTGATTGTTTTTCAATCAAGCAACCTATTTTTTTTTAACCACCCATTTTCCCTAAAGGAAAACAGGATTCATTTTAAAAAAACAAAAAAATGAAAGTTTTAGTTTCCTTTATTAAGAGTAGGCAGTGGTACCTTGGACCACTGCCTGCTCTTAAAAAAAAATATTTTTAACCATTCTCTAAGGGGAAGGGGTCCCTTGGGGGCCCTTGCCCATTTGCGAATGGTTTACCACCGGCTTTGAGTTAGCACTAAAGTGTGAATGTTTTGCAATTTAGTCGCAAAACATTCATACATACCAATGAGATTCAGTATCTGGAAGGAACTCCCTAAACACACCCCATCTTTACGCCTGACAAAACAGGGAGCATTTATACTGTTTTCCATCTTTTAAAAATGCACAAATCCAGTAAAACAGGAGGACCACAGCAGCTACCTTTCCTGATAAGGAAAGGCACATTCAATACGTTTACAGTTCAAATTTCAAAACGTTTATATTTCAAATGTCTTCCAGGCTGCGCTCCAGACACAGCTTTTGGGTAGTGATGCCCCTCACAGCAGGGCTGTGTCCAGACTGTAACACCCACAACAGAGGCACAAAGAGGTGTGAGGGCTCTGCACTGTAATGTGATTAAGGTAGACAAATGCTTTGGCTTACCTAAAGGGTCCACTTCAACCTGCAGCTCCACCCTTACTCACCCATAGCATCCACAAACAAGCATTAGCAAAGCCAACAGGTTTTACCCGCCGCCGGACCTATTGGCTTTGCCACTATCTTTTAGCCATGTTGTACAGCAGGATGTAGTGAAGTGAAGTGGAATGATGTAGAATGGTGTATAGTGGCATAAAGTGGAATGGAGTCGAGTGTCATAGAGTAGAGTGGAGTGACATAAAGTGGAGTGGCATAGAGTGGAGTGGCACAGAGTGGAGTGGCACAGAGGAGAGTGGACTGGAGTAAAGTGGATTGGCAAAGTTGAGTAGAGTGGCGTAGAGTGGGGTGGGTAGACTAGAGTGGCATAGAGTGGCACTGTGTGAAGTGATGTGGCTAGCATGGCAGAGTGGCATGGCATAGAGTAGAGTGGGGTAGAATGGCATTCCATAGAATGACAGAGTGGCTAAGAGTGGAGTGGCACAGAGTGGAGTAGAGTGGCATAGAGTGGAGTAGCAGAGTGCAGTGGGGTAGAGTAGAGTAGAGCTGTGCAGAGTAGGGTAGAGTGGGGTACAGATCACTGGGGTAGAGTGCAGTTGGGTAGCACAGTGCAGAGTGCAGTGGCATAGAGTAAAGTGGTGTACAGTGGTGTAGAGTGCAATGGCGTAGAGTGGCACAGAGTGCAGTAGCTTAAAGCAGATTAGAGCGGTTATAAATTGCAGTGACGTAGACTAGAGTGGTAGAGAATAGAGCACAGATGTGTAGAGTGCACTGGAGTGGTATAGAGTGCATAGGCCTAGAGTAGAGTGCTTTGGCATAAAGTGCAGTCATGTCGAGTAGAGTGGTACAGAGTTGAATGTTGCACAGTGCAGTAGCATAAAGTGCAATGGTGTAAAGTGCAGTGGCGTGGAGTGGTGTAGAGTAGAGTGGTGTAGCACAAGTGGAGTAGAGTGCAGTGGCCTAGAGTGGTGCAGAGTAGAGTGCAGTGGTCATAGACTGCTGTAGTGTAAAGTACAATGGCTTAGGGTGCAGTGGTATAGGGTGGCGCAGAGTAGAGTGCAGTGGGGTACAGGGCAGTGGTCTAGAGTGGAGTAGAGCATCATAAAGTATAGTGGCATAGAGTGGTGCAGAGTAGAGTGGCATTGTGGGAAACTTGGTTCTTGTTGCAATACCCCACCACTTTTTGCCAGGTGTTTGATGCAACTTTGACTGTAGTGTGCTGGGTCCCTCTCAACAAGATCCCCAGCACCAGTGTTCTTTCCATAAAACCTGTACCATGATTGGCACAACTTCACAATCCCCTGTAAGTCCTTAGTAAATAGTACCACTGGTACCTAGTGCATTGGGCCTGAAGAGGGCCCCCTAAGGCTGCAGCACCAATTTTGCCACCCTAGGGACCCCTCACCAGGACCATGCAAACTGCCATTGCAGGCTGCGTGTCTTGGTGCAGAGAAAACTGAAGAGTCAATATGGCACACAGACTTGTGTGCCATGCCCCCATACACTGCATGAGGTACAGGTAAGTAACCCCTACTTCATGCCTTATAGCCCTAAGGCAGGATGCACTATATCCCATGTGTGGACATATCTGCATGAGCAGATTTGACTCAGCAATATCTAAGCCATTCTTGGATATTGTAAGTGCACAGGAAAGTCATAGAGAGTACATGGACTGGATACTTGTCCAAACATGTTTCCTAGCTCCATGATGGCTACAATGTACTTTAAGATGCTTGGTATCAAACATCTTGTCTTAATAAATCGTTACTGATGCCAGTGTTGGATTTAATAATAAATACACACAGAAACCCTTTAGAGGGTCCCCTAAAACCTACCAAGCACTGGTGTGGTCTCTGACTTGTTTTAGCCAGCCTGCCACCACCAGACATGTTTCTGACCTCACGGGGTGAGAGCCAGTGCTCTCAGTGGCCAAAAACAAAGCCTGCTCTGGGCAGAGGTGTTTTATACTTCCTCCAGGATAGGATGGCCTTACTGACCTGGAAGCTTCAAAGGCGATGCCGCCTTTGAAATGCGACCAGGCATCTCCAGATAGTGGAGGAGGCCAACCCCACCTTCCTGCACAACATTTGGCGGGAGGACAGGCAGAATATTAGTTAGATGAGGAGGAGGGCCCAAACTCAGCCTGCACCACCCGAAGGCGTGGTAGGCAATATGGACACTACTTTTGCAATTCCACCATCTTGAGATGATAGGAATTAGACCTATCAGGGCTAGGATAGTGTCCCACAGGAAAGGGTCACTTAGAGGGTGTAGACATCCTAAAGGTAGGTAGCTCATTGGTCTAGTACCTGTCTCCCCCTGTAACACCCATACATTTTGTATTTAGGTGGCATCCCTGGATCTTGAACCTTACATTCAATTGACACAGAGAAGATCTGGACAAAGAAGAGCTGCTGCCCGAGAACTGAAGCTCTGCTGCAGAGAAATTGGGGCCAAACTCTGCCTGCTGCCTTAAGGACTAGACATCATGGTGTGCTGTCTTGTCCTGCAACAGTGAGGCTTCCAAGAACCCCCAGAGCTCCTCCAGCCTTCTGCAAATCACCAAAGAACTCCCTTGGTGTGAAGGTATCACTCCCCTACACACCACAGGCTCTGAACCTGCTAAGTCTGGTTTGTCGACTTGCTGCTCCCCAGTGACTCCAAAGCAGCACCCAAAACAAAAGAGGTACAACAGCTCCAGAGTTCAGATTTGTCTTTCCACCAAGTTTGGAGACACCAGGACCTACCGGAGCCACGCTGTACCAATGCCAGTGGTACTGGACCCCCTTCAGCAAACAGAATGACGAAGAGTCCATTCCGGACTCCAACTACTCAGGTAGCAAGCACCCATCAAGGGATGTCAAGATCCCGGAGACCAACTTTGTGAGTGGCCCAGCTGTCCCGGAATCACCTCTCCAAGATGCCTGCTTCTGACCCAGAGGACATCTCGACGTATAACACCCAGCTGCATTATCTGCTCTGCACCTGGCCCGACCAGCCCCGTTAATGACAATTCAGTTGTGCCCCCATGGTCCTGAGGCCCTTTCGACCTGCTCTCTTGAGTGGGACCCCTCAAAATGACCTTTAAAGTCCCATTGTGCAGTGTGTTTTCAAGTGGTCCCCTTCTTCGTATCGCACCAGCTAATGATGACCTCAGCACCCTGCTCCTGGCTGAATCCGGGACACTCCAGAGAATTTGCTGGTGAAATTTTGATCTTGGACTTGTTGCTTACTTAAATTCCAAAGGTTAATCTTGAGAGTCAACTGTCTGATTTTCTATGCATTTTTCAGTTTTCTCCTATTGATTTCAATGCTGCCTAACTGCACACAAAAGTAATACATTTTGCAAACTTTAAAAATTGCTATCTTGAAAAGTACTTATTGTATATCAAAGTTCTTGGCCTCAAAAAATATATAAAAATCAATGTTATTGTTAGAAATGGGGGTCTCTGGTTGGCAGAGATATGCACCTTGTCCAAGTTGGGACCTTTCCTTCTAGTCAGGATAATGGGGATTACACTTCTAAAATAACCCCTGCTCACCCCCTTGGTAGCTTAGCACTAGCAGTCAGGCTTACCTCAGAGACAATGTGCAAAGCATTTGCACATAACACACAGCAATACAGTGAAAACACTACATAAGGACCCCACAATAGTTTTAGAAAAATAGCCAATATTTATCTGTGTAAAACAGGACCAAAATGATAAAAATCCAGCATACAGTAATCAAAATATGAATATTCCAAAAATAGACTGAATATACACTTCCTTGAAGTCAATAGCTGCGTTTGGGGCTATCACAGTGTCATGAACAAACAAATCCAACAGTTCAGGCCGACCGTGGCATCGCGGGCCAGCTACAGTGTTAGGAAGACCCTCAAACAGTACCTTGGAAATGCAGGGCGCCATGGACCTTGCGATGAGATCCGAAGATGTGGCGTCGACAGGCGTCTGCTTCAGAGGTCGGTGCAAAAGTCGTCCGGCTCTTGAAGTCACATGCATTTCAGATCGAACTCCCTGAGGTTGAAGTTAGGAGCGCCGGCATCAGCAGGCATCGGGGCTGCGGTGCGAGGTGCAGCTGTGCAGCATGCAGTGCCCTCAGGTCAAAGTGCAGGCAGCGGTTCAGTGACAACTAACCCTGGGCAGAGTTCCCGGAGTTGCACTACGCGGAACACCGCGAAGTGCAAAAAAAACTCTGCTGCACTACGCGGAGCTCCGCAAGCGATGGAGTCGGATAGAAAAATGCAGTTTGTGGTGATCGCACAGTGCCGGATGCTTGTTTGCACTGTGCAATCATCGCGAACGGTACTATGCACAGCGCAAGCGGTCCCTGCTTTCCTTTTCTGCCGCTCGAGTAGATTTTTACCCGAGCGCCAACTTTCTCAACGTGAACGGGCTGTTTCTCAACGCAAGCGGTCATGAGCATACGCGACCACTTGCAATGAGAAACCTGACCCCCCCGAGTTGAGAAATCTCGCCGGGAGGTTGATTTTCCACGCTCGCGCTCGCCAACTTGATGTTGGCGATTGCAAACGAGGAAAAATCTCGCCGGGAGGTTGACTTCCCTCACTCGCGGTCGCCAACTTGACTTAGACGAACGCGAGCGAGGTAAAAAACTACGTTCTGCTATGTGGGGCAGAGTTTTTCGGAACTCCGCGAGCTCTGCGTAACGCAGAGTGCGGAAAACTCCGCAAACTCCACGAGCGGAGCGGAGTTCACCGCCCAGGGTTAGTGACAACACACCGCAGCATTGGTGAGACCAGGGCTGTGGTGCGAGGTGGGTCGCTGCTCTTAGGTTCTGGTGCAAGCAGCGACATTGTCGTTTCTGAAGTGCTGTCATCGGTAGACGATCTGGAGTCGATGGCACTGGAGTCAGTGGGCCAAGGCTGCGGTGTGTGAAGGGGTGGTGCGTCGAGTAACTTACGAGCGGTGCCCTCAGGCCACGGTGCAGGTAGCGGCATTGAAGGCGGCGTGGAGCATCGTCATTGGGGATACTAGGGCAGCGAGGTGAAGTGAGGCGTGCGAAGTGCGGTGCCCTTAGGTCACAGTGGAAGCAGCAGCTCTGTGGCACCGTCAGGCAGCATCGCTGGTGAGACCAGGGTTGCCGAGTGAAGCAGGGCAGTGCTCTCTACGGTGCTAACAGGTCCAGGAGCCAGCAGCAGCATCGTTGACGGCGTCAGGTTGCTTTTTCTTCGGTACCAGCACAAAACACACAGTTCCCAGTGCTGGTAGCAGATGAATTTGAAGTCTACCTCAAGCCCCCTTGGAAATACTCTGGAAAATAGGTTGCAGAAAGTCTGGTCCAGTCCTTTCACTGCCCAAGACATAAGCAGCTACTGCAGGCCAACACAACAAAGCACACAGCAAAGTGGTAGTTCCTCCTCACAGATTCTCTAGCTCTTCTTTTTGGTGGGTTCCTTAGTCTAAACGAGTTCTAAAGTTCTGGGGTCAGGGCCCCAATATTTATACTACTTTTCCCATTGAACAGTTCTGTCCTCCCTGGTCCAGTTGCACTACAGGAGGTGGAGACAGCATTGTGCAGAGCAGAAACAGCCTATTCAGGTGCTAGTGAAAACTCCTCCAACCACTCTAAATGCTATGAGTCACCCAGGAAAGGCAGGACACACCTCAACTCCCCTCTTGTCTGTCTAGTATGAATGCACATCCCCAGAACCTGTCAATCCAACACCAGACGGGGAATACACAAACAGGCAGAGACACACAGGATGGTTCAGTAAGAAAATGTCCACTTTCTAAAAGTGACATTTTCAAATGCACAATTTAAAAACCACCTCTACTAAGAGATGTTTTATTCAATTCGGAGTTTAGAGAGCCTAAACTCCATTTCTCTATCTTGTCTGAATGGGAAGTTAAACTTGTAAGATGTTACAAGGCAGCTCCCCTGTTAACCTATGGGCCAGACATCCTTTCAATATTGAAAAACAAAATTTGCAGCATTTCACTATCAGGACATGTAAAACATTCTACTACATGTCCTACATTTCACATACACGTCACCCTGCCCACAGGGTTACCTTGGGCCTCCCTCAGGGGTAATTTACATAAAGAAGAGGGAAAGAGGGATGGGTAGGGTCTGGCAAGTGGGTGCACTTGTTAGGTTGACATGGCAGTAAAAACTGGGCGCAGACACAGCAGTGGCAGGTCTGAGACACCTTCGAAAGGCCACTTGTGTGATTGGCACAACCAGTACTGCGGGCCCACTAGTAGCATTTTATATACAAGGCCTGGGCACACACAATGCACTGTACTAGGGACTTACTAGTAAATCAAATATGCCAATCATGAAAAACCAATCATAACACAATTTACAGTAGGAGCACTTGCACTTTAGCACTGAATAGCAGTGAAAAAGTGTACAGAGACACTAAACCAGCAAAAATGAGTTCCAGCGTACCATCGAAAACAAAAGGTCAGAAAACAAAAATACAGGAGAAACATGCCAAAAGATGCCAGGTCTATCAGTTATTTTTGCAAATTGGTTTCAATTTTATTCTTGAGTGTGTGTCTTATTTATTGCCTCTGTGAGTACAACAAATGCTTAGCACTACCCTCTGATAAGACTAACTGCTCATCCACACTATCACAAATACAGTGATCGTATTATCTACTTTTGCCTCTGTATACCAATCTGTGTCTCACTGGACTCTCTATACAGTGTACTTCATTTTAGTGCATTACAAAGAGTGTCAAAGTCCTACAGGCGCAGAGTGCAGTGGCATAGAAATGAGTGGAGCAGAGTGGCGTACAGTGCAGTGATGCAGAGTAGAGTGCAGTAGAGTGGTGCAGAGTAGAGTGCAGTGGTGTGGAGCAGAGTGCAGTGGCATAGAGTACAGTGGTGTAGAGTATAGGTGAGGTGGTGGGAGGGAACAGAGGCTACATGGACAGGGATATGGGAGACGGACTGAAAACAAAGCGCTCATATGAAGTTCTTAAACACAAAGAAAAAGTAGCTTAAAAAATGAAAGCAGTGGAAGGCACTTGGTCCATGCTCCAGAGGAGGACACAATGCCGACATGCAGTGATAAATGGGAGCGAAGCAAATGAGAGCGATGCTGAACCTAACAAATGGTAACCTATTGACAGACTGTAAGCCCACTGTATGTAAACAAAATGTCTCTCAGAGACAGTTTGTGCTGTCTAGGTGCAACTTAAAAAAGAGTTCCCATTAAAGACAGTACTTGTGGAAGAATAGGAGGAGCCAAGCAGAAAGGTGGTAAACAGGTTATTGGCCATTTGATGGGCAAATTCAAGATTGATGGGTTAAAAGAAATAAAGCTAGCAAACAGAAAGCAAGCAAATAAGAGTGAAAAAGCACAAAGACATTACTAAGCAAAGGGCTTTATTTTTTTTAAACCAGTAGGGCGGCCAAGGGTGGAGAGGGCGGTGGGTTGGGGGAGAGGGGAGAAATAAAATATAAGTTAAAAAAAAAAAAAAATGTACCTGCTGCTCTGCTCCCGCTGACGCCTGCCTCGCGGCTCCTCTCGTCGGCCGGCCGGAAGGGGATGGGCCCTCAGGGCACAGGCTCCACACCCAATCCAAATGCTGCTCTCACATGAGAGCAGCACCAGAATTGGTCTGGGCAGCCTTGTTTGCCGCTCAGACGGTAAATTGGAACCTGTGGCTTTTCTACAACCGGCTGTGTAACACAGTCGGTTGGAGAAACATAAGTATGCATATGTGTTTGGCCGGCCTAGGATGGCCGGCCACACACATATGCGCACTTATGAGTGCACACTACTCCTCCTCCCTGCCATGCTGGGCCCCACCATATATCCATTGTACTGTGGGGCTCAGACAGCAAAAATAAAATGATAATAACATTGTGTTAATATCATTTTATTTATCGTCTGCTGGCACGGGCTGTGGGGCGATGCTCCTCCACTATTACGGAGGAGCTGCCCCTTTGCCTAGGTAAACGTTTGTCATGTTCACTATACGCCTTTATAACCAGATAGTAGTGGTAGGCTTTGACCTAAAAAGAACTACCTGAAAATCACTAGTGTGACATAGAGGTAGGAAAATGAATTAAATCCAAATGTAGTTCATATCACTTCCCGAAGTGAATAAACATGTTTTAAGGCCTCAAAGTGAGCAATTCGGTCATTTTAACTCACTTTTACCCCTACCCCAAATCTTGTGTTTTTGCTCTGTGGAAGCATGATAATCACTATAAACATGCACATTTTAGCTCCAAAAGTGATGATCCACATCCAAAAGTCAGAATTAGTTGAAATATGCAATGTTTGAATACGTATCATTTTGGTCCTCTCAGAGGCATTTGGTCAGTTTGCGGGTCATCGATCTTATTGCAATGAAAAATCAGACTTGAGGGGCCATATTAGGGACAGGGTTGTGAGAAGTTGGCCTGGCATATGCTGTCCACTAATTATAGTGGGCACCTTGCACCAGTCCAAACAACCCCTTATTGGAGATAGGTTAAAGACAACCTTATTGAAAGCTATCCTAGTGGTAGCTATGGAGAGCAGCCTTCAGGCTAAGTCTTGAAGGAATGTAAAGCAGCTTGTTTTACCAGTCTATAATCTCTTGAGTGATCAAATGAAAGAGCACCACACCAGGTATATATTCAAAATATATGTATTTATTGCTAAACACACCCCTCTAGTCTCTTTATGAGGCTAGAGTTCGAAGTACATAAGTTATAAGTTATTTAAACACAGTAATAGCACAAATACACGTTTGGGCCCTAGGGGCGTACCAAACCATATACCAATAAAGTGGTATAAGAACCACGACTGAGCTAGACACTAGGCCTAGAGCCTCTAGAAGTGCTTGGACCACAAGGAACCACCCAAGGTAGTGACACAGGGGACCCACAGGGGACGCGTGCAGTGTAATTACACAGCCGCGAATCGCCGTTAACTTCTATGGAGAAAGTCGCGGTTTGGAAATTAAAGAAAAGGGACACTTAAAGAAGGACTTGGAGCAAACCCTTTGAGAACTAGGTCGTTCTAGAGTCTCTACCCACGGGAGCACCGGAGTACTCTTGTTACCTCACCCAGGGAAGCCGGGTGCATAGGTGCCTTTCGGGGTCAGGTTTCGTTGTCGATTTGAATGGCGATCTGCGGCAAAGTGCTGCTGGCGACCAAGTGGAAAGTGTCCGGGTGGATCCAAAGGTGGATCAGAGATCTGAAGAACCTGAAAGCAGAGGGGACAGAGTCTGGGTCACTAGCCAGTGACCAGGAAGGCGATGAGCAGATGCCCACCGATGTCGAGTGCTTCAGGTAGGTTGACGGTTGTCTTGACTCTTCAGCCACGAGGTCAAGGAGGTGTTGTCGGTGACCAGGAGCAGGATTCGGGCTGGTACACGATGTCTGTCGAGTGCTGAGGTGTTGGCGACCGGATTAGACCCAACAAGCCTTGGCAACGGCAAGTCTTGATGAAGTTGAAGATTGACGATGATGCAGACCAGCAAGGTCTGAGGAACTCACCCAGCAAGGGTAAGTGAGGGCAAGCCTGGAGCAACCAGGGCGCCCAAGAAGAAAAGGATTGGCCTTCGTGAAGGGCTACTAGCCAACAGGCTAGCGACCGCGAAGGAGCCTCGAGACGGTGCACGTGGAGCTGGCTCACAGGACACTCGTGGAGTGGAGGCCAGTGATCTTCGGTGCAGTTGGTGCTGGAGGCTAGGGCTACTCGGAGCCCAAAGCACGACTTCGTGAGAGACCCAGAAGAGGATGCACTTGCAAATGCGTGCGGTGTCCAGGGGTCACGGTTCCACATTACCCACGACAGCTACGGGCCTCAGCTTTGCTGGGGACTCAGGGCAGCCTCAGGGAAGTCTGGAAATCTACCTCTGGTGATGCAAAGACTTCGGCGTCCGATGGGAGCTTAGGCGATGCAGACTGGACAATTGCTTCTTTGGTGCCTGCCAAGCAGGGGAGTCACTCCTTGACCCCAAGGGAGATTCTTCTGTCCTCTAATCTTGTAGTAGAGCGTCGAAGGTCCAGGATTCTGTGTCAGAGTTTCATCCAGGGATAATCTAAAGTCCTAAGGACTGGGTTCCTATACTTATACTAAGTTTAGGGGTTGGACTTACTCTGTGGTCCCACCTATGGGTGGGTCAGGGCAGAGGGGTGGCTACACCCCTTTCCCTTTGTCCAGTTCACGCCAAAGCAGGGGCTGCAAGCCCCTGATCCGGTTTGAACTGGGGTATGCACAGGGACACCAAGTGTGCCCCCAGTGCAGGACTTCAAAGCACCCGAGAGTGCTCCCGCCCAGCCCCAATACACACTATCCTGTCTGGGGAGGTGGTCACACCTCCCTGGGACAGGAAACCTATTGTCCAGGCCTCCCCTGCCGGAGTTTCGGTCAGCAGCAGGAGGCCAGACTTGTGTCTGTGGCAGCAGCATCCATTTTGTGATGCCAGGGCTTTAGAAAGAAGTTACCGGCCAAGCCAGGGTTAACATGTCTCTCCCTCTAGAAGGGTGGAATGCTACCCCCGCCACCAGAATTGGCGGGGGTAGTATTCCAAGATGTTTGACACCAAACACGACATGTTTCGGTGCAGCCATTCCAAAGTTAGCATTTAACGCGAGGTTATAATGCGCTTAAGAGTATATGGTCAGGCTGCACTACAAACAGCATCAGAGAAGGGTCTCCGAACGCTGCAGAGGGGCCCTGCTCATGCAGGGGCACCCTCTCACATAGGAACCACGCACTCTGCCTTCAGGATTGATAAGGCCTGCCATAGGAGTGACTTATAGGTTTATATGTGTGTATGTATATAGTGATATAGGTAGCCTATATCACAGTAAGGGGTGCATGCACCACCTTACCCAGGCTGCAGTAGCAGACCTGTGGTGTCAGTTTGGATGGCCTTCCAGGGGTGGCACAATACATGCTGCAGCCCCTGGTAGGCCTCTGAGGTACCTATGCCCTGGGTACATAGTATACCATATACTAGGGACTTATAAGGGCACTCCAGATTCCAATCAGAGATGTGCCTAAGGCACATGGAAACCATTTTAGAGAGGAAGCAGCTAGGCTGGGGTTCTGATTAGCAGGGCCCCAGCCAGACTAAGGTCGAAAAACAGTGAAGCATCAGCAAAAAGTGGGGGTACCCATGTGAAGCAGATCCTACTCTCCTACACAACCCCCCCAAACGTAGGGACATTAAACTAACCTTGCCCAGTTAAGTCTTCATGTTCTAAGTGGAAGTACCTAGAGAGTCCATCTGCATTGGCATGGTTACTCCCAGGTCTATGTTCCACTGTGAAGTCCATCCCCTGTAGGGAAATGGACCACCTAAGCAGTTTGGGGTTTTCACCCTTCATTTGTTTTAGCCATAAGAGGGGCTTATGGTCTGTTTGAACAAGGAAGTGAGTACCAAACAAGTATGGCCTCAACTTCTTCAGAGCCCAGACCACAGCAAAGGCCTCCCTCTCAATGGCTGACCAACGTTTCTCTCTAGGGGTCAGCCTTCTGCTAATGAAAGCTACTGGCTGATCCTGACCTTCTTCATTCAATTGTGACAGTACAGCCCCTACCCCCAATTCAGATGCATCAGTTTGAACAATGAACTTCTTGGAGTAATCAGGACTCTGTAGAATGGGAGCAGTGCACATGGCCTGCTTCAGGTCATCAAATGCCTTTTGACAGCTAACTGTCCACTGAACCTTTTTGGGCATTTTCTTGGAAGTTAAGTCATTCAGGGGTGTCACTATTGATCCATACCCCTTGACAAATCTCCTATAGTACCCAGTCAGGCCTAAGAAGGCTCTCACCTGAGTCTGGGTAGTTGGAGCAGTCCAGTCCATGATGGTCTGGATCTTGCTCTGCAAGGGTTGAACCTGGCCTCCACCCACAAGGTGGCCCAGGTACACAACCTGACTCTGCCCTATCTGGCACTTGGTGGCCTTGATAGTCAGGCCTGCCTTTTGCAGGGCCTGTAAAACATTCCTGAGGTGGACCAGGTGATCCTCCCAGGTGGAGCTAAAGACAGCAATATCATCTAGATATGCTGCACTATAGGCTTCCAGACCTGTGAGGACTGTATTCACCAACCTCTGAAAAGTGGCAGGTGCATTCTTCAGACCAAAGGGCATCACCACAAATTGATAATGCCCACTAGGGGTTGAGAATGCTGTTTTTGGCTTTGCAGCATCAGCTAGTCTGATCTGCCAGTAGCCAGCTGTCAAGTCAAATGTGCTTAGATACTTGGCTGAGGCCAAAGTGTCTATTAGCTCATCTGCCCTTGGTATTGGATGGGCATCAGTCCTAGTGACTGCATTGAGACCCCTGTAGTCCACACAAAACCTCATCTCTCTTTTTCCACCACTGGTGTGAGGTTTTGGCACAAGGACCACTGGACTAGCCCAAGGGCTATCTGAGGGTTCAATAACTCCCAAATCCAACATTTTCTGGACTTCAGTCCTGATACAGTCCCTGACATGGTCAGGTTGCCTATAAATCTTATTTTTAATAGGCAGACTGTCCCCAGTGTCCACTTCATGAGTGCACCAGGTGGTCTGACTGGGTGTCAGTGAAAACATGTGTCTAAACTGATTGAGCACCTGTCTACAATCAGTTTGCTGTTGGGTAGTGAGGCTGCCTGCCAAGGCTACACCATCTACTGACCCATCGTCAGGGTTCTGTGAGAGCAGGTCAGGGAGTGGGTCACTCTCTTCCTCCTGCCCTTCATCAGTAGCCATGAGCAAGCCCATGTCTGCCCTGTCCACATATGGTTTTAACCTGTTGACATGGAGAACCCTGTGGGGACTCCTGGGTGTTCCTAGGTCTACTAAGTAGGTAACCTCACCCTTCTGCTCAACAATAGTGTGGGGTCCACTCCATTTGTCTTGGAGAGCTGCTGGGGCCACTGGCTCCAACACCCACACCTTCTGTCCTGGCTGGTAAACAGTCAGTACAGCTCTTTGGTCATGCCAGGCCTTTTGAAGTTCCTGGCTAGCCTCAAGGTTTTTAGTTGCCTTTTTCATATACTCAGCCATCCGGGAGCGGAGACCAAGTACATAGTCCACTATGTCTTGCTTTGGGGGCTTGAGAGGTAACTCCCATCCTTCCTTCACCAAGCACAGTGGACCCCTGACAGGGTGGCCAAACAAAAGTTCAAAAGGGCTGTAACCAACCCCTTCTGAGGCACCTCCCTATATGCAAATAAAAGGCAGGGCAAGAGTATGTCCCATCTTCGCCTAAGCTTTTCTGGGAGCCCTTTAATCATGCCCTTCAAGGTTTTGTTGAATCTCTCAACTAAACCATTGCATTGTGGGTGATAGGGTGTGGTGAACTTGTAAGTCACTCCACACTCCTTCCACATTGCTTTTAAGTATCCAGACATAAAGTTAGCACCCCTGTCTGATACAACCTCCTTAGGAAAGCCCACTCTTGAGAAAATTCCCAGGAGGGCCCTTGCCACCACAGGTGCTGTAGTGGTCCTAAGGGGAATAGCCTCTGGGTACCTGGTGGCATGATCCACTACCACCAGGATAAACCTGTGCCCAGATGCTGTTTGGGGATCCATGGGACCAACAATGTCAATCCCCACCCTTTCAAAGGGAACCCCCACCACAGGTAGTGGTATCAGGGGGCCTTTGTAGTGCCACCTGCCTTGCCACTGGCCTGGCAGGTTACACAGGAGCGACAAAACTCCTTGGTGTCTTCAGACATGTGGGGCCAGTGAAAGTGAGGGACAATTCTGTCCCAAGTCTTGTTCTGGCCCAGGTGACCTGCTAAGGGAATATCATGGGCTAGGGTCAATAGGAAGCCCCTGAACTTCAGAGGTATAACCAACCTCCTGGTAGCACCAGGCTTGGGGTCTCTACACTCTGAGTACAAGAGTCCATCATCCCAATACACAGTATGGGGACCACTAGCTTTCCCAGCAGCCTCAGCAGCAGCTTGCTGTCTGAGGGGTTCAAGAGAGGGGCAGCTCTGCTGCTCCTGGCTCAGATCTGCCCTGGAAGGTCCCCCTGTCCCCAAGAACTCAACCTGGTCAGGTTCAAGCTCCTCTGGGACAGTTCCTTCCTCAGGACTGAGATCATCCCCCTCAAGGGACTGATCTTCCTTCTGAGCCAAGGGGGAAGGCACTGCCTTTACCCTACTACTCCTCCTCTTGGAAGGCACTTGGTCCATTATTCCAGAATCCAAGGCCTGTTCAGTGCTAGACATTTTGGCTTGTGACCTGGTCACAGCAAACACATCTGCAGGGATCCCCAGCATTTCTGCATGGGTCCTGAGCTCCACTTCTGCCCAAGCTGAAGTTTCTAAGTCATTGCCAAGCAAGCATTCGACTGGTAGGTCTGCACTTACCACAACCTTCTTAAGGCCAGTTACCCCTCCCCAGGAGAAGTTAACAACTGCCAGAGTATGGTCTGTTCTGACATTGCTAGCATTGGTCACTTGGTACATCTCACCAAGTATAACTTGCCCAGGATTCACAAGGTCTTGTGTCACCATGGTGACACTTGCCCCTGTGTCCCTAAATGCCAAAGCCTCTCGTCCATTGATTAAAGGCTGTTGTCTGTACTTGCCCAGATTACTGGGACTCACAGAGGAGGTCACATCCATGCCTCCATCACAGACTAACACAGCCTGAGTGAGTTCTCTGACTAGGTCAGAGCCCATCTCAGTACCCAGGGTCAACCCTACTAAACCCTTGGCTGTAGTACTCCCACCACCAACTGTAACTGTACTAGGGGGAACAGGTGCCTTAGGGGCATTGGTGGGGGCTGGACTTGAGTCTTTGGACTTGGTGCAATCACTGGTCCAGTGGGTCTTTTGCTTACAGACCTTGCACCATGGTTTTCTTTGGCCTTTCCCTTTGGTAGACTGTGAATCCCCACCTGAAGAAGATTTTTGGGGGCCTTGTGAAGACTTTTGATCTTTACCCTTCTCCCCACCCTTATCAGAGTTCTTAGAATCTTGCTTCTTAGGGTCACCACCTTGGTTCTGTACCTTCTGCCTCACCCTGGTTCTGACCCATTTGTCTGCCTTCTTTCCCAATTCTTGGGGAGAGGTCAGATCAGAGTCCACCAGGTACTGATGCAACAGCTGATTTTGACAGTTATTAAGAATCTGCTCCCTCATTATCAGATTGTACAATCCTGTGAAGTCACACACCTTACTGCCCATCAACCAGCCTTCCAGAGCCTTAGCAGAACAATCCACATAGTCTACCCAGTCTTGAGTCTGTGCTTTTTGGGCATCTCTGAACTTCAACCTGTATTGTTCAGTTGTTAGGCCAAACCCATCAATAAGAGCACTCTTCAAGACCTTGTAATTATCAGCATCCTCTTCTCTTACAGTGAGGAGCTTGTCTCTACCTTTGTCTGCAAAGGAGAGCCACAAGATTGCTGCCCACTGCTCCTGAGGGACCTTCTGTACTTTACAGGCCCTCTCTAGAGCAGTTATCCATTTGTGGATGTCATCCCCACTCTGGTAGGGAGGGACAATCTTGCTCAGGTTTCTATGGTCATAAGACCTTTCCCTATCTTTAGGATATTGTTGCCACCATGGGACTCTAGTCCCAACTTTTTCTCTCTTTGTAGAGATCTAGGGACTCCCTGTCTATAGCCAATTGCTGTTTTCTGAGTTCAAGCTGAGCTTCCTCATACTGAATCAGCCTCTTTCTCCTCTCATGAGAGGATTCCCTCCTATGAGAGGAGACAGAGGTCCCTATTGAGGTGCCAGAGTGGTTAGACTCCTGAGAAGGAGATCTAGACCTTCTGGGCACACTCACAATCCTTCCTGGGGGACAAAGTGGAGGTCATTCTGAGCCTCCTCCTCATCCACAGGAGGAATTGGGTTTTCCAGGTCAGGGTCATTGTCACCCTCCTGGTCAGTTCCAGAGGGGGGCTGGGGGTGTTGCTACCCCTGGCCCCATCCTCATCTTCTGCCCCACCCTCTGCTCCTACCCCTTCAGTCCCTAAGGGCCTGCTGAGATCATAAGCCTCTAACATCTCTCTCAGATGTTGGGTGGTGGGGCTTTGGCCTGTCTTCAGTTTCCTCAAATTGCATAATGCTCTCAATTCCAAGAATGGGAGTGTATCATACTTGGAGGGAAGAAGCCCAGGGGCTTCTGGCAAGGACTCACTGGGTCCTGGCTTTGAAGACATCACTAGTGAGGTGTGGTGTATGCACTACCTACTCTAGTGTGGCCTACTAAACTCTCTTGAGTTGTAGAAAGGGTGTGCTATCCCTTAACACACAACTCTAAGTTCAGTAGAACTTACTGTATACTATGCTTAATTTATATGTACCTTAGGTACCTTTAGTGGTTTTCAGTTGATCAATTCAATTGAGATTATCTGGTAAAACAATAGCAAGCTGGAATCCCACACGCTGCACACCAATGTGAGAAGTTGGCCTGGCATATGCTGTCCACTAATTATAGTGGGCACCTTGCACCAGTCCAAACAACCCCTTATTGGAGATAGGTTAAAGACAACCTTATTGAAAGCTATCCTAGTGGTAGCTATGGAGAGCAGCCTTCAGGCTAAGTCTTGAAGGAATGTAAAGCAGCTTGTTTTACCAGTCTATAATCTCTTGAGTGATCAAATGAAAGAGCACCACACCAGGTATATATTCAAAATATATGTATTTATTGCTAAACACACCCCTCTAGTCTCTTTATGAGGCTAGAGTTCGAAGTACATAAGTTATAAGTTATTTAAACACAGTAATAGCACAAATACACGTTTGGGCCCTAGGGGCGTACCAAACCATATACCAATAAAGTGGTATAAGAACCACGACTGAGCTAGACACTAGGCCTAGAGCCTCTAGAAGTGCTTGGACCACAAGGAACCACCCAAGGTAGTGACACAGGGGACCCACGGGGGACGCGTGCAGTGTAATTACACAGCTGCGAATCGCCGTTAACTTCTATGGAGAAAGTCGCGGTTTGGAAATTAAAGAAAAGGGACACTTAAAGAAGGACTTGGAGCAAACCCTTTGAGAACTGGGTCGTTCTAGAGTCTCTACCCATGGAAGCACCGGAGTACTCTTGTTACCTCACCCAGGGAAGCCGGGTGCATAGGTGCCTGTCGGGGTCGGGTTTCGTCGTCGATTTGAATGGCGATCTGCGGCAAAGTGCTGCTGGCGACCAAGTGGAAAGTGTCCGGGTGGATCCAAAGGTGGATCGGAGATCTGAAGAACCTGAAAGCAGAGGGGACAGAGTCTGGGTCACTAGCCAGTGACCAGGAAGGCGATGAGCAGATGCCCACCGATGTCGAGTGCTTCAGGTAGGTTGACAGTCGTCTTGACTCTTCAGCCACGAGGTCCAGGAGGCGTTGTCGGCGACCAGGAGCAGTATTCGGGCTGGTACACAATGTCTGTCGAGTGCTGAGGTGTCGGCGACCGGATTGGACCCAACAAGCCTTGGCAACGGCAAGTCTTGATGAAGTTGAAGATTGATGATGATGCAGACCAGCAAGGTCTGAGGAACTCACCCAGCAAGGGTAAGTGAGGGCAAGCCTGGAGCAATCAGAAAGCCCAAGAAGAAAAGGATTGGCCTTCGTGAAGGGCTACTAGCCAATGGGCTAGCGACCGCGAAGGAGCCTCAAGACGGTGCACGTGGAGCTGGCTCACAGGACACTCGTAGAGTGTAGGCCAGTGATCTTCGGAGCAGTTGGTGCTGGATGCTAGGGCTACTCGGAGCCCAAAGTACGACTTCGTGGAAGACCCAGAAGAGGATGCACTTGCAAATGCGTGCGGTGTCCAGGGGTCACGGTTCCACGTTACCCACGACAGCTACGGACCTCAGCTTTGCTGGAGACTCAGGGCAGCCTCGGGGAAGTCTGGAAATCTACCTCTGGTGATGCAAAGACTTCGGCGTCTGACGGGAGCTTAGGCGATGCAGACCGGACAATTGCTTCTTTGGTGCCTGCCAAGCATGGGAGTCACTCCTTGACCCCAAGGGAGATTCTTCTGTCCTCTAATCTTGTAGTAGAGCGTTGAAGGTCCAGGATTCTGTGTCAGAGTTTCGTCCAGGGATAATCTAAAGTCCTAAGGACTGGGTTCCTATACTTATACTAAGTTTAGGGGTTGGACTTACTCTGTGGCCCCACCTATGGGTGGGTCAGGGCAGAGGGGTGGCCACACCCCTTTCCCTTTGTCCAGTTCGCGCCAAAGCAGGGGCTGCAAGCCCCTGATCCGGTTTGAACTGGGGTATGCACAGGGACACCAAGTGTGCCCCCAGTGCAGGACTTCAAAGCACCCAAGAGTGCTCCCGCCCAGCCCCAATACACACTATCCTGTCTGGGGAGGTGGTCACACCTCCCTGGGACAGGAAACCTATTGTCCAGGCCTCCCCTGCCGGAGTTTCGGTCAGCAGCAGGAGGCCAGACTTGTGTCTGTGGCAGCAGCATCCATTTTGTGATGCCAGGGCTTTAGAAAGAAGTTACCGGCCAGGCCAGGGTTAACATGTCTCTCCCTCTAGAAGGGTGGAATGCTACCCCCGCCGCCAGAATTGGCGGGGGGTAGTATTCCAAGATGTTTGACACCAAACACGACATGTTTCGGTGCAGCCATTCCAAAGTTAGCATTTAACGCGAGGTTATAATGCGCTTAAGAGTATATGGTCAGGCTGCACTACAAACAGCATCAGAGAAGGGTCACCGAACGCTGCAGAGGGGCCCTGCTCATGCAGGGGCACCCTCTCACATAGGAACCACGCACTCTGCCTTCAGGATTGATAAGGCCTGCCATAGGAGTGACTTATAGCTTTATATGTGTGTATGTATATAGTGATATAGGTAGCCTATATCACAGTAAGGGGTGCATGCACCACCTTACCCAGGCTGCAGTAGCAGACCTGTGGTGTCAGTTTGGATGGCCTTCCAGGGGTGGCACAATACATGCTGCAGCCCCTGGTAGGCCTCTGAGGTACCTATGCCCTGGGTACATAGTATACCATATACTAGGGACTTATAAGGGCACTCCAGATTCCAATCAGAGATGTGCCTAAGGCACATGGAAACCATTTTAGAGAGGAAGCAGCTAGGCTGGGGTTCTGATTAGCAGGGCCCCAGCCAGACTAAGGTCGAAAAACAGTGAAGCATCAGCAAAAAGTGGGGGTACCCATGTGAAGCAGATCCTACTCTCCTACAAGGGTTCTACCGTGCCATCTGTAACCATGGGATCTCATCGTTGAGACTTCTTTCCCAGGAGCGCAGATGGTATACCCATCTTTGTTCCCTAACGTGTAAGGTTTTGTCATGTCAGTTTTGTGTTTCTTCATGACCTCAAGGACCAGCCATCGCAATTCAGTATCTTTGTAATACATATGAGTTCAGAACCGATGTCCATACCACTCCGTCTCATCCATTTCCGATGGCAATACTTGTTTGGGACTCACTTCTGGTTTCAGACCGACCACAGGCCCCTCAGATGGTTGATGCAACTGAGGGATGAGAATCTAAAGCTGTTGAGGTGGTCCATTTCCCTACAGAGGATGGACTTTATGGTGGAACAACGCCCTGGTACAGAACACGGCAATGCTGATGGTCTGTCCAGATTTGTCTGCCTTAGTGAAGAGAACTACCAAGGGGGTGGGTAGTTCTCCCGACATTTCAGCTGGAGGGGACACGTGCTAGACCTGGCACCATTGGCATGGGTCTCCCCTGCATTTTTTGCTTTTGCCTCCTGTGTTTTTGCTGTGTGTTGGACTCCGGTTTGCTGGTCTAGATGCTTTGGGCACTTTGCCACTGCTGTTCAGTGCCAAAGTGCAAGTGCTCCCTTTGTAAATTATTGTTATGGTTTAGTGATTCCATGATTGGCATATTTGATTTACTAGTCAGACTTTAGTACAGTGCACTGTGTGTGCCTGTAAATAAAATGCTGCTAGTGCGCTGCAGCACTGATTGTGGCACCCACAGAAGCAGCCTCTAAAATGTCACTCTGGCCCGCCATTGCAGGGCCTGTGTGCAGTCTGGGACTGCCATGTCGACTTGGCAAGTGCACACACTTGCCAGTCCCTAAACCTTCCCTTTTCTACATATTAGTCACCACTAAGGTAGGCCCAAGGTACCCCTGTGGGCAGGGTGCAGTGTATGTGAAAGGTAGGACATGCCCTGATGTGTGTGGCATGACCTGATAGTGAATTACTGGCAATTTCGTTTTTCACTATTGCAAGGCTACATGTTCCCATAGGACCGAATGGGGAGTTTGTTTATAACATCTTATAAACATAATTGCCCCTGGGAACAAGGTAGGAAAATAAAGTTTAGTATGCCTGAACTCAGAATGTTAAAATGCATCTTTTAGTGAGGGTGATTTTTACATTCTGTGTTTGAAAATACCGCTTTTAGAAAGTAGGTATTTTCTTGCTTAACCATCCAGTGTGCCTCTGCTAGGTTTGTGTATTGCATGTCTGGCTTTTGGATGACAGGCGCTGGAGAGGGGCAGTGGCTCCAGAGAGCCTGATGAGTCAGGGCTGGGCTGAATGGACCTGAGCTGCATTTAGAGTAGGGGGAGGAGATTTCCTTTCACCTGAATGATCCTGGTCTACCTTCAACAATGCTGTCTCCACCTCCTGCCAGGAAGTTGCACCAGTGAGGACCGAACTGTTTTTGGCTGGGTACAGAAGCTCTCTGCCTTTAGGGAACAAAGATTTTGTGGTATATATATTGGGGCCCAGACCCCAGAAGTTTAGATCACCTCTGGGAAATCAAGAGGAACCTTTGCCAAGGAGAAGAGCCAGAGAAGCTGAGGAGGAATACTGCCCCTGTGCTGTTTGCTGTCTTGGGTTGGCCTGCAGTGGCTACTTGCTGCCAAGGAAAGGAGAAAAGGACTTTGCTGCTTGCTTTTTTCCCCTGCTTGAAGAAAAGATCTCCAAGGGCTTGAACTGAGCTTGCCCCCTGTTCTAGAGGTCTCAGGAACTGCAAAGACCTCACCATGTCTTTGGGCACTGTCTCTGATCATCTCCGCAGAAGAAAAGGGCAACCGACTCTGTCATCGAGTCCTTCGAAGGATTCCATGTCCTGAGAGCACAGCTGTGAGCAACGCCTCGCGATGCAACCCTGGTCTCACCGACTCCGTCAACGAGCCGCTGCTTGCACTGTGTCCTGTGGGCATCGCACTCCGCAACGCTTCGCTACACGCTGCAAGGACATCACTGACTACGTCGCTGCCCGACCTGAACATCGACCGGCTCCATCGCCGCACCGTCACCTGCCAGCACTGCAGCGAGCATCGTCTCACCCTTCAACGCAAGCCCTGGTCTCACCGACTCCGTCAACGAGCCGCTGCCTGCACCGAATCGTGAGGACATCGACCGCCGCAACGCTCCGTTTAACAACTCGATGTTTTCCCCGACCGACTTGCACTGACATGTTGGTCGCAACAAGGAAGGTACTGTGTCCGAGTCTTGTCGATGCTTTAGCTGGCCCATATCGACGTGGTCGGCTGGAATTGTTAGACTCTGTTGTATTTAGTATTGCGGTAGCCCCAGGAGGAGCTACAAAGTCGGAAGAACTGTGTTTTATTGATTTTCCTGCTATTTAAAGGGTAATTTGCACAAGTACTATTTTTCAAGAGTATTGTAAGTTGGATTTTTATCATATTTGGTCTTCTGGGTTTAGATAAATATTTATTTATTTTCTAAACTGGTGTGGTGTCCATTTGTAGTGTTTTCACTGTATTACTGTATGTGTTCACAAATGCTTTACTCACTGCCTCTGAGATAAGCCTGCCTGCTCGTGCCAAGCTACCAAGGGGGTGAGCAGGGGTAATTTTAGGAGTGTTTCCCCCTTACCCTGACTAGAAGCAAGGGTCTCTATTTGGTCAAAGGTACCTACCTCTGCCAACTAGAGACCCCCATTTCTAACAATGTCTAGGTAAACGTTTGTCATGTTTACTATACGTCTTTGTAATCAGATAGAACTGGTAGGCTTCAACCTAAAAAGGACGTACTGAAAACCACTAGTGTGACATAGAGGTATGAATCATCCATGTATTATATTTACAAGACCCAAGACGAAGTTTTACCAACTCAGATAGGAGAGATCATCTAAACTGGGTATTTGCAGCTGGTAAATGCACAAGAAATGGATGTGCTTCCTCTGATTTCCACCAGTATCCACTTCTGATACATGCGAGTTCAGAACCAATGTCCATGCCACTCCATCTTCTCAATTTAACAAGGCTTCTGTTTGCTGCACAAGGATGTCAACTTGACTGCAGAACACACTGCCTGTGCCAGTTTTTTTCTTGTGCCCCTGTACTGTGTATTTTTTTCTTTTTTGCCTGGTTTTCCTGTGCCCCTGTATTTTTGTCTTCCGTGCCCACTCTGCCACCCGTTTCCTGCAGCAGTTGCCCCGCGGCCCCTCCCCCTTGCCTCTTCCCACTCCCGCCTCCCAGCTGCGCTTTCCCTCCCCCTCCCCCTATTTAATGGCAGCCGCTGCATGACCGCGTGCATCGGGCATGCCGCTGGCGCACCAAAGGCACACCAAAGGCAAGCCCGTCTGCACCCGTCCGTGACCTGACCGCGACCAACGCCAGCAGCCCTGGATCTCCTACCATCCACCGCTACAACACAGCCGCCCTCCTCGCACTCAACCCCGGAAGAAACAACAACTGCCAGCAGTCCACTCCGACAACAACCCACGGCCAATTCTCCTGCTGCCACTGCTGCTCAACTTTCACCACCCTCCGCACCACCACGGCAGCCGCCCCCACGTCGGACGCCAACACCACCAAAGCCCTGAAGTTCATCCTCCTCAATGTGCGCTCCCTGCACAGACATGCTGTCGAGATCTGGATCCTCCTTGACACCCTCTCACCAGACATCGCCTTCTTTACAGAAACCTGGACCAATGCCTGCTCCGCCCCGACATCACCATCGCCATCCGGGATGGAAACAAGATCCAGAGGAAGGACCGCCCCAACCACCCAGGAGAAGGCCTTGCCATCGTGAACAAAAACTCCCTCCGCCTCTCCACCTCGAGCGACGCCTTCTCTGCCGCCAAACACTTGCACTTCCAGGTCCAGACCAGCCCCAATGCCACACTCTGCAGCACCCTCGCCTACAGACCCCCCGGCCCCCGCGCCCCTTTCGCCTCCACCATCACCGATCTCATCGCACCCAACGCCATTGCCTCCATGGACTACATACTCATCAAAGACCTGAACTTCCACCTCGACAACCCCAGCGACCACAACTCCACCACCCTCCTTGACAACCTCGCCAACATCGGACTGAAACAACTCATCACCAGGCCCACCCACAAGGCAGGACACACCCTTGACCCCATCTTTGCAGGGGGAAACAGAACCCACTTCAGCCACACCACGCAACCCCATGGACTGACCACCACTGCGTACACTTCTTCATCAACAACCCCAAGCTGCCCAGACCAACTCCGCGCCCTCCGCGAAGACACTGGAGCAGAGTCACCGAGGAGCAGCTCAACTCCACCCTCAACCGCGACCCCCCCACTGCCACAACCAAAGCCAACCTCGCAGCCAGGGGACTTCACACTTGGATCTCCAGCTGCGCGGACAAGCTCGCCCCGCTACGCAACTCTGACAGACAGCGCCACAGGAAAGCCACCTGGTTCACCACTGACTTCCAAAAAGCCAGACTCACCTGCAGATGCCTCGAGAAGAACTGGCGAAACAACAAGACGCCCAAAAACCACACCACCTACAAAAACGCCATGACAGAATACCACCAACACATCAGAATCACCAAAAGAACCTTCATCCACAACAAAATCCTCGCCAACACCAGCAACTCCAAAGAGCTCTTCAGCGTCATCCAGGAATTCACCAAACCCGCCAGCGAAACCACAGACATCACCCCCTCCCAGGACCTCTACGACAAACTTGGAACGTACTTCCACCTGAAAATCAAGAACCTTTACGACAACTTCAACGACCAAACACCTGACCCCACAACCACTGCACCCTCCAGCAACACCAGCCAGCCCACCAGCCAGCCAGCCCTCCAGGACACCAGTCATGACAAAAGAGACTGCCTCGACCATGAAAAGCATCCACTCTGGGGCCCCCACAGACCCCTTCCCACCTCACATCTACCACAGAGCTGCCACCGCAATCGCACCAGAATTACAACACCATCAACGCCACCTTCATGACCAGCTCCTTTCCAGACGACTGGAAATGCCCAGAAGTCAGACCCCTGCTCAAGAAACCCTCAGCAGATCCCACGGACCTCAAGAACGTCCGGCCCATCTCTCTCCTCCCCTTGATGGAGCAAGGACTCACAAAGAGACTTGCTTGGAAGCAATCCTCTCACAGTATTAATTAATTTGTATTAAACCTTGTAATGTCTTTATTAATAACACACAAAAACAACATATTTTATCTAGAAGACGCTTGCCTATGTGTTTTCCACTAATAAGTAATCCTTGTCTAATCCAAAATGGCCGTTAAAACGCGGGAACTCTACTGCACATGTGTCAACCATATCACGTGGTATGACGTCTTTCTTTGCTTGGAGGGAATCTTTTGCTTCTGCGCAGTATGTGCTAAAATGGCTGCCTAAATGTCTCACATGTTAAGCTTACGCATTGCCGCAATTAATAATGTGTTATTCTAAAGCTACTAATGCGGGATAGATATTATAAGTAAATGGGAGTATTGTAGAAATAGGAGGTATAGAGTTAAAGCATTTATTTTTGATTGTAATATGTTTCTTCTTTTACTTTTCTATTAGTTCATAAATGGGGCCTGGGGATTGGCTAAATGATCGCTCAAGAACATGTGATTTGCACATGCGCTCTGGGACAAACCAAGCAAACCGATGAAGTCAACTTGGAAGACGTCCAAGGACATGACCCGCTGATCACCTTCCAAGTCACATCGAAATGTCCTAACAATTGATACATTTTGTATATATATTGTAATAAAAAATTGTATGAGACGGGTGGGAAATAAAGCAAATGTATTATTTTGTGAGGGGCGGGATTCTAGAACAATGAGCTTAAGAAATTGAACTAAAATTGACATGGTGTGAGGATCAACGCCCTGTCCCTGTCCAATCAGAATTAGTGGGCCCATAATATTGAAACATTATGGGGAGGTACATGGGCGTAGAAGGGTATAATAGGTATAGATTAGTAAATTAGTTAGAGCAGATGCGCAGATATTCCGAACAGATGCACAGAGCACGCTTAGGCTCTAATGCTGCCACAAACAAGAGCTGATCGATTTGCAGACTGAACCGCTGTCCAAAAGGTCCTGAGGTGGGGGCGGCGGACTCTATTAGAAAGAAGACACGGAAGAACCGAGGAGGAATGAAGTGTCAGAGAGGGGAACGACGCAGGCGTCGTTGGTAGAGAGGTCATCTATCCTGTCCTGAATCCGGTCCGGAGGTCTCCATTCTATCCTGGGGACCCTCTTCCCAACTCCTTGGCCAAGGGGTTTGGTTTTCACACCTTTAGGTAACTATAAACGTATAATCTTTAGTTGTACTGCTATTTCTATCTTCTCCTTTCTGAGGGACCGTCATTTGTGATTAATAGGTGATTATATAAAGTGCTTCCTCCTTGAGATACGATTTAAGTACTATGTGATCTGTATTTTACTCTGCTAAATATTTTAGATAAACATTTTAAAACTTCCTGAGTCAGTGGTTATTTTAGGTGTTTTATGAAAACTGTATTCGTACATTCTCATTTAATCCCCAGTTATCAAAGGTCCATTGGTAAGTCATTACTCTTAAAATTAGGAAAAGTGAATGGTAGCAGGGATTTTGATAAAGAGTACAACTGACCCCACCAGCGGTGATTACTAGTTAGTGTGAATGAATGGGCCCAGGTGAGTATTTAGTGTATGAATGCTTGTTGTTAGTAACCCGCTGGATCAGTTTTCTGGCTATCAGAGGATGGTTATATTTTGTTAACTGGGTAATGAGAATTTTCTATTTATGAACTAACATTCGAGTTGAAGTTTTGTTTTATGTTGTCTAGAATTCCCCGGGGAAAATTGAATAGTGGATGGTAAGTGGAAACCATACTTCAGTGAGGTTATCTGTCAGGCAGAAGTAGTACTGAAAAGTTAAGCAGGGCTATCAGTACTTGTTAGGGACTCTGTGTGTGCGTGAGTGACAGTAAAAGAATACGCTGGTGAAATTTTGATGTTATATCACCTATAACGGGTAACATTGAAAGAGTAGCAGGTATTTCTGAAACTTATGTGAAGAGTAAACGGAAGGGTTTTACTCGTAGTGTATGTTTAGTAAACGGAAGGGTTTTACTAAGTGTGAGAAAATCTATCTTTTAATTTAGAGAAACTGACACCATAGCGAATGTCTTATGTCGTTATTGAATTTCAATAAAAAGTGATTGAGAAATTAGAGATTTGCGGACGATTTTGTAAAGGGAGGGTCAGCTGCCGGAGTAGGAGCTGACGTCACAAGCGCCGCGCTGGGATTGGTGGAGACAGCAGGTGTGGAGCGAGCTTGTAAAGGAGGGGTCAGTAGGCAGGAGTAATACTGACGTCACAGGTGCCGCGCTGGGATTTGTCGAAACAGCGAGGGACAGAGAAGCGCAGATTGTAAAGGAGGGGTCGTCAAAAGAGTGAATAGACGTCACAGAAAAGCCGCGCTAGGATTGGTTCCGAGACAGTTGTAAGCTAGAATTTGATTGGTTGTCAAAATAGAAGTCGGAATATTAGTGGACGGTGGAGATTGTATGTGGAAACGCGATCCGACTTTGACAGGAACTCGTCCAGATAGGAGATTCATAGGGTTTGCAGAATATAATTCAGTAAATAGATATTTGCCAAAAATGTACGGAGAAAGGAGAAAATTGTCATTTTTACAAAAGGTTAAAAATTATTTTAAGAAGGATAAGCCTATCAAAACTAGGGAAGGAATTATCATTCCACCAGCAAAGATGCCCGCCTCATTCATGATGATGGAGAGGGGTTATCATACTTGTGTATGGTTAGAAAATTGGATAGAATACACAAAAGATGACAGAGTATTAGCTTTCCCAGAATATGGTACATTTAATGGGAAAATTCTTCAAAATTTGAGGATGAAAATGAACGAATTAGAACCCAGACCTAGATTAACTCAGTACAAAGCCTTAGAGGAATGGGAAACAGAAGCATTCGAGCGTGATAGACCCAGAAGCAATAGGGGTTATAGAGGATTTTTTCCTAATAACAAGAATGTTACAAGAGAAAGTCAGATGAAACAGTGGAGACGAGCAATGATTTGCGAAGGTTTGTATCCAGTATTTGAGGCCGAAGAACAATTAGGAAATAAATGTAAAGAGAAAACTAAACATCTGACAGGATTTGGAGAATCAGAAGATGAATTCATGGAGGAGATATTAAAGAACCCCCCACCATACCAGGAAGATCTAGGTAGATGTACTCCAAGTGTAACCGTTTTGAGAACACCATTAGTACCGCAAGTATTACATAATCCACCAGTTAATAGGGTACTTCAGGATAAGGAGAGAGAGGCATTAGACAGAAACAGAGCAGAATTAATACAGAAAATAACCCAGTTGAATGCACATCCTGAATCCCTGACTATACCTGTAACCATTGGTCCCGTAGTTCCTTTATATGGGGACAAAGCAAATTGCTCGAAGCCCCTAGTTATGACTAACCCTGGGCAAAGCACTATGCTACGCTCGCGTAGTTTGCGAAGTTTGCGCTACTTCGCACAATGCGAATTGCACGTAGCACAGTGCAAACATGCGTAGCGTAGTGCAGCGGTCATTTTTTGCTTGCTCGCGGTCCTCAACGTCAAGTTGGCGACCGCAAGCAAGCAAAATGACATCCCGGCGAGACTTTTTCCTCGTTCGCGATCAGCAACATCAAGTTGCCGATCGCGAGCGTGGAAAATAAACCTCCCGGCGAGATTATCAACGCGGGGAGGTCAGGTTTCTCATTGCGAGTGGTCGCGTATGCTCGCGACCGCTCGCGATGAGAAACTACCAGTCCGCGTTGAGAAAGCTGCCGCTCGAGTAAAAATCTACTCGAGCGGCAGTAAAAGACAGCTCGCACTGTGCAAGATGCCGTTTTCAATGATTGCACAGTGCAGACAAGCATCTGGCACTGTGCAATCATTGCGACCAGTGCACTACGCAGTTCGCGTAGTGCTACGCGTAGCTCGCGTAGTGCGAACTGCACTTTGCGTAGCTTCGCGTAGCGCTACTTCGCGAACTACGCCCAGGCTTAGTTATGACTACACCTTTGGAAAACCTTAGAAATGAAGTTGTAATAACTGATGATCATATCAGTGATTGTGAATCTATGATTTCACTAATGGATTTACCTATTCGAGAGTCCGTAAATTCAACTCCCAGAAGAGCCACACCTGGTTGCTCAAAAGAGATAAATATAGTAACATCATCAGGAACTAAAAGTGCGACAGTAGTAACTCCCGAAGACTTAGAAAGATGGGCACAAGGAATAGACAGACAGAGTTCACCCCCAAAGATCTTGGACATTTATAAACTAAAAATTGAATTAGAAGAAATGATAGCAGGCAATGTAGGACTAGATCGCTTAAATACCTGCAGTGAAGAAGAACTATTGTTCGTATGTAGGAGTATAACCAGAAATGTAAAAATATTCCATGAAAAATTAACAGATATGGGAATTGAAATAAGAAAGTCAAAAGTGTTGCAGAGACCATATAGAGCAGAATTTACTGACAAAGACTTAGAAAATATGAATACATCTGGTAGAAAATTACAAGTTAAAGAATTAATGTCAGTTTTACAGAAATGGGGAGAACTGGAAAAATGGAAAATCAGATGGGCAAAGAAAAAGGAAGATGCACGTTCAATTAGAACAACATCTGAGTATTTATTGAAGGAAACAGGAAAGGTAGAACAGATGTGTCCAATGCGAGAAGTTCCGGGAGGAGGTTATGTCCATGTCCCATGGAGTAGACAAGACATTTTGTCATTTACAAACGATTTTCCAAAATTGAGAGATACGCCAATTGAATGGTATAAGCAGGTTGAGAGGTTTGTGAAGGTTTCAAAGGTTTTGTTAAAAGACCTAGATGGTTCGTTTGACATAGTGGTGCCTGCGGATTTATGGACAGATTGTAAAATTACAATTGATTGGCCTAGTGAAGAGTATCCTAGAGATCCGAAGACAGGTGCCCCATCAAATGATGTGATGAAAAAGTATCACCAGGTAATCACTTACTTGAAAGGAAAGATACCACCCAAAGAAACAGATCGGGTAAAAATAGAGAGAACTACCCAAGAAGCAAATGAATCAGTACATGCCTACTATGAACGCTTATTACAAGTGTTCAAACAGTATAGAGGTTTTGAAGATATTGGAGACAAAAATATGAGTCAGTTTGTCTATCGATTTGTTTATGGTCTAAAGCCAGAAATTTGTCAGATGATTAAACAGCATATGTTATGTTGGCAGGGAAAGCCTATCGATGAAATTTTGAAGTATGCTAAATACTGTGGTGATGACATTGAGGACAGGCACAAGAAATTACAGGAGAAAGTGATGTGGGCACAAGTGAAAATGGCAGAAAAACAGGGAATAAATTTAGATAATCCATCTGAAAGTCAGGGAAAAGAATCTGGAACGAATGCTGACACAGGAAGTGGTGGAAAGGCAAAAGGACAAATGAGTAGACAGGAAGCTAAAAAGAAATTTCCTTGTCATGGATGCGGAAAGTTGGGGCATTGGAAGAATGAGTGTAAGAAAATTCAAAATAATAATGGCCCAAATAATAATTTAAATCCACAGATGCAGAATGACTCACAGCAGGGTGTAAGTCATCAGAATCAGTTGCCACCTGCCCCTATACAGGGTAATGTAAGCAGAGCAAAGCACGGTACATACGTCGGATTTCAAGGAGGAAGTGGTAAGAATGAATATGTAACTTCACAGTTTCTTTTACAGGAAGATTTTAATCCATATGATTATCAATGACGGTGCCTAAGAGAGGGGGAGAAGGAGTGCGTACTTGGCGCATCCTTGCCGGTAGATCAGTCAGGTCCATATGTTGAAGGGAAAGTAAAAGGTAATGATATCACCTTTCTTTTGGACACTGGTGCTACCCGTTCTACTGTGAGAACAGCAGACATTCCAAACCTTCCTCTCTCTGGAGAAGCCATCCAAGTTGTAGGTGTAGCCAATCAAAAGATTAGAACACCCCTACCGAACCTATGGAAGTTAGAATTGGAAACTTCCGAGAAATGCACCAATTTGTGGTGTGTGACTCTAGTCCAGTAAATTTATTGGGCAGAGATTTATTGTGGAAAAATGAACTGCACTATTTTCTGCACACCGGATGGTGTTGCAATACGGACCCCGGACGAAGATCATGTTTACAAATTCATGCTAGCAAAACAAGGTACGGAGGTAGTTGGAATGTTTTCCTTGATAACAAAAGACGAATTACCAGAAGAATTAAGAACTACAGTGAGTCCAAAAGTATGGGATTTTACTGGAAAAGAAGTAGGTCTAATGGCAAATATAGACCCGGTAAAAGTAACAGTAAACGAAGGTGCAATTTTCCCAAATACCAGACAATATAAAATGAGTGCTGAATTAAAAGCAGGAGTTATTGAAGAAATAAGCAGAATGGTAAAACAAGGAATATTAAAAGAAGTCCTGAGTAGCCCTTGTAATTCACCAATCATGGGCTTGAAAAAGCCTAGTGGAAAATATAGAATTGTCCAAGATCTGCGGAAAATTAATAAAATTGTAGTGCCTTGTTGTCCTATAGTGCCAAATCCTGCAGTGATACTATATCAAATACCATGGAACGCAGAATGGTTTACTGTAATTGATCTGTGTCAAGCATTTTTCTCAATTCCATTGCATCTGGATAGTCATTATTTGTTTTCGTTTAAATTTGAAAATCACGTTTACGTGTGGAATCGTGTTCCTCAAGGGTACACAGAAAGACCCTCCATCTTTAATCAGATTCTAAAAAAATGTCTAGAAAAATTAGTAATGCCCAGAAATTCAGTCTTGGTTCAATATATAGATGATTTGTAAATTGCATCTAGAACACAGGACGATTGTGTCGCTGATTCTATTGCATTACTAAACCATCTGGCTGAAGAAGGTCACAAAGTATCACCTGAAAAGTTACAGTTTTTCACAACAGCAGTAAAATATTTAGGGCACCAAATTGAGAGAGGAAAGAGAAGAATAACCTCTGAGAGAATAAAAATAATCAATCAAATGAAAATGCCAGTAACACAAAGAGAGGTGAGAATGTTTCTTGGAATAGTGGGATACTGTCGACAATGGATTGTAGGTTTTTCATTACTAGCAAAGCCTTTAATTCAGTTAACAAAGAAGAAGGCAAAAGACCCAGTTGAATGGGATGATGAAAGTGTCAGTGCATTTGTAAAATTACGAAATGCTTTGTGTGAAGCACCTGCCCTAGGCATGCCTGACTATACAAAAGAGTTTACATTATTCTGCTATGAGAGAGAAAATTGTGCACTTTCAGTCTTAACCCAAAGACATGGGCTGGACAGATGTCCTATAGCATACCTTTCTGCTACATTGGACCCAGTGGCTGCAGCATTGCCAGGCTGCTTAAAAGCAGTAGCTGCTACCTGTATGAGCATTGAGCAAAGCGAGTCAATTGTAATGGGATATCATGTTAAAGTGTTCGTCCCACATGCAGTTGTAATCCTGTTGACAAGAACCAGAACTCAGCATCTTACTCCTAGTCGGATGAGAAAATATGAGAGAATAATCTTAGGAGCTGAGAATGTTGCCATAGCTAGGTGCACAATTGTAAATCCTGCAACATTACTACCAGATCCAAATTGTGAGGAAGTCAGGGATGATGATGAAGAAGAACATGATTGCTTGGAAGTCACAGAATTGTGCACCAAGCCACACCCTGACATACAGGAGATGCCCCTTAAGAACCCAGACAGGGAGCTGTTTGTGGATGGCTCATGCTTAAGGCATGAAGATGGCAAATTGAGTGCAGCTTATGCTGTATGTGAACTTACCGGAATAGTCGAAGCATCCTATTTACCAGGAGTCAAATCTGCACAAGTAGCTGAATTGGTTGCTTTGGTTAAAGCCTCCAAAATTGGGAAGAATTTAAAAGTAACCATATTTTTATTTACTTGAGTTTTATATAGCGCTGGCTAGACCCGGAGGTTTCAGAGCGCTTTACATGAGGAGAGTTACATAGGTTACAAGTTACACATTGTTACAGAAGGTACATCAATTACAAGTTGCATCCGTTAGTTCATGGCATGTAGAAGGATGAGGGGGTAATGTAAAAGGGCGACGGGGAGGGAGATTAAGCGGAGAAAAGGCACATGGATAAACAAAGCAGGCAGGGGGAGAGCGATTCAAGGGAGAGAGGAAAGGAATAGGGGAGGCAAGCAAAGAATGAAGGAGGGAAGTGGTGGGGGTGGGGGTAGGAGACACAGCGAGGCGAGGAGGAAGTAACTGTGTCTGATGTCCGGCTGGGTGGGAGACGGTTTCCTGCGGTAAAGGGAACATTCCCAGTCTTCCATTTAGTGTGATTCCCATGTCGGGGTGGACTCTCTCAGCGGGGACGCTGAGACTCCAGGGCATGGATGCTGGATCCCTCCCCAACAAGGGGAGAGGAGTGCTTAGGTCACGGGCACACTTAGAAGAATGAGGGAGGGAAGAGGAGGGGGAGGGGGTAGAAAAAACCAGCGTGAACACAGTGTCCGACTTTCGGCAGGGTAGGAGACGGTTCCCAGAGGTAAGGGGATCAATCCCAGCCCTCCACTATGTGAGACACCCTTGTCACTGTGGACTCTCTCAGAAGGGTCTCTGAGACTCCAGGGCAAAAATGCTGGATCCATCCCCAACAAGGGGAGTAGGAGTGCTTTGGACAAGGGCATACTATAGGGGGGCCATTATAGGGAGTCAGGCTGGTAGGGTTACATCAGTTACAAGTTACACATTGTTACAGAAGGTACGGCAATTACGAGCTACATCCGCTTGGTTCATGGCGTATAGAAGGGGTAGTATAAAAAAGGGCGATGGGAAGGGAGATTGGGCGGAGCATAGGCAAAAGAATAAGCACAGCAGGCAGGGGGAGAGAGATTCAGGGGAGAGAGGAAAGGAATAGGGGAGGCAAGCAAAGAATGAAGGAGGGAAGAGTTTGGGGAGGGGGTAGGAGACACAGCGAGGAGACGAGGAAGTCCGGGCTAGACCCGTAGGTAGCAGAGCGCTTTACATGAGATTAGGACGTGTTACAGCGTTACATCAGTTACAGTTAGGTCCGTTGCTAGTGCATTCAATAAACATAGAAAAACAAAATCGATGGAGGGAGGGAAGGGAGCATAACGGGGAGATGAGGAAGAAAAACATTGTCTGATGTCCAGCTGGGTAGGTGCCATCCAAGGGGGTGAACTAGAGTCAAGTTCCTCTATGGCTATGTATAAAAGCTCCACAGGGTATCAGGGAAGGGACTTTCAGCCACCGATCACAGAATAGGGGGAGGTGGACCGCCTATTTTGGGGAGGCGGCCATCTTGGGGAGCTCCAATATTCCTCTTCCCGGTGCACTTCGCATCGTCAGAGAATGAGCCACTGCTCGGCCCTGAGATCGCTTGTTGGTCTAGTGGGACGGCAATGCGGATATGCCGGCCGAGCACTATGAGGAGCAAAGCAGCGGCTCTGGAGCTGATGCCGGTGATTAGAGCCTGGCCGCCATTTTAGAGTCAGGCATGGCATATGACTTGGGCTGCAATGTCAGTATTCCTCCCTCTCCCCCCAAAGAGTGATCGACTGATGGGGGTGCTTAACCCAACGATGGAACAGGCGGGTGTCCCCGGTGCCCTTTCTCGCTGCGCATATACCTGTCAGGTTCTGTGAAGTCGCATGCAGCATTCAACAGCCCGTGTCGGAGCCCGGACGGCCGCAGCGGTGCTCTCGCTGTAGGAGCCCTGGCATTCCTGGCGGTGAAAATTGTCTGTTTCGGCCAAGGTCAGTGGTACCGCGAAGTCGCCACTCTTCGCTGGGCGGTTCACCGGGTCTCCGGCGTTCCCTTCTCCCGCGGGGTGACGGGCGCCATCTTGGTGCACTCTGGAGATTCCGTTACTAAGTTGCACCGCTGGGTCTAGGAGTTCCGCAGCGGGAATTGGTGTCACTCAATGTGTGCTCCATATCTGCAGCAGGCCATCGGTGTGCTTTCCGACCGAGAAGTCGCCGTTTACTAGCAGTTAGGTGATCAGGAGCCGAGCGCAGACCGGGAGCCGAGAGGAGCTATGTCCGTCCGGTCTGCCCCGTGTTGCAGATGGTCAACAGGATGCCGTTGAAGCAATCCCTTTTGACAAAATATAATGTTTATCATTATTTTCTTGGAACTACAAGTAAATTCCTAATTCCTCCTAAAACCATATATACGGACAGTCAATATGGTTACGGGGTTGTGCATGATTTTGGCCAACTGTGGATGCAGAGGGATTTCATGACTTCTTCAGGATCCCCCATCAAAAATGGGCAGTTTGTAAAAGAATTACTGGAGGCAATACAATCACCAAAAGAATTGGCAGTGATGAATTGTGCTGCACACCAGTCAGAAGATGACTGGGTGGCATCTGGTAACAGATATGCAGACCTAATGGCTCAACATTGTGCCAAAAATAGAATGGCAGTAAACAGAAAAGTTGAAAGAATGGGAATCAGCTACCAACTTATGCTATGTATGACACCTGAAACATGGAATGATGTGAAACGATTGCAGGATGATGCTGAAGAAAGTGAAAGAGATGTTTGGATTAAAATAGGGTGTACACGAAGAGCAGACGATGATGTGTGGATTTATTCAGATGGCAGGCCAGTCATGCCTGATTGCCTAATTTCACACATGGCCAGGATGTATCATGGAGACACACACATAGGTAGAGATGCCATGATTAGACTTTTTAGACAAAGTTGGTACAATCCAAGGTTTAGGGCTGCAGCAGAGAGCCTTTGCCAGAGGTGCTTAACTTGCCAAATGAATAAGCCAGGAAGGAAAACAGTAGTTGGTTTGGGAAAAATTGGAAAGGCAGAAGGCCCATTTGTGAGATTACAACTAGATTTCATCCAGTTACCACCATGTAAAGGGCTGAAATATGTACTTGTCATAGTGTGTCTGTTTTCAAATTGGGTTGAGGCTTACCCTACCAGGAGGAATGACAGCATAACAGTTGCAAAATTATTATTGAGAGAGCTCATTCCACGGTTCGGTTTCCCAGTAACTTTGGAATCAGATAGAGGAAGTCACTTCAATAACGATGTAATTCGAATAATATGTGAAGCATTTAGAATTGAACAAAAATTGCACTGTCCATACCGCCCAGAGGCTTCTGGAGTGGTTGAACAAATGAATGGCACAATAAAATCCAGATTGTCAAAAATGTGTGCATCTACATCATTGAATTGGCCAGATGCATTGCCTCTCGACCTGATGGGACTCCGAAGTATTCCTGATAGAAATACAGGATTGAGCCCCCATGAAATTATCATGGGAAGAGCAATGAGACAAGCACATGTACCAGGAAATAAACTGCTGAACATAACTGATAATATGGTTCTAGATTATTGCAAAGCATTGGCTGACCTAGTGCGCTCTGTCTCTGTCCAGGTTGGAGAAGACGCAGTTTCCAGGCAGCCTGAACAAGAGCATGATCTGAATCCCGGAGACCGGGTGGTAGTGAAGCATCACACCAGAGAAACGTGTTTATCACCCAGGTGGGGAGAACCTTGTCAGGTTATTTTGGTTACAAACACAGCAGTGAAATGTGCAGGTTTACCTAATTGGATTCATGTAAGCCATACCAAAAGGGTGACAGCTCCTGAAGAAAGAGATCCTCAGTCAGCATCAATATCAGAGGAAGCAGAAGGTTGTACAGCTGAAGAATCCCAATTGGTAGATTCAGGAATAGCTGAAGAAGAACAACAGAGCACAAGTCAGGACTGGATACCAGTGGTGGATATACCTGAAGTCTTTATAAAAACCAGAAGCAGAGTTAGATTAGACGACATTAGAGAGGACCAGATAGGTGAAGAAGAATCAGCTCAGGATAGGGAGATCAAAATCATAAGTGAACCTGAGCAGGACCAGGTAGGGAAAGGAAATTGGGCTCAGACTGACAACGAAACACCAGAGTTTGAGCAGGGACAGACAGGCTCAGAAGAATGCGGTCAGGCTACAGAAGTACAAAGTGCAATAAGCCCTGATCAGGACAAGTTAGGATCAGAAAAATAAGTTCAGGAAGAAGATAACCAAGAAAACATCGAACATGAAAATATCAAGCAAGAAAACGTCAATCCTGAACAGGGCCAGTTAGAAGAGGCGCACGTTCAGGTGAATGAAGAAATAACAAAAAGACCTGAACGAGGTAAGATAGAGAGGGAAACTGAAAATGAAGACAAACAAATTGTGCCACATATTAATGTGAATAAAGGAGTATCTGAAAAAGACTCAAAAAGCGAATATACAGTGCAAACCAAGAAAGTCAGAAAGGGTGATCATTGGCCTGGTGTTATTAAAAGAGTAAAATATCACATAATAACACGAAGTGAAGACCTAGAACAAGTAAATGAAGTGACAAGTTTATCTGGACAAAGAAATGGGTCTAAAAAACGAAAAAGCAAAAGATTGAAACTTGTGAACAATAAGTTCAAAGGTCCTGATTGGACTTATATAATTCTCGAAGACTGCGAAAGTTCCTAGAATAGTGAAAGTGGTGACGAAGGAACAAGTGCAGAACTGATTTTTGAAAAAGACTTGAAACCACCTTGATTACGTTAAAGTTTTCAAGGTAAAAGGAAGAAGAGAAATCTTCTTGGTCTAAAATGGCTGAAGACAGAGTTTCTGGGAGACCGAAACGGAAATGTTGCAAAAGATGCTGTGCTATATGCATATGTAGTCTGGTAGTGGTGCTTATAGTGTGGTTAGTTTTGATTGTAGCAATTCCTTACCTTATGATAATGGACAAAAAGAATAACACTGATACTAAGGGAAGGATAGATAATCTGAAAGGTGACAGAGTAGAAATAGAAGCAGAAGATGAACTAGATTTTCATCACATGGTAACCGACAATGATACTAGCTTAAACGTTTTTACTAAACTATTGTTTCAGTATGTAGATATTATGGAAGTTAGTGATTGTTATGTTTGTATGAAGTTACCTGAATCAGTAGCTGAAGGTCTAACTTATCATCATTTGCCTTTAACGTATGGTATATCATGTAGTGTATTAACTAGTTTGTTTTATAGAACAGGAAAACTTCAGTATTATTATTCAAATATAGATGTGATATTTTCAGAAGTTCCTATTTGAAAGAATCTGAACCCAGTGCTTAGTAGTCAAAATGCACAATTTATGGGAGAATTTTTCCTAACGATAAAGTCGATAGACATAACACATGCACATATAAGCAATCTAACATGTTTATTACATGAAGAAGAAAATATATTTTTGAATTTAGTTGAAGATAGAAGACAGAATTTCCAAAAGAAGGTGTCTGAGCATAAAGCTCATCTTCCACCTTGGGCCGAGAAAGAGGGTATTTACACACCTGGCAAGGCTCAAGCTGCTGTGGCTCTAGATTTTGTAAAGACAGGGAAAAAAATTTCTTCATAGGTTAAAGACTGATTATAACAATGTTTTCATCGGTACCAGTGAATGTGAACATCATTTCTTAATTCATGGAGGTTGGGGACTAAAAGGAGGAACAGATTCAGTTTTTCCTGGTATCTATTATGTGTGTGGGAATAAGGCTTACTTTAGGCTTCCTGCACGGTGGTATGGTAGCTGTTATTTTGGAATAGTTTTTCCAAAAGTATACCACGTCAAAAGAAACACTGGGAACAATGAAAATAGTAGTGGACTAACAAGAAGTAAAAGAGCTAGTTTTTCAGAAATTGTAGGTGATATATTTGGTGCATTGATACCTTCAGTGGGGATAATTCTGAACTCAAGGAAAATATGTAAATTTTCTACAGTGGTTGATCGTTTATCAATGGATACTGCTGGAGGATTTCTAATGATTAATACTGAGATGGTTGCGATTAGATCTATGGTTATACAAAATCGACTTGCTCTTGATATCTTATTAGCAAAAGAGGGCGGAGTCTGTAAAATGTTGAAAACGCAACATAGTTGCACGTATATTCCGGACAAAAGTACGGAAATTGGAACACATATAAAGAATATTACTAAACTTGAGAAGGAATTGAAACCACTGGAAGTTGATAGTGTATGGGAAAGATTGACAAATAGCATTTCGTCAATTGGTACCTGGTTTACTAATATAGGGAAAGGACTTATAGGTCAAATATTAGTGCCCTTAGTAGGGATAGCAATAATAGTATTGTCAATAATGATATGGTGTAAATGTTGTAAAAAGAAAGAAACATATAAGGTGACAGGAAAAGGCAAGAAAAGAAAATTTGAAGAAATTGAATTAGAAAATCTGAGAAGTGAAATTTACAAGAAACTGAAGGGAAAAGATAAGAATGGAAGGAGTAAAAATGAGAAGAAGAATGAGATATGCTAAAGTTGGCATCTGGTTTTTTAGGTTTTTTTGATGGCTCAGAAACGCCATTAGAGAGGGGATTGATGGAGCAAGGACTCACAAAGAGACTGGCTCGGAAGCAATCCTCTCACAGTATTAATTAATTTGTGTTAGAAATGGGATCTCTAGTTGGCAAGGGCTTGCACCTTTGTCCAAGTAGGGACCCTTCTTCCTAGTCAGGGTAAGGGTTGTTACACTCGTGAAGTAACCCCTGCTCACCCTCGTGGTAGCTTGGCACGAGCAGTCAGGCTTAATTCAGAGGCAGTGTGTAAAGCATTTGCACATAACCAACAGTAATACAGTGTAAGCACTACAAACGGACACCACACCAGTTTAGAAAAATAACCAATATTTGATATACTCAAGACAAGACCAATTACGACAAAAATCCACAATACTATACTTTACGAATGAATACTTGATACGGTAATTTCTTCTTGGCAGGAATAGCACAAAAGCAAAGTTCGTACGAGTCGGTAGCTCCGTCCGAGCCTACCGTGATGCTGAAAACCCCAGAGTCTAACAGTTCCAGCCGACCGCGTCGATACGGGCCAGCAGAGTCATGAACAGACTCGGTTACAGTACCTTTCTCGTGTTGGCTGGTACGGAGTGTACGAGCCGGTCGGCGTTCGTCGCGGTTGCGGTGCAAGATGGAGCAGTGCAAGGTGCGGTGTCCCTCGATGCGGTGCAGGCAGCGGCTCGATGAGCGTCGTGCAGACGGAGTCGGTGAGTCCAAGGCGTGCGATGCAGGGTGAGACGATGCTCGATGCAGTGCTGACAGGTTGCGATGCAGGCGACCAAGCCGGAATGCGGGAGCTGGCGTCGGACAGCGGTGCGAGTCGGAGCGGTGCGTCGCAGACGTGCGAGCGGTGCCCCAAATGCGGTGCGGTCACGACTCTTGATCCAGTTGCAGCGACCGCGTCGGTCGGGTCCGGTTGGTTCAGTGAAGCGATGCGATGCGAACTGCGGTGCCCACAGGTCACGGTGCAAGCAGCGGCTCGATGTTGGCGGTGTCGGACGTCGCCCACGGTGAGACCAGGGTTGCGATGCGAAGCGGGGCGATGCGGTCTGCGGTGCAAACAGGTCACCGGCCAGGGATGGATTCGGTTGACGGAGTCGGTTGCAGTTCCCTTCCTCTGTGGCAACTGAAACAGCGTTCCAGAAGCGGTACCCAGAGGCTTGTGAAGTCTTTGCAGTCCCTGAGACTTCTTAACAGGAGGCCAGCTCGGTTCCAGGCCCTTGGAGATACTCAGCACAAGTTTGTAGAAAGTTCAGTCCAGTCCTTTCACTGCCCAAGGCAGAAGCAGCAGCTGCAGGCCAACCCAACAAAGCAACAACACAGCAAAGGGGCAGTACTCCTCTTGGCAGCTCTTCCAGCTCTTCGTCTTGGCAGGTTCCTTGATTCCAGCGAGATCTAAATTCATGGGGTCAGGGCCCCAATATTTATATCCCAAATTCCTTTGTTCTCTGAAAGCAAAGAGGCCTTTGCCTAGTCCAAACCAGTTCTGGAGCACTTTGTTGACAAGTCTCCGTCCCTTCTTTCAGTGAGTAGGCCAGGGACATCAAACGCACCACAGGAGGTGGAGCCAGCATTGTGGAGGAAAGGCACTGTCCTATTCAGGGCCCAGGTGCGACCCCTCCCACCCATCTACATGTAGATCTTGCTATTCAGCCCTGTGCTGACTCACCCTGTCTCCTGGCATCCCCCAGCCCCTGTCACTCACACTCCAGACAAGGAATACACAACCTCGCAGAGGCAGGCTTGGATGGTTAGACAAGAAAATACCCACTTTCTAAAAGTGGTATTTTCAAACACAGAATGTTAAAACCAACTTCACTAAAAGATGCATTTTATCATTCTGAGTCCAGGCATACTAAACTCGAATTTCTACCATGTTCCCGGGGTCAGTTAGGATTATAAGCTGTAATAATCAAAACTGCCCGTTCTGGCCTAGGGGGAACAGGTAGCCTTGCAATAGTGAAAAACGAACTAGGCTGTAATTCACTATCGGGACATGCCACACACACCAGGGCATGTCCTACCTTTCGCATACAACGCACCCTGCCCACAGGGGTACCTTGGGCCTACCTTAGGGGTGACTAACCTGTAGCAAAGGGAAGGTTTAGGGACTTGCAAGTGTGTGCACTTGCCAAGTCGACATGGCAGCCCCAGGCTGCGCACAGGCTGCGTTGGCAGGCCCGAGTTACACTTTACGGGCTGTTTGCGTGGGTGGCACAATCCAGTGCTGCAGCCCACCAACAGCATTTGGTCTATAGGCCCCGGCACTCGCAGTGCACTTTACAAGGGACTGACACATAGACCAAATAGGCCAATCATGGAAACACCAATCCATAACACATTTTATACAGGAGCACTTGCACTTTCCCACTGGACCGCAGTGAGGAAAGTGCGCAGAATCATTACACCAGCAAAAACAGAGTCAAAACCGGGAGGTCAGAAAGCAAAAAGTCAGGGGAAACACGCCAAAAGATGCCAAGTCTAACAATTTGTATTAAACCTTGTAATGTCTTTATTAATAACACACAAAAACAACATATTTTATCTAGAAGACGCTTGCCTATGTGTTTTCCACTAATATGTAATCCTTGTCTAATCCAAAATGGCCGTTAAAACTCGGGAACTCTACTGCGCATGTGTCAACCATATCACGTGGTATGACGTCTTTCTTTGCTTGGAGGGAATCTTTTGCTTCTGCGCAGTATGTGCTAAAATGGCTGCCTAAATGTCTCACATGTTAAGCTTACGCATTGCCGCAATTAATAATGTGTTATTCTAAAGCTACTAATGCGGGATAGATATTATAAGTAAATGGGAGTAGTGTAGAAATAGGAGGCATACAGTGAAAGCATTTATTTTTGATTTTAATATGTTTCTTCTTTTACTTTTCTATTAGTTCATAAATGGGGCCTGGGGATTGGCTAAATGATCGCTCAAGAACACGTGATTTGCACATGCGCTCTGGGACAAACCAAGCAAACCGATGAAGTCAACTTGGAAGACGTCCAAGGACATGACCCGCTGATCACCTTCCAAGTCACATCGAAATGTCCTAACAAATGATACATTTTGTATATATATTGTAATAAAAATTGTATGAGATGGGTGGGAAATAAAGCAAATGTATTAATTGTGAGGGGCGGGATCCTAGAACAATGAGCTTAAGAAATTGACCTAAAATTGACATGGTGTGAGGATCAACCCCCTGTTCCTGTCCAATCAGAATTAGTGGGCCCATAATATTGAAACATTATGGGGAGGTACATGGCCATAGAAGGGTATAGTAGGTATAGATTAGTAAATTTGTTAGAGCAGATGCACAGATATTCCGAACAGATGCACAGAGCACGCTTAGGCTCTAATGCTGCCACAAACGAGAGCTGATTGATTTGCAGACTGAACCGCTGTCCAAAAGGTCCTGAGGTGGGGGCGGCGGACTTGAGGAGGAACGAAGTGTCAGAGAGGGGAACGACGCAGGCGTCGTTGGTAGAGAGGTCATCTATCCAGTCCTGAATCCGGTCCGGAGGTCTTGGTCTCCATTCTATCCTGGGGACCCTCTTCCCAACTCCTTGGCCAAGGGGTTTGGTTTTCACACCTTTAGGTAACTATAAACGTATAATCTTTAGTTGTACTGCTGTTTCTATCTTCTCCTTTCTGAGGGACCGTCATTTGTGATTAATAGGTGATTATATAAAGTGCTTCCCCCTTGAGATACGATTTAAGTACTATGTGATCTGTATTTTACTCTGCTAAATATTTTAGATAAACATTTTAAAACTTCCTGAGTCAGTGGTTATTTCAGGTGTTTTATGAAAACTGTATTCGTACATTCTCATTTAATCCCCAGTTATCAAAGGTCCATTGGTAAGTCATTACTCTTAAAATTAGGAAAAGTGAATGGTAGCAGGGATTTTGATAAAGAGTACAACTGACCCCACCAGCGGTGATTACTAGTTAGTGTGAATGAATGGGATCAGGTGAGTATTTAGCGCATGAATGCCTGTTGTTAGTAACCCGCTGGATCACCCACCACGGCAAAAGTCGCTGAGAAGACCGTCAACGCACAGCTGACAAAGTTCATCGAAGACAACTCCATCCTCGACCCCTCCCAGTCCAGATTCTGCAGCAACCACAGCACCGAGACAGCCCTACTCACAGCCACATACGACATCCGCAACCTCCTCAACCAAGGAAACACTGCAGCCCTGATACTACTCGACCTGTCAGCAGCATTTGACACCGTATCCCACCGCAAACTTGCCACCAGACTACACAACGCCGGCATACAAGGAACCGCCCTCGACTGGATCTGCTCGTTCCTCACCGGCAGAAGCCAAAGAATCAGACTGCCACCCTTCCTCTCCGAAACCACGGAAATCAACTGCGGAATACCCCAGGGATCATCACTCAGCCCAACCCTCTTCAACATCTACATGGCCCCCCTCGCCGCCATCATCAGACAGCATGGCCTCAGCATAGTATCCTATGCCGACGACACCCAGCTCATCCTCTCCCTCACCAAGGACCCCACCATCACCAGACTCAACTTCCAGGAAGGAATGCAGGACGTCGCGGCCTGGATGAGCAACAGCTGCCTGAAGCTCAACTCGGAGTAGACAGAAGTCCTCGTACTTTGAACCACCCCATCAGCATGGAACAACACCTGGTGACCCACCGCACTCAGCAGCCCTCCGACCCCCACGGACCACGCCAGAAACCTTGGCATCGCACTCGACTCCTCCCTCTCCATGAACAAGCAAGTTAACGCCATCGCATCCAGCTGCTTCAACACCCTCTGCATCCTCCGAAAGACTTTCAAATGGATTCCCTCCGAGTCAAGGGAGACAGTTACCCATGCACTCATAACCAGCAGATTGGACTACGGAAACGCCCTCTACGCCGGCATCAACGAGTCTCTACTCCGCAAGCTCCAGACAATACAGAACACCGCAGCCAGACTCGTTCTCAGCATCCCCCGACACGAGCACATCAGCCAACACCTACGGAACCTCCACTGGCTCCCCATCAAGAAGAGGGTCACTTTCAAGAATCTTACCCACGCCTACAAATGCCTCCAAAACACGGGACCCCAATACCTCAATGAGAGAATAATCTTCCACGTACCCAAAAGAAACCTCCACTCCACCAACCTCGCCCTCGCCGAAACCACACGCAACCGCAGAGCCAAAACAGGGGGAAGAGCCTTCTCCTACATCGCGGCCAAGACTTGGAACGAGCTCCCTATCGACATCAGATGCGCCCCCTCCCTGGACACCTTCAGGAAGACCCTCAAGACCTGGCTCTTTGACTGAACGGAACTGCTATCTCCCCCCCGCCCGGCGCCTTGAGACCCTCATGGGTGAGTAGCGCGCATAAAAAACCCCTGATTGATTGATTGAAACCGAGTGGCAAGAGCGAAGTACAACAATAAAACAACTTTAAACAAAGCCAAAACAAACACTCACTAAAGACGCAGAATCAGACAAAGGTCCTCATTGGAGGCTGAAGACCACTCTGCCGTCAGATTATTACTACATGCTGCAGCTGGTGAGAATCCCCAGGTAAATAAAGAGAAGGAAGACCAACATATACCCCATAGTCCGCAAAGCAAACCGGAAGTGACTGAAAGGACTACCGGAACCCCGCCTTCTAACACATCAATTTGAAAATAAAAGAGGGAAAACTAGATCGGTTTTCGTTAGGTGGACGCTTTGTGTGAAGGTGAGCATTTCTACTCACTAGACATAGGGAGGCCTGAGAAGAACGTGTTCAGTAATACTAAACTATCCTATCAACATTGTTTGAATCAAATTCCCATCACATTATACAACTATAGGTTCAACATGCCGAGAACTGAGTATTTTAAACAATAGAATCTCCGTCTTACGAACGGACTCAGCATTGTAGCAATTGGACATGCATTTAATCCACTGGTTAAGCATTTACACTTTTGCACTTCTCTGTCCAGTAAAGTAAATTCCCTTTCACCTTCTATAACCAAGGATAGTAAGGGGCAGAGCAGAAACTCTGTGTTCTTCTAAGGTAGAAACACGGATAACGGTATTAGTCTGCTAAAGCATCACAAAGAAGAAGTAGAATCTAAAAGGCTAATACACAAGCATTGCACGTATATTTGTTATTAAAACAATTTCAACATAAATCTGAGGGGTATATTCACGAGAACGCATGATAACTACCGCAAGAGTTGCGTAACGCAACTTTCAGCATCGCAGCCCATCGCGGGAAAACAACCCTGTGACATTGTGGAATTCACAACAAGGCGGTAGCATGCGATAGTCTGCCGAAACCGCTGACAATGTCCACGATACAACCACCTCGACTGAGATAAAAACACAAACCACAACACCAAAAAACAAGCGATGAGCCAAAGCGCGATGAGGAAAACAGCGATGAGCAGCGCCAGGCCTGCAACACACACCTGGCAGGCGGTAAAAATCACCATAAAAGCAGAAAAAACACCCACACACCAACTGACCAACACCCAAGCACCATGGAGGCAGCCGGAGCAGGCGCAGAGGACGAGCGCAAACCCACAAGCACCCCGGACGACCAGGCCGGGACCTCGGGGACAGGGAAGGGCAAGGACAAGAAGAAGAGGAAGACGAAGTTCAGTCCGCTGGCGAACAGGATCATAGTCACGGAGGTGATGGAACACCATCAACATCTGTTCGTCACCTCCAACGTGTCATTGGGCACCAAAACTGGAATATTGCGGGACATCCTGGACAAGGTGAATGCCGTCAGAGAGCACAAGAGGACAATGGACGAGGTCAAGAGGCGATGGAATGACATCAAGAGGAAGCCCAAGGAGAAACTCTCTGCCAACCAGAAGGCAGCAATGCAGACTGGAGGTAGTAGTCCTGCGCCACAGCAGGAGCTGGATGACATGAAGGAGCTGGTGTCGACAGTCATCAGTATGGAGACTGTGGCCGGAGTCGGGGGACCGTACACTGCTCGACAGGACACAACACAACCGCAACAGGGTGAGTGACCACCAGGTACTGGGGGGACAGGTGGAGATGGCCACGATGGTACACAAGCACAATCAAGCAGAGCACAGTGCACACCCACAAACACTCTGGGTCATGGCCCTGATCTACAGACTGTCACAATGTACAATGCCATGCTGTCTGAATGTCAACATGTACCATGCGGCTACATACATGTGGACACATTATAATACACCATCTCCCCTTCACATCGCAGGGGCATCGTCAACACCTCCTGCAGAGCAGTCCCAGCCACTCTTCACTGATGACGAGGAGGACAACACCAGCATCGACACCCAAACCATCCAAGACTTCATTGACCTCATCCGCCACTCACCTCCAGGATCAGGGCAGCCCAGCCACATCGATGAGACCCCACCCACCACCCAAACCACCCAGCAGGAGGCACCCACAGCCCCGGCACTCTCCCAAGACCCTCAAGAACAACACATGGCCTTCCAACGCCGTGTGCTGGAGGGCCAGAGGGAGACGGCTGAGCAGGTGCAGGTGGGGTTCGAACTCATGGCTACCAAACTGGACGCCATCCATGAGTGGCTACGTCCGCCCCATGGTCTCCAACGAGCCCTGACTGACATCGCTGTAGTCATGACGCGGAGAGAAGAACACCTGTCCACTCAGAGTGGCTCCAGCGATGCCAGCCGTGAGCTGGCACACATGCGGAGGCTCATGGAGGACATGGTGCGGATGGAGGCGGAAAGGATGGCAGCCACCGCTGCACACTATCTAAATGTAGCAGTGATCTACCATGCCCTGCAGTACTTCATCATGGCATTGCTGCCACAAGGCGTGGCGCTGATGAATGCTGCTGCCCCCACACCATCCACATCTCCGCCCCCTGGTGTGTCAGTGCCTCCCAGTGCGGCAGGCATATCCACTCAGGCACCTGATGTGTCAGTGGCACACAGTGCTGCCGACAATCCCCCTCCGGCCCCAGATGTGTCAGTGGCATACAGTGCCGCAGCCGGTACTGCAACACCCACAGGTGGGGCAGAGCACACATCCGAGGATGGGTTGGCTCTCAGAAGGAGGCACTAGCATTCATTTCCGCCACCTGGCCTGTTTCTCCTTGGTCCCGCACATGGCCTCATGACCTTCCATTGACTCCCGATACACTCCGAGGCACTCACCTTGGACAGCGACATGGACTGCCACATCCTGTTTGACGACCGATGACACGGTGACCAGACTGCGGACTGTACGTATCCTCTTCCGCAGTACATGTCATCCCCGGATGGACTCTGGCTGGCCCTCCACGTGCCCATATTGTGTAGTGTGCTCGGCATTGCCCTGTACCGCTCCAGCTGCATAACTGCACTGGATGTGCAATAAACATCCAGTGACGCACTGCTGTACCATGTCTTTCATCATTCATGTGTGAATGTGTGTATGAATGTAGGGACAGTGACTTCCCTTGCGTCAATGATGTTCATCCTGTAGGATGCCAGTCAGAGGAAGCTACATTGCAGTTTGTGTACCGGGTCCCGTGAACACTACAACAGGGACACACGCATCAGTCACTTCCTTGTCCGGACATGGACTGAACCACGCCGAGAGCCCACGAGTCATTGTTGCAAGCCCTGCGCTGGTCCGGCGTACGGCAGGCCAGACCACTCCACTGATGCTCCGAGGGGGGCCCTCATTGCTACCCGTCGCAGGCGTACTCGCTGGTGGTTTGCATGTCACTGGTCTAGTTGTCAGCATGTCACACACACTTCCTGAGGGCAGGTTTGCACGCACACCACACCCATCCAGCACAGGCGTCACAGGCCATGTGACTCCGCCAACATAAGGGGCCGACGACGTCACATTCCCCTCTGCCGGTGGTGACTGGATGACAGACGCTCCACGGTTCTCAATCATTAAGTGCCCATGAGTTGTTGCGCACAGGGTTAGTGGCACAGGAGGCCATGCGGACGGCACGGGCCTACGGCCACGTGGTGCAGACTGGGGTTGCACAGGGTTAGTGGCACACGAGGCCATGCGGACGGCACGGGCCTACCACCACGTGGCGCAGACTGGGGTTGCACAGGGTTAGTGGCACAGGAGGCCATGCGGATGGCACAGGCCTACCACCACGTGGCGCAGACTGGGGTTGCACAGGGTTAGTGGCACAGGAGGCCATGCGGACGGCACGGGCCTACCACCACGTGGCGCAGACTGGGGTTGCACAGGGTTAGTGGCACAGGAGGCCTTGCGGACAGCACAGGCACCCCGCCACGGGACGGTGACTTTGGATGCACTGAGTCAGTGGCACCTTCAGCTGCTGAGCGGGTGTGCAGCCTGCGATGATGCCCCGTCCCGGCAGTCCGGACAGCTCAGGTTTTGTGTGCCCTGCTGGGCTGCAGTGTGGGCCAGAGCCAGCGGGCAGCACGGGCCTACCGCCACGTGGCGTTGCCTCGCGGTTCACAGAGTTAGTGGCACCCGTTGGGCTGAGCAGGTGTGCAGCCTGCGATGGTGCCGGGTGCACTGGTATGTCCTATGCCATGGAGTGATCAAGACCCAGCACAAAACGTGAGACCTGGTGGCCTGCGGAGCGGGGATGCATGATGTGGAGGGTGCCATGTCCGCGGGCCCGGGCCTGTGGCTTGCAGCAGCACGTGGTGGGACCTCCGGTCTACACGCCGGTGGCAGAAGGTGAGCAGTGAGGCCTGGGTGTGCAGGGGCGGGCATGCTCAGATGGGCAGCGGGAGGGGTTGGGGGGCCTCTGCCTGGGTGTGCATGGGTGGGCAGGCGATGTTGTCTTGTGCAAGTGTGTGTACTGTGCCAGTCATGTATCTGGACTCTGTTTCAGATGACGGCTCTGACTCAGATGTGTGACCGGGTGTACTGCTATGCATACCGGCAGGTGGTTGGAGACACACCGGTGGCAGCAGGTGAGCAGTGTGGCCTGGGGGCGCAGGGGCGGCACTCTCTCTCCCTCTCTTCTTCTCTCTCTCTCTCTCTCCCTCTCTTCTTCTCTCTCTCTCTCTCCCTCTCTTCTTCTCTCTCTCTCTCTCCCTCTCTTCTTCTCTCTCTCTCTCTCCCTCTCTTCTTCTCTCTCTCTCTTCTTTGCTCTCTCTCTCTCTCCCTCTCTTCTTCTTCCCTCCCTCTCTCTCTCTCGCTCTCTCTCTCTCCCTCTCTTCTTCTCTCTCTCTCTCTCTTCTTCTCTCTCACTCTCCCTCTCTTCCTCTCTCTCTCTCTCTCTTTCGCTCTCTCTCTGTCCTTTGATGTGAGCAGGACACACCTTCTCATCATGTTTTTTGTCTTGCAGGCTGTGACCTGGGGATTGTCCCGAGGGGAGACGCCATGTGTCTTCATTTCATTTCAGTGTTCATGTTAATAAAGTTTCATTTGTTGCTTCGTAAGTGCATGTGTGATGCTCATTTCTGTGACGACACATGCATGTCACCAGTTGTGATTGTGCGACATCAAGTGGATTATTTTGTACATGTTTAGGTGTCGCTGATGTGGCATGTCTTTGGTCGGAGGGGGGTGCCAGGGAGGGGTGGTCCTGGGGGTGGTGGTGGTGGGTGTTGTGGCCCTCATGGGTGTCCGGGCCGCATGATGGGTGGCTCCATGGCATCTATTGCCCTTCCGATGTAGCCCTGGGCTGTGCTCCCTTTTGTGGTGCAGGCTGCCGTCCGACTTTACACCAGGTCGGAGCAGGTGTAAGTTTCCTGGTGCTAACGCGCCTTATGGCCTGTTTTGTGTTCTTAGCGCCGATGTGGCTGGTCGTTGAGAATGTTGAGGTGTGATGTTGTCGCGGCTTTTGGCACGGGAACACCCACTCTGCATCTCATTAGCGATAGTTGCGGGGGTCCTCTGTGGCGATGTATTTTGCGGCTGCTATCGCGTGTGAACTGGTGCTGTGGGCTGTTAAAACCAGCTTGTGAATGGGGTGGTAAATTTATCACGACTTTGGCTGCGATAAAGTGCCGTTAATTCGGCGATAGCTCCTTGTGAATATGCCCCTTAGATTTTTATGGCTATGCCGGGTGGAAGCAGTTGTAATATTGCGACATCACCACTGATTAATACTTTGAGTAAAGAACATGTTCCACGGTTCCCTATTTGTGCGAAGCTGCTCTCACAGAGAGCGCTCTGGCGTAGAGGTTCTTAAACATTTGGTAAATAGCAGCAGTGGTACAACTGCTTATGAAGGGGATGCAATGTGAAGCATATATGAACATCGTTGTGAAAATGAACTTCAAGCAACTGCTTGGTGACGTTATAGGCCTACATGATCAGAAATATGGTTATTTAAGTACCACAAATTCTATGGCGTTGATGGCCTGCAAATGCACGTATATTGAGTGAGTTGGAGCCAGTACATTCTGGTTGACTGAGGTGAGGCCCTGGCCAGGAAGAACCTACAACTCCCCTCAGGGGTGGGTGATTACACTCACTATATAACCTGCACTCAACCTTGGGCAGCTTGGCACTGAGCAGTCAGGCTTATCACAGAGGCAATGTGCAAAGAATTGGCAGAGCACTCTCACACAATAAATACACTGAGAGTCACAAAAGAGGTTTCACACATGGTGCATGTAAATTAAGTTTGTATTCAATACATAAATTAACTAACACAACATGAACATCATTTATTTCAGGACATAAATCACATTTAGAATTATCACTAGCAGTACTAGGCCCAACCGTGTTAAAATGACATCATTACTATGCACACTTGGGAAAGATCCTACTTTACCCCTCCAGCACCCTTATGCGGTCCAAATCGTTGTCAGAATGAGTCCCACTCTGGCAATTATTCTAATTCAGTACCACACAGTTATAGGGTGCACCACAGATCACAACTATATCAGAACTATGTACACACATAACTACAACACTTGCAAATAGCACCGTGGGCCAATGCCGCACTGGCAAAAACCAATATCAAATGTAGTATTTTTTTTGGCAAGGAACACCGCCGTGCGGTGTAATGAATCACAGGCATTCACTCACACACACTCACTTAGCACCGATACGTGGTGCCACTGGTATTAGGCAGGGCCGTATACAGTGTAATTTCCCAAACACAGCACCCTTAAGCAGTGCCACTGATATCTGGCAGATTAGTTCATAATGCACCTGCAGACCCTGTGGCTCAAGCCCTCCTCCACCCTTTAGTTAACCCTGCCTACCCTACACCAACAGGCTGGAGATAAAGAAAATCTTCCCCCTGCTACTAGGCCGATCACGATTATTCAGGGTCCTGGGGAAGAAAGTGGGAGTAGGTAACAGGGCTAATGAGGAAGCAGTCGACAAATACAGGTTTAGCCACCACTTGGGAAGTTCACCCATGGCATTCTGAGGGCAATAGTCATTCAATCAAAGGATTCCACACTGTGCCTTCAGGCACCAACCCAGTTCTGCAAAGCACAGGGGAGGGGCTGCGCAGTCTCTTAACCCACTTCCGAACGCTCTCAGAAGTGTTATTTAGCTGAGCCAATTACTCTCACCACCCAGGCCCGATCCGGTCTATACTACCTGGCAACACGAAGTCGTTGGAGCCGGGTAGGAGAGGGCAGTTGGTCTTCTTCACTGAGGGCACAAAAAGGAGCAATCAATGAATGGGGGATGAAGCAGGAGAGCCTCTCGAACAAAGGAGGCACCCCCTAGGACAAACATCGATCAAAGTAGTGCCCAGGCAATCCGAGCACCCTGGAACATGAATCCGCTCCTCTGCGCCTCCCTGGAAATGAAGCACAATGTCTGGTGCACGTTGGTAGGAGTCACACCAGCCAGTTCCGGTCTCACGCAATGCAGAGTCGCAAACTCAGCACCTCCCTGGAAATGAGGCACAACGTCTGGTGCGATTTGAGCTGAGTCACATCAGACAATTCGGATCACACAAAACAAAGAGTTGCAAATTCTGTACCTGCCTGGAAATTAGGCACAATGTCTGGTGCACGTTGATCTGAGTCACATCAGACAATTCCGGTCACATACACACAAGTGCAAGTTCAGCAGTGCCACACGAGGTACAGTTTTTAAACATTGCATATTTCAATTCATTCTGACTTTTGGAGGTGGATCATCACTTTTGGAGCTAAAAAGAACATGTTTATAGTCATTTGTAGGGGTGGGCGGAATTTGCGCAGTCGCTCTACGCAAAACTCTACGAAGAGGTAAAAAATCTCCGTGAGCATGCAAAAGTTCCGCGAACATGCGGAATTGCTTGTTCCGCCCATTCGCGATGCTTTTTTCCTGTTCGCGAACGCTGTTTGCGTGCTCGGGGAGAAATATCTTGCGAACACGCATTTTGAAAGCGCGAACAAGCAAAAAATTCAGCGAAGCCGCGGATCGCGGAATTTTTGGCAATTCCGCGTTCTCTGCAGAACGCGAAATTACCCAAATTCCGTGAATTCCACGAGCGGAACGGAGTTTGCCGCCCAGGCCTAGTCATTTGCATGCTTCTAGGGAGCAAAACACAAGATTTGGGGATAGGGGTAAAAGTGAGTAAAATGATCGAATTGCTCACTTTGAGGCCTTAAAACGTGTTTATTCACAGAGAAAAGTGATAGAACTACATTTGGAGTTAATTCATGTTCAAGCCAGAGAGTCCGATTTTTCATGCAAAACGTTCGATGACCTGAGGAAATGCCTCTGAGTGGTCCAAAATGGTCCATTCTCAAACATTGCATGTTTCAAGTAATTCTGGGGCATATTATCAAGGGCTTTATCGCCGCTTTAGCGGCACTTTTTGCCGCTAAAGCGGTGATAATTTTATCGCCCTATTAGCAAGCTGTCGCTAACAGGTGTTAGCGACAGCTTTCAGGCGTTAGAGGCCGCAGTTATCCATCGCCTTGCATGTCAGCGATAATTATCGCTAATGACATGCAAGGAAGGCGTTCCCTACTAAAAGCGACTGAAAACAGTCGCTAATCCCACTACCCCTATTAGCAAGGCAGGCGAAGCGATAAAATAATCGCGCTAAGCGCTTTTATCGCTAGATTTTATCACCTGCTAGTGAGGATGACTTACCTGTATGAAGTATAGGAGGTGGATTCTAATGCTGAATCCACCTTAGCGATAATGCGAGAATATCGCTGCTTTTCCAGCGATATTCTCACATTTTGCCGCTATCGCTGGAAATATTATCGCTATGGAGATAAACCTTACTAATAGGGTGTTATCTCAGCGATAATTTCCAGCGATAGGCGGCGTTAACAAAAAACGCGCTAAGCGCGTTTTGCGATAAATATCGCAACTCCTTGCTAATATGCCCCTCTGACTTTTAGATGTGGATCATCACTTTTGGAGCTAAAATGAGCATGTTTATAGTCATGGTTCTAGGGAGCAAAAACACAAGATTTGGGGTAGGGGTAAAAGTGAGTTAAAAGGATCGAATTGCTCACTTTGAGGCCTTAAAACGTGTTTATTCACAGCGGAAAGTGTTATGAACTAAATTTGCAGTTTATTCATGTTCAATCGAGAGTCCGAATTTTCATGCAAAACATTCGATGACCCGCTCTTGAGGAAATGCCTCTGAGTGGTACAAAATGGTCCGTTTTTAAATATTGCATATTTCAACTAATTCTGACTTTTGGATGTGGATCATCACTTTTGGAGCTAAAATGAGCATGTTTATAGTCATTTTCATGCTTCTAGGGAGCAAAAACACAAGATTTGGGGTAGGGGTAAAAGTGAGTTCAAACGATCGAATTGCTGACTTTGAGAACTTAAAATGCATTTATTCTCTGCGGGAAGTGAGATGAACTACATTTGGAGGTAATTCATGTTCAAGCAAGAGAGTCCGATTTTTCATCCAAAACGATCGATGACCCGCGACCTGACGAAATGCCTCTGAGAGGTCTTAAATGGTCCGTTTTCAAATATTGCATTTTTCATCTAAATCTGACATATGGATGTGGATCATAACTTTTGGAGCTAAAATGAGAATGTTTATAGTCATTTTCATGCTTCTAGGGAGCAAAACAAAAGATTTGGGGTAGGGGTAAAAGTGAGTTAAAATTATCGAATTGCTTACTTTGAGGCCTAAAAATGTGTTTATTCACAGCGGAAAGTGATATGAACTACATTTGGAGTTAATTCATGTTCAAGCGACAGAGTCTGATTTTTCATGCAAAACTTTCAATGACCCGTGCCCTGAGGAAATACCTCTGAGTGATCCAAAATGGTCCGTTTTCAAACATTGCATATTTTAACTAATTCTGACTTTTGGATGTGGATCATCACTTTTGGAGCTAAAATGAGCATGTTTATAGTCATGGTTCTAGGGAGCAAAAACACAAGATTTGGGGTAGGGGTAAAAGTGAGTTAAAAGGATGGAATTGCTCACTTTGAGGCCTTAAAACGTGTTTATTCACAGCGGAAAGTGTTATGAACTAAATTTGCAGTTTATTCATGTTCAATCGAGAGTCCGAATTTTCATGCAAAACATTCGATGACCCGCTCCTGAGGAAATGCCTCTGAGTGGTACAAAATGGTCCGTTTTTAAATATTGCATATTTCAACTAATTCTGACTTTTGGATGTGGATCATCACTTTTGGAGCTAAAATGAGCATGTTTATAGTCATTTTCATGCTTCTAGGGAGCAAAAACACAAGATTTGGGGTAGGGGTAAAAGTGAGTTCAAACGATCGAATTGCTGACTTTGAGAACTTAAAATGCATTTATTCTTCATGGGAAGTGAGATGAACTACATTTGGAGGTAATTCATGTTCAAGCAAGAGAGTCCGATTTTTCATCCAAAACGATCGATGACCCGCGACCTGGACGAAATGCCTCTGAGAGGTCTTAAATGGTCCGTTTTCAAATATTGCATTTTTCATCTAAATCTGACATATGGATGTGGATCATAACTTTTGGAGCTAAAATGAGAATGTTTATAGTCATTTTCATGCTTCTAGGGAGCAAAAACAAAAGATTTGGGGTAAGGGTAAAAGTGAGTTAAAATTATCGAATTGCTTACTTTGAGGCCTAAAAATTTGATTATTCACAGCGGAAAGTGATATGAACTACATTTGGAGTTAATTCATGTTCAAGCGACAGAGTCTGATTTTTCATGCAAAACTTTCAATGACCCGTGCCCTGAGGAAATACCTCTGAGTGATCCAAAATGGTCCGTTTTCAAACATTGCATATTTTAACTAATTCTGACTTTTGGATGTGGATCATCACTTTTGGAGCTAAAATGAGCATGTTTATAGTCATTTTCATGCTTCTAGGGAGCAAAAACACAAGATTGCGGGTAGAGGTAAAAGTGAGTTAAAATGATCGAATTGCTCACTTTGAGCCCTTAAAACGTGTTTATTCACTGCGGAAAGTGATAGAACTACATTTGGAGTTAATTCATGTTCAAGCGAGAGTCCGATTTTTCATGCAAAACTTTCGATGACCCGTCACCTGACGAAATGCCTCTGATAGGTCTTAAATGGTCCATTTTCAAATATTGCAATTTTCATCAAATTCTGACATATGGATGTGGATCATCACTTTTGGAGCTAAAATGAGCATGTTTATAGTAATTTTCATGCTTCTAGGGAGCAAAAATTCAAGATTGGGGGTAGGGGTAAAAGTGAGTTAAAATGATCGAATTGCTCACTTTGAGGCCTTAAAACGTGTTTATTCACAGCGAAAAGTGATAGAACTACATTTGGAGTTAATTCATGTTCAAGCAAGAAAGTCAGATTTTTCATCTAAAACGATCGATGATCCGCGACCCGAGGAAATGCCTCTGAGAGGTCTTAAATGGTCCGATTTACAATATTGCATTTATCATCTAATTCTGACATATGGATGTGGATCATCACTTTTGGAGCTAAAATGAGCATGTTTATAGTCATTTTCATGCTTCTAGGGAGCAAAAACACAAGATTTGGGGTAGGGGTAAAAGTTAGTTAAAATGATCGAAATGCTCACTTTGAGGCCTTAAAATGTGTTTATTCACAGCGGAAAGTGATAGAACTACATTTGGAGTTAATTCATGTTCAAGCGAGAAAGTCCAATTTTTCATGCAAATCTTTCGATGACCCGCAACCTGAGGAAATGCCTCTGAGATGTCCAAAATGGTCAGTTTTTTAAACATTGCATATTTCAATTAATTCTGACTTTTGGAGGTGGATCATCACTTTTGGAGCTATAATGAGCATGTTTATAGTAATTTACATGCTTCTAGGGAGCAAAAACACAAGATTTGGGGTAGGGGTAAAAGTGAGTTCAAATGATCGAATTGCTGACTTTGAGACCTTAAAATGCATTTATTCACTGCGGGAAGTGATATGAACTACATTTGGAGTTAATTCATGTTCAAGCGACAGAGTCTGACTTTTCATGCAAAACTTTCAATGACCCGCGACCTGAGGAAGTACCTCTAAGTGATCCAAAATGGTCCGTTTTCAAACATTGCATATTTTAACTAATTCTGACTTTTGGATGTGGATCATCACTTTTGGAGCTAAAATGAGCATGTTTATAGTCATTTTCATGCTTCTAGGGAGCAAAAACACAAGATTGGGGGTAGAGGTAAAAGTGAGTTAAAATGATCGAATTGCTCACTTTGAGCCCTTAAAACGTGTTTATTCACAGCGGAAAGTGATAGAACTACATTTGGAGTTCATTCATGCTCAAGCGAGAGAGTCCGAATTTTCATGCAAAACTTTCGATGACCCGTGACCTGACGAAATGCCTCTGATAGGTCTTAAATGGTCCATTTTCAAATATTGCAATTTTCAGCTAATTCTGACATATGGATGTGGATCATCACTTTTGGAGCTAAAATGAGCATGTTTATAGTAATTTTCATGCTTCTAGGGAGCAAAAATTCAAGATTGGGGGTAGGGGTAAAAGTGAGTTAAAATGATCGAATTGCTCACTTTGAGGCCTTAAAACGTGTTTATTCACAGCGAAAAGTGATAGAACTACATTTGGAGTTAATTCATGTTCAAACGAGAGAGTCCGATTTTTCATGCAAAACTTTCGATGACCCGCGACCTGAGGAAATGCCTCTGTGTGGTCCAAAATGGTCCATTCTCAAACATTGCATATTTCAAGAAATTCTGACTTTTAGATGTGGATCATCACTTTTGGAGCTAAAATTAGCATGTTTATAGTCATTTTCATGGTTCTAGGGAGCAAAAACAAAAGATTTAGGGTAGGAGTAAAAGTGAGTTAAAAGGATCGAATTGTTCAATTTTAGGCCTTAAAACGTGTTTATTCACAGCAGAAAGTGTTATGAACTACATTTGGAGTTAATTCATGTTCAAGCAAGAAAGTCCGATTATTCATTTAAAACGATCGATGATCCACGACCCTAGGAAATGCCTCTGAGAGGTCTTAAATGGTCCGTTTTACAACATTGCATTTATCATCTAATTCTGACATATGGATGTGGATCATCACTTTTGGAGCTAAAATGAGCAGGTTTATAGTCATTTTCATTCTTCTAGGGAGTAAAAATACAAGATTTGTGGTAAGGGGTAAAAGTGAGTTAAAATGATCGAAATGCTCACTTTGAGGCCTTAAAATGTGTTTATTCACAGCGGAAAGTGATAGAACTAAATTTGGAGTGAATTCATGTTCAAGCGAGAAAGTCCAATTTTTCATGCAAATCTTTCGATGACCCGCAACCTGAGGAAATGCCTCTGAGATGTCCAAAATGGTCAGTTTTTTAAACATTGCATATTTCAACTAATTCTGACTTTTGGCGGTGGATCATCACTTTTGAGCTAAAATGAGCATGTTTATAGTAATTTGCATGCTTCTAGGGAGCAAAAACACAAGATTTGGGATAGGGGTAAAAGTGAGTTCAAATGATCGAATTGCTAACTTTGAGACCTTAAAATGCATGTATTCACTGCGGGAATTGATATGAACTACATTTGGAGTTAATTCATGTTCAAGCGACAGAGTCTGATCTTTCATGCAAAACTTTCAATGACCCGCGACCTGAGGAAATACCTCTGATTGATACAAAATGGTCCATTTTCAAACATTGCATATTTTAACTAATTCTGACTTTTGGATGTGGATCATCACTTTTGGAGCTAAAATGAGCATGTTTATAGTCATTTTCATGCTTCTAGGAGCAAAAACACAAGATTGGGGGTAGAGGTAAAAGTGAGTTAAAATGATCGAATTGCTCACTTTGAGCCCTTAAAACGTGTTTATTCACAGCGGAAACTGATAGAACTACATTTGGAGTTCATTCATGCTCAAGCGAGAGAGTCCGAATTTTCATGCAAAACTTTCGATGACCCGTGACCTGACGAAATGCCTCTGAGAAGTCTTAAATGGTCCACTTTAAAATATTTCATTTTTCATCTAAATCTGACATATGGATGTGGATCCTCACTTTTGGAGCTAAAATGAGCATGTCTATAGTCATTTTCATGCTTCTAGGGAGCAAAACACAAGATTGGGGGAAGGGGTAAAAGTGAGTTAAAATGATCGAATTGCTCACTTTGAGGCCTTAAAACATGTTTATTCACAGCGGAAAGTATTATTAACTACATTTGGAGTTAATTGATGTTCAAGCGAGAGAGTCCGATTTTTCATGCAAAACTTTCGATGACCCGTGACCTGACGAAATGCTTCTGAGAGGTCTTAAATGGTCCACTTTCAAATATTTAATTTTTCATCTAAATCTGACATATGGATGTGGATCATCACTTTTGGAGCTAAAATGAGCATGTCTATAGTCATTTTCATGCTTCTAGGGAGCAAAAACACAAGATTTGGGGTAGAGGTAAAAGTGAGTTGAAATGATCGAATTGCTCACTTGGAGACCTTAAAACGTAGTTATTCACAGCGGAAAGTGTTATGAACTGCATTTGGAGTTAATTCATGTTCAAGGGAGAGAGTCCAATTTTTCATGCAAAACTTTCAATGACCCGCGACCTGAGGAAATACCTCTGAGTGATCCAAAAAGGTCCTTTTTCAAACATTGCATATTTCAACTAATTCTGACTTTTGGATGTGGATCATCACCTTTGGAGCTAAAATGAGCATGTTAATAGTCATCTTCATGGTTCTAGGGAGCAAAAACACAAGATTTGGGGTAGGGCTAAAAGTGAGTTAAAAGGATCGAATTGCTCACTTTGAGGCCTTAAAATGTGTTTATTCGCAGCGGAAAGTGTTATGAACTGCATTTGGAGTTAATTCATGTTCAAGCGAGAGAGTCCGATTTTTCATCTAAAACTTTCGATGACCTGCGACCCGAGGAGATGCCTCTGAGAGGTCTTAAATGGTCCGTTTTCAAATATTGCATTTTTCATCTAAATCTGACATATGGATGTGGATCATCACTTTTGGAGCTAAAATGAGCATGTTTATAGTCATTTTCATGCTTCTAGGGAGCAAAAATACAAGATTGGGGGTAGGGGTAAAAGTGAGTTAAAATGATCGAATTGCTCACTTTGAGGCCTTAAAACGTGTTTATTCACAGCGAAAAGTGATAGAACTACATTTGGAGTTACTTCATGTTCAAGCGAGAGAGTCCGATTTTTCATGCAAAACGTTCGATGACCCGCGACCTGAGGAAATGCCTCTGAGTGGTCCAAAATGGTCCATTCTCAAACATTGCATATTTCAAGAAATTCTGACTTTTAGATGTGGATCATCACTTTTGGAGCTAAAATGAGCATGTTTATAGTCATTTTCATGCTTCTAGGGAGCAAAAACACAAGATTTGGGGTAGGGGTAAAAGTGAGTTAAAAGGATCGAATTGCTCACTTTGAGGCCTTAAAACGTGTTTATTCACAGCGGAAAGTGTTATGAACTAAATTTGGAGTTAATTCATGTTCAATCGAGAGAGTCCAAATTTTCATGCAAAACATTCGATGCCCCGCTCCTGAGGAAATGCCTCTGAGTGGTACAAAATGGTCCGTTTTTAAACATTGCATATTTCAACTAATTCTGACTTTTGGATGTGGATCATCACTTTTGGAGCTAAAATGAGCATGTTTATAGTCATTTTCATGCTTCTAGGGAGCAAAAACACAAGATTTGGGGTAGGGGTAAAAGTGAGTTCAAACGATCGAATTGCTGACTTTGAGAACTTAAAATGCATTTATTCTCTGCGGGAAGTGAGATGAACTACATTTGGAGGTAATTCATGTTCAAGCAAGAGAGTCCGATTTTTCATCCAAAACGATCGATGACCCGCGACCTGACGAAATGCCTCTGAGAGGTCTTAAATGGTCCGTTTTCAAATATTGCATTTTTCATCTAAATCTGACATATGGATGTGGATCATAACTTTTGGAGCTAAAATGAGAATGTTTATAGTCATTTTCATGCTTCTAGGGAGCAAAAACAAAAGATTTGGGGTAGGGGTAAAAGTGAGTTAAAATTATCGAATTGCTTACTTTGAGGCCTAAAAATGTGTTTATTCACAGCGGAAAGTGATATGAACTACATTTGGAGTTAATTCATGTTCAAGCGACAGAGTCTGATTTTTCATGCAAAACTTTCAATGACCCGCGACCTGAGGAAATACCTCTGAGTGGTCCAAAATGGTCCATTCTCAAACATTGCATATTTCAAGAAATTCTGACTTTTAGATGTGGATCATCACTTTTGGAGCTAAAATTAGCATGTTTATAGTCATTTTCATGGTTCTAGGGAGCAAAACACAAGATTTAGGGTAGGGGTAAAAGTGAGTTAAAAGGATCGAATTGCTCACTTTGAGGCCTTAAAACGTGTTTATTCACAGCAGAAAGTGTTATGAACTAAATTTGGAGTTAACTCATGTTCAATCGAGAGAGTCCGAATTTTCATGCAAAACATTCGATGACCCGCTGCTGAGGAAAAGCCTCTGAGTGGTACAAAATGGTCCGTTTTTAAACATTGCATATTTCAACTAATTCTGACTTTTGGATGTGCATCATCACTTTTGGAGCTAAAATGAGCATGTTTATAGTCATTTTCATGCTTCTAGGGAGCAAAAACACAAGATTGGGGGTAGGGGTAAAAGTGAGTTAAAATGATCGAATTGCTCACTTTGAGGCCTTAAAACATGTTTATAAACAGCGGACAGTGATATGAACTACATTTGGAGTTAATTCATGTTCAAGCAAGAAAGTCCGATTTTTCATCTAAAACGATCGATGATCCGCGACCCGAGGAAATGCCTCTGAGAGGTCTTAAATGGTCCGTTTTACAATATTGCATTTATCATCTAATTCTGACATATGGATGTGGATCATCACTTTTGGAGCTAAAATGAGCATGTTTATAGTCATTTTCATGCTTCTAGGGAGCAAAAACACAAGATTTGGGGTAGGGGTAAAAGTGAGTTAAAATGATCGAAATGCTCACTTTGAGGCCTTAAAATGTGTTTATTCACAGCGGAAAGTGATAGAACTACATTTGGAGTTAATTCATGTTCAAGCGAGAAAGTCCAATTTTTCATGCAAATCTTTCGATGACCCGCAACCTGAGGAAATGCCTCTGAGATGTCCAAAATGGTCAGTTTTTAAACATTGCATATTTCAATTAATTCTGACTTTTGGAGGTGGATCATCACTTTTGGAGCTATAATGAGCATGTTTATAGTAATTTACATGCTTCTAGGGAGCAAAAACACAAGATTTGGGGTAGGGGTAAAAGTGAGTTCAAATGATCGAATTGCTGACTTTGAGACCTTAAAATGCATTTATTCACTGCGGGAAGGGATATGAACTACATTTGGAGTTAATTCATGTTCAAGCGACAGAGTCTGACTTTTCATGCAAAACTTTCAATGACCCGCGACCTGAGGAAGTACCTCTAAGTGATCCAAAATGGTCCGTTTTCAAACATTGCATATTTTAACTAATTCTGACTTTTGGATGTGGATCATCACTTTTGGAGCTAAAATGAGCATGTTTATAGTCATTTTCATGCTTCTAGGGAGCAAAAACACAAGATTGGGGGTAGAGGTAAAAGTGAGTTAAAATGATCGAATTGCTCACTTTGAGCCCTTAAAACGTGTTTATTCACAGCGGAAAGTGATAGAACTACATTTGGAGTTCATTCATGCTCAAGCGAGAGAGTCCGAATTTTCATGCAAAACTTTCGATGACCCGTGACCTGACGAAATGCCTCTGATAGGTCTTAAATGGTCCATTTTCAAATATTGCAATTTTCAGCTAATTCTGACATATGGATGTGGATCATCACTTTTGGAGCTAAAATGAGCATGTTTATAGTAATTTTCATGCTTCTAGGGAGCAAAAATTCAAGATTGGGGGTAGGGGTAAAAGTGAGTTAAAATGATCGAATTGCTCACTTTGAGGCCTTAAAACGTGTTTATTCACAGCGAAAAGTGATAGAACTACACTTGGAGTTAATTCATGTTCAAACGAGAGAGTCCGATTTTTCATGCAAAACTTTCGATGACCCGCGACCTGAGGAAATGCCTCTGTGTGGTCCAAAATGGTCCATTCTCAAACATTGCATATTTCAAGAAATTCTGACTTTTAGATGTGGATCATTACTTTTGGAGCTAAAATTAGCATGTTTATAGTCATTTTCATGGTTCTAGGGAGCAAAAACAAAAGATTTAGGGTAGGGGTAAAAGTGAGTTAAAAGGATGGAATTGTTCAATTTTAGGCCTTAAAACGTGTTTATTCACAGCAGAAAGTGTTATGAACTACATTTGGAGTTAATTCATGTTCAAGCAAGAAAGTCCGATTATTCATTTAAAACGATCGATGATCCACGACCCTAGGAAATGCCTCTGAGAGGTCTTAAATGGTCCGTTTTACAACATTGCATTTATCATCTAATTCTGACATATGGATGTGGATCATCACTTTTGGAGCTAAAATGAGCAGGTTTATAGTCATTTTCATTCTTCTAGGAGTAAAAATACAAGATTTGTGGTAAGGGGTAAAAGTGAGTTAAAATGATCGAAATGCTCACTTTGAGGCCTTAAAATGTGTTTATTCACAGCGGAAAGTGATAGAACTAAATTTGGAGTGAATTCATGTTCAAGCGAGAAAGTCCAATTTTTCATGCAAATCTTTCGATGACCCGCAACCTGAGGAAATGCCTCTGAGATGTCCAAAATGGTCAGTTTTTTAAACATTGCATATTTCAACTAATTCTGACTTTTGGCGGTGGATCATCACTTTTGGAGCTAAAATGAGCATGTTTATAGTAATTTGCATGCTTCTAGGGAGCAAAAACACAAGATTTGGGATAGGGGTAAAAGTGAGTTCAAATGATCGAATTGCTAACTTTGAGACCTTAAAATGCATGTATTCACTGCGGGAAGTGATATGAACTACATTTGGAGTTAATTCATGTTCAAGCGACAGAGTCTGATCTTTCATGCAAAACTTTCAATGACCCGCGACCTGAGGAAATACCTCTGATTGATACAAAATGGTCCATTTTCAAACATTGCATATTTTAACTAATTCTGACTTTTGGATGTGGATCATCACTTTTGGAGCTAAAATGAGCATGTTTATAGTCATTTTCATGCTTCTAGGGAGCAAAAACACAAGATTGGGGGTAGAGGTAAAAGTGAGTTAAAATGATCGAATTGCTCACTTTGAGCCCTTAAAACGTGTTTATTCACAGCGGAAACTGATAGAACTACATTTGGAGTTCATTCATGCTCAGCGAGAGAGTCCGAATTTTCATGCAAAACTTTCGATGACCCGTGACCTGACGAAATGCCTCTGAGAAGTCTTAAATGGTCCACTTTAAAATATTTCATTTTTCATCTAAATCTGACATATGGATGTGGATCCTCACTTTTGGAGCTAAAATGAGCATGTCTATAGTCATTTTCATGCTTCTAGGGAGCAAAACACAAGATTGGGGAAGGGGTAAAAGTGAGTTAAAATGATCGAATTGCTCACTTTGAGGCCTTAAAACATGTTTATTCACAGCGGAAAGTATTATGAACTACATTTGGAGTTAATTGATGTTCAAGCGAGAGAGTCCGATTTTTCATGCAAAACTTTCGATGACCCGTGACCTGACGAAATGCCTCTGAGAGGTCTTAAATGGTCCACTTTCAAATATTTAATTTTTCATCTAAATCTGACATATGGATGTGGATCATCACTTTTGGAGCTAAAATGAGCATGTCTATAGTCATTTTCATGCTTCTAGGGAGCAAAAACACAAGATTTGGGGTAGAGGTAAAAGTGAGTTGAAATGATCGAATTGCTCACTTGGAGACCTTAAAACGTAGTTATTCACAGCGGAAAGTGTTATGAACTGCATTTGGAGTTAATTCATGTTCAAGGGAGAGAGTCCAATTTTTCATGCAAAACTTTCAATGACCCGCGACCTGAGGAAATACCTCTGAGTGATCCAAAAAGGTCCTTTTTCAAACATTGCATATTTCAACTAATTCTGACTTTTGGATGTGGATCATCACCTTTGGAGCTAAAATGAGCATGTTAATAGTCATCTTCATGGTTCTAGGGAGCAAAAACACAAGATTTGGGGTAGGGCTAAAAGTGAGTTAAAAGGATCGAATTGCTCACTTTGAGTCCTTAAAATGTGTTTATTCGCAGCGGAAAGTGTTATGAACTGCATTTGGAGTTAATTCATGTTCAAGCGAGAGAGTCCGATTTTTCATCTAAAACTTACGATGACCTGCGACCCGAGGAGATGCCTCTGAGAGGTCTTAAATGGTCCGTTTTCAAATATTGCATTTTTCATCTAAATCTGACATATGGATGTGGATCATCACTTTTGGAGCTAAAATGAGCATGTTTATAGTCATTTTCATGCTTCTAGGGAGCAAAAATACAAGATTGGGGGTAGGGGTAAAAGTGAGTTAAAATGATCGAATTGCTCACTTTGAGGCCTTAAAACGTGTTTATTCACAGCGGAAAGTGTTATGAACTAAATTTGGAGTTAATTCATGTTCAATCGAGAGAGTCCAAATTTTCATGCAAAACATTCGATGCCCCGCTCCTGAGGAAATGCCTCTGAGTGGTACAAAATGGTCCGTTTTTAAACATTGCATATTTCAACTAATTCTGACTTTTGGATGTGGATCATCACTTTTGGAGCTAAAATGAGCATGTTTATAGTCATTTTCATGCTTCTAGGGAGCAAAAACACAAGATTTGGGGTAGGGGTAAAAGTGAGTTCAAACGATCGAATTGCTGACTTTGAGAACTTAAAATGCATTTATTCACTGCGGGAAGTGATATGAACTACATTTAGAGGTAATTCATGTTTAAGCAAGAGAGTCCGATTTTTCATCCAAAACGATCGATGACCTGCGACCTGACGAAATGCCTCTGAGCGGTCTTAAATGGTCCGTTTTCAAATATTGCATTTTTCATGTTAATCTGACATATGGATGTGGATCATAACTTTTGGAGCTAAAATGAGAATGTTTATAGTCATTTTCATGCTTCTAGGGAGCAAAAACAAAAGATTTGGGGTAGGGGTAAAAGTGAGTTAAAATTATCGAATTGCTTACTTTGAGGCCTAAAATGTGTTTATTCACAGCGGAAAGTGATATGAACTACATTTGGAGTTAATTCATGTTCAAGCGACAGAGTCTGATTTTTCATGCAAAACTTTCAATGACCCGTGCCCTGAGGAAATACCTCTGAGTGATCCAAAATGGTCCGTTTTCAAACATTGCATATTTTAACTAATTCTGACTTTTGGATGTGGATCATCACTTTTGGAGCTAAAATGAGCATGTTTAAAGTCATTTTCATGCTTCTAGGGAGCAAAAACACAAGATTGCGGGTAGAGGTAAAAGTGAGTTAAAATGATCGAATTGCTCACTTTGAGCCCTTAAAACGTGTTTATTCACTGCGGAAAGTGATAGAACTACATTTGGAGTTAATTCATGTTCAAGCGAGAGTCCGATTTTTCATGCAAAACTTTCGATGACCCGTCACCTGACGAAATGCCTCTGATAGGTCTTAAATGGTCCATTTTCAAATATTGCAATTTTCATCTAATTCTGACATTTGGATGTGGATCATCACTTTTGGAGCTAAAATGATCATGTTTATAGTCGTTTTCATGCTTTGAGGGAGCAAAAATTCAAGATTTGGGGTGGGGGTAAAAGGGAGTTAAAATGATCGAATTGCTCACTTTGAGGCCTTAAAAAGTGTTTATTCACAGCGAAAAGTGATAGAACTACATTTGGAGTTAATTAATGTTCAAGCGAGAGAGTCCGATTTTTCATGCAAAACTTTCGATGACCCGCGACCTGAGGAAATGCCTCTGAGTGGTACAAAATGGTCCATTCTCAAACATTGCATATTTCAAGAAATTCTGACTTTTAGATGTGGATCATCACTTTTGGAGCTAAAATTAGCATGTTTATAGTCATTTTCATGGTTCTAGGGAGCAAAAACACAAAATTTGGGGTAGGGGTAAAAGTGAGTTAAAAGGATCGAATTGCTCACTTTGAGGACTTAAAACGTGTTTATTCACAGCGGAAAGTGTTATGAACTAAATTTGGAGTTAATTCATGTTCAATCGAGAGAGTCCGAATTTTCATGCAAAACATTCGATGACCCGCTCCTGAGGAAAAGCCTCTGAGTGGTACAAAATGGTCCGTTTTTAAACATTGCATATTTAAACTAATTTTGACTTTTGGATGTGGATCATCACTTTTGGAGCTAAAATGAGCATGTTTATAGTCATTTTCATGCTTCTAGGGAGCAAAAACACAAGATTAGGGTAGGGGTAAAAGTGAGTTAAAATGATCGAATTGCTCACTTTGAGGACTTAAAACATGTTTATTCACAGCGGAAAGTGATATGAACTACATTTGGAGTTAATTCATGTTCAAGCAAGAAAGTCCGATTTTTCATCTAAAACGATCGATGATCCGCGACCCGAGGAAATGCCTCTGAGAGGTCTTAAATGGTCCGTTTTCAAATATTGCATTTATCATCTAAATCTGACATATGGATGTGGATCATAACTTTTGGAGCTAAAATGAGAATGTTTATAGTCATTTTCATGCTTCTAGGGAGCAAAAACAAAAGATTTGGGGTAGGGGTAAAAGTGAGTTAAAATTATCGAATTGCTTACTTTGAGGCCTAAAAATGTGTTTATTCACAGCGGAAAGTGATATGAACTACATTTGGAGTTAATTCATGTTCAATCGACAGAGTCTGATTTTTCATGCAAAACTTTCAATGACCCGCGCCCTGAGGAAATACCTCTGAGTGATCCAAAATGGTCAGTTTTTTAAACATTGCATATTTCAACTAATTCTGATTTTTGGAGGTGGATCATCACTTTTGGAGCTATAATGAGCATGTTTATAGTAATTTACATGCTTCTAGGGTGCAAAAACACAAGATTTGGGGTAGGGGTAAAAGTGAGTTCAAATGATCGAATTGCTGACTTTGAGACCTTAAAATGCATTTATTCACTGCGGGAAGTGATATGAACTACATTTGGAGTTAACTCATGTTCAATCGAGAGAGTCCGAATTTTCATGCAAAACATTCGATGACCCGCTGCTGAGGAAAAGCCTCTGAGTGGTACAAAATGGTCCGTTTTTAAACATTGCATATTTCAACTAATTCTGACTTTTGGATGTGCATCATCACTTTTGGAGCTAAAATGAGCATGTTTATAGTCATTTTCATGCTTCTAGGGAGCAAAAACACAAGATTGGGGGTTGGGGTAAAAGTGAGTTAAAATGATCGAATTGCTCACTTTGAGGCCTTAAAACATGTTTATAAACAGCGGACAGTGATATGAACTACATTTGGAGTTAATTCATGTTCAAGCAAGAAAGTCCGATTTTTCATCTAAAACGATCGATGATCCGCGACCCGAGGAAATGCCTCTGAGAGGTCTTAAATGGTCCGATTTACAATATTGCATTTATCATCTAATTCTGACATATGGATGTGGATCATCACTTTTGGAGCTAAAATGAGCATGTTTATAGTCATTTTCATGCTTCTAGGGAGCAAAAACACAAGATTTGGGGTAGGGGTAAAAGTGAGTTAAAATGATCGAAATGCTCACTTTGAGGCCTTAAAATGTGTTTATTCACAGCGGAAAGTGATAGAACTACATTTGGAGTTAATTCATGTTCAAGCGAGAAAGTCCAATTTTTCATGCAAATCTTTCGATGACCCGCAACCTGAGGAAATGCCTCTGAGATGTCCAAAATGGTCAGTTTTTTAAACATTGCATATTTCAATTAATTCTGACTTTTGGAGGTGGATCATCACTTTTGGAGCTATAATGAGCATGTTTATAGTAATTTACATGCTTCTAGGGAGCAAAAACACAAGATTTGGGGTAGGGGTAAAAGTGAGTTCAAATGATCGAATTGCTGACTTTGAGACCTTAAAATGCATTTATTCACTGCGGGAAGTGATATGAACTACATTTGGAGTTAATTCATGTTCAAGCGACAGAGTCTGACTTTTCATGCAAAACTTTCAATGACCCGCGACCTGAGGAAGTACCTCTAAGTGATCCAAAATGGTCCGTTTTCAAACATTGCATATTTTAACTAATTCTGACTTTTGGATGTGGATCATCACTTTTGGAGCTAAAATGAGCATGTTTATAGTCATTTTCATGCTTCTAGGGAGCAAAAACACAAGGTTGGGGGTAGAGGTAAAAGTGAGTTAAAATGATCGAATTGCTCACTTTGAGCCCTTAAAACGTGTTTATTCACAGCGGAAAGTGATAGAACTACATTTGGAATTCATTCATGCTCAAGCGAGAGAGTCCGAATTTTCATGCAAAACTTTCGATGACCCGTGACCTGACGAAATGCCTCTGATAGGTCTTAAATGGTCCATTTTCAAAAATTGCAATTTTCAGCTAATTCTGACATATGGATGTGGATCATCACTTTTGGAGCTAAAATGAGCATGTTTATAGTAATTTTCATGCTTCTAGGGAGCAAAAATTCAAGATTGGGGGTAGGGGTAAAAGTGAGTTAAAATGATCGAATTGCTCACTTTGAGGCCTTAAAACGTGTTTATTCACAGCGAAAAGTGATAGAACTACATTTGGAGTTAATTCATGTTCAAACGAGAGAGTCCGATTTTTCATGCAAAACTTTCGATGACCCGCGACCTGAGGAAATGCCTCTGTGTGGTCCAAAATGGTCCATTCTCAAACATTGCATATTTCAAGAAATTCTGACTTTTAGATGTGGATCATCACTTTTGGAGCTAAAATTAGCATGTTTATAGTCATTTTCATGGTTCTAGGGAGCAAAAACAAAAGATTTAGGGTAGGGGTAAAAGTGAGTTAAAAGGATCGAATTGTTCAATTTTAGGCCTTAAAACGTGTTTATTCACAGCAGAAAGTGTTATGAACTACATTTGGAGTTAATTCATGTTCAAGCAAGAAAGTCCGATTATTCATTTAAAACGATCGATGATCCACGACCCTAGGAAATGCCTCTGAGAGGTCTTAAATGGTCCGTTTTACAACATTGCATTTATCATCTAATTCTGACATATGGATGTGGATCATCACTTTTGGAGCTAAAATGAGCAGGTTTATAGTCATTTTCATTCTTCTAGGGAGTAAAAATACAAGATTTGTGGTAAGGGGTAAAAGTGAGTTAAAATGATCGAAATGCTCACTTTGAGGCCTTAAAATGTGTTTATTCACAGCGGAAAGTGATAGAACTAAATTTGGAGTGAATTCATGTTCAAGCGAGAAAGTCCAATTTTTCATGCAAATCTTTCGATGACCCGCAACCTGAGGAAATGCCTCTGAGATGTCCAAAATGGTCAGTTTTTTAAACATTGCATATTTCAACTAATTCTGACTTTTGGCGGTGGATCATCACTTTTGGAGCTAAAATGAGCATGTTTATAGTAATTTGGATGCTTCTAGGGAGCAAAAACACAAGATTTGGGATAGGGGTAAAAGTGAGTTCAAATGATCGAATTGCTAACTTTGAGACCTTAAAATGCATGTATTCACTGCGGGAATTGATATGAAATACATTTGGAGTTAATTCATGTTCAAGCGACAGAGTCTGATCTTTCATGCAAAACTTTCAATGACCCGCGACCTGAGGAAATACCTCTGATTGATACAAAATGGTCCATTTTCAAACATTGCATATTTTAACTAATTCTGACTTTTGGATGTGGATCATCACTTTTGGAGCTAAAATGAGCATGTTTATAGTCATTTTCATGCTTCTAGGGAGCAAAAACACAAGATTGGGGGTAGAGGTAAAAGTGAGTTAAAATGATCGAATTGCTCACTTTGAGCCCTTAAAACGTGTTTATTCACAGCGGAAACTGATAGAACTACATTTGGAGTTCATTCATGCTCAAGCGAGAGAGTCCGAATTTTCATGCAAAACTTTCGATGACCCGTGACCTGACGAAATGCCTCTGAGAAGTCTTAAATGGTCCACTTTAAAATATTTCATTTTTCATCTAAATCTGACATATGGATGTGGATCCTCACTTTTGGAGCTAAAATGAGCATGTCTATAGTCATTTTCATGCTTCTAGGGAGCAAAACACAAGATTGGGGGAAGGGGTAAAAGTGAGTTAAAATGATCGAATTGCTCACTTTGAGGCCTTAAAACATGTTTATTCACAGCGGAAAGTATTATGAACTACATTTGGAGTTAATTGATGTTCAAGCGAGAGAGTCCGATTTTTCATGCAAAACTTTCGATGACCCGTGACCTGACGAAATGCCTCTGAGAGGTCTTAAATGGTCCACTTTCAAATATTTAATTTTTCATCTAAATCTGACATATGGATGTGGATCATCACTTTTGGAGCTAAAATGAGCATGTCTATAGTCATTTTCATGCTTCTAGGGAGCAAAAACACAAGATTTGGGGTAGAGGTAAAAGTGAGTTGAAATGATCGAATTGCTCACTTGGAGACCTTAAAACTTAGTTATTCACAGCGGAAAGTGTTATGAACTGCATTTGGAGTTAATTCATGTTCAAGGGAGAGAGTCCAATTTTTCATGCAAAACTTTCAATGACCCGCGACCTGAGGAAATACCTCTGAGTGATCCAAAAGGTCCTTTTTCAAACATTGCATATTTCAACTAATTCTGACTTTTGGATGTGGATCATCACCTTTGGAGCTAAAATGAGCATGTTAATAGTCATCTTCATGGTTCTAGGGAGCAAAAACACAAGATTTGGGGTAGGGCTAAAAGTGAGTTAAAAGGATCGAATTGCTCACTTTGAGGCCTTAAAATGTGTTTATTCGCAGCGGAAAGTGTTATGAACTGCATTTGGAGTTAATTCATGTTCAAGCGAGAGAGTCCGATTTTTCATCTAAAACTTACGATGACCTGCGACCCGAGGAGATGCCTCTGAGAGGTCTTAAATGGTCCGTTTTCAAATATTGCATTTTTCATCTAAATCTGACACATGGATGTGGATCATCACTTTTGGAGCTAAAATGAGCATGTTTATAGTCATTTTCATGCTTCTAGGGAGCAAAAATACAAGATTGGGGGTAGGGGTAAAAGTGAGTTAAAAAGATCGAATTGCTCACTTTGAGGCCTTAAAACGTGTTTATTCACAGCGAAAAGTGATAGAACTACATTTGGAGTTACTTCATGTTCAAGCGAGAGAGTCCGATTTTTCATGCAAAACGTTCGATGACCCGCGACCTGAGGAAATGCCTCTGAGTGGTCCAAAATGGTCCATTCTCAAACATTGCATATTTCAAGAAATTCTGACTTTTAGATGTGGATCATCACTTTTGGAGCTAAAATGAGCATGTTTATAGTCATTTTCATGCACTAGGGAGCAAAAATACAAGATTTGGGGTGGGGGTAAAAGGGAGTTAAAAAGACCGAATTGCTAACTTTGAGGCCTTAAAACATGATTATTCACAGTGGAAAGTGTTATGAACTAAATTTGGAGTTAATTCATGTTCAATCGAGAGAGTCCAAATTTTCATGCAAAACATTCGATGCCCCGCTCCTGAGGAAATGCCTCTGAGTGGTACAAAATGGTCCGTTTTTAAACATTGCATATTTCAACTAATTCTGACTTTTGGATGTGGATCATCACTTTTGGAGCTAAAATGAGCATGTTTATAGTCATTTTCATGCTTCTAGGGAGCAAAAACACAAGATTTGGGGTAGGGGTAAAAGTGAGTTCAAACGATCGAATTGCTGACTTTGAGAACTTAAAATGCATTTATTCTCTGCGGGAAGTGAGATGAACTACATTTGGAGGTAATTCATGTTCAAGCAAGAGAGTCCGATTTTTCATCCAAAACGATCGATGACCCGCGACCTGACGAAATGCCTCTGAGAGGTCTTAAATGGTCCGTTTTCAAATATTGCATTTTTCATCTAAATCTGACATATGGATGGTGATCATAACTTTTGGAGCTAAAATGAGAATGTTTATAGTCATTTTCATGCTTCTAGGGAGCAAAAACAAAAGATTTGGGGTAGGGGTAAAAGTGAGTTAAAATTATCGAATTGCTTACTTTGAGGCCTAAAAATGTGTTTATTCACAGCGGAAAGTGATATGAACTACATTTGGAGTTAATTCATGTTCAAGCGACAGAGTCTGATTTTTCATGCAAAACTTTCAATGACCCGCGACCTGAGGAAATACCTCTGAGTGGTCCAAAATGGTCCATTCTCAAACATTGCATATTTCAAGAAATTCTGACTTTTAGATGTGGATCATCACTTTTGGAGCTAAAATTAGCATGTTTATAGTCATTTTCATGGTTCTAGGGAGCAAAAACACAAGATTTAGGGTAGGGGTAAAAGTGAGTTAAAAGGATCGAATTGCTCACTTTGAGGCCTTAAAACGTGTTTATTCACAGCAGAAAGTGTTATGAACTAAATTTGGAGTTAACTCATGTTCAATCGAGAGAGTCCGAATTTTCATGCAAAACATTCGATGACCCGCTGCTGAGGAAAAGCCTCTGAGTGGTACAAAATGGTCCGTTTTTAAACATTGCATATTTCAACTAATTCTGACTTTTGGATGTGCATCATCACTTTTGGAGCTAAAATGAGCATGTTTATAGTCATTTTCATGCTTCTAGGGAGCAAAAACACAAGATTGGGGGTAGGGGTAAAAGTGAGTTAAAATGATCGAATTGCTCACTTTGAGGCCTTAAAACATGTTTATAAACAGCGGACAGTGATATGAACTACATTTGGAGTTAATTCATGTTCAAGCAAGAAAGTCCTATTTTTCATCTAAAACGATCGATGATCCGCGACCCGAGGAAATGCCTCTGAGAGGTCTTAAATGGTCCGTTTTACAATATTGCATTTATCATCTAATTCTGACATATGGATGTGGATCATCACTTTTGGAGCTAAAATGAGCATGTTTATAGTCATTTTCATGCTTCTAGGGAGCAAAAACACAAGATTTGGGGTAGGGGTAAAAGTGAGTTAAAATGATCGAAATGCTCACTTTGAGGCCTTAAAATGTGTTTATTCACAGCGGAAAGTGATAGAACTACATTTGGAGTTAATTCATGTTCAAGCGAGAAAGTCCAATTTTTCATGCAAATCTTTCGATGACCCGCAACCTGAGGAAATGCCTCTGAGATGTCCAAAATGGTCAGTTTTTTAAACATTGCATATTTCAATTAATTCTGACTTTTGGAGGTGGATCATCACTTTTGGAGCTATAATGAGCATGTTTATAGTAATTTACATGCTTCTAGGGAGCAAAAACACAAGATTTGGGGTAGGGGTAAAAGTGAGTTCAAATGATCGAATTGCTGACTTTGAGACCTTAAAATGCATTTATTCACTGCGGGAAGTGATATGAACTACATTTGGAGTTAATTCATGTTCAAGCGACAGAGTCTGACTTTTCATGCAAAACTTTCAATGACCCGCGACCTGAGGAAGTACCTCTAAGTGATCCAAAATGGTCCGTTTTCAAACATTGCATATTTTAACTAATTCTGACTTTTGGATGTGGATCATCACTTTTGGAGCTAAAATGAGCATGTTTATAGTCATTTTCATGCTTCTAGGGAGCAAAAACACAAGATTGGGGGTAGAGGTAAAAGTGAGTTAAAATGATCGAATTGCTCACTTTGAGCCCTTAAAACGTGTTTATTCACAGCGGAAAGTGATAGAACTACATTTGGAGTTCATTCATGCTCAAGCGAGAGAGTCCGAATTTTCATGCAAAACTTTCGATGACCCGTGACCTGACGAAATGCCTCTGATAGGTCTTAAATGGTCCATTTTCAAATATTGCAATTTTCAGCTAATTCTGACATATGGATGTGGATCATCACTTTTGGAGCTAAAATGAGCATGTTTATAGTAATTTTCATGCTTCTAGGGAGCAAAAATTCAAGATTGGGGGTAGGGGTAAAAGTGAGTTAAAATGATCAAATTGCTCACTTTGAGGCCTTAAAACGTGTTTATTCACAGCGAAAAGTGATAGAACTACATTTGGAGTTAATTCATGTTCAAACGAGAGAGTCCGATTTTTCATGCAAAACTTTCGATGACCCGCGACCTGAGGAAATGCCTCTGTGTGGTCCAAAATGGTCCATTCTCAAACATTGCATATTTCAAGAAATTCTGACTTTTAGATGTGGATCATCACTTTTGGAGCTAAAATTAGCATGTTTATAGTCATTTTCATGGTTCTAGGGAGCAAAAACAAAAGATTAAGGGGCATATTAGCAAGAAGAGGCGATAATCATCGCTAACCCTGCTTAGCGTGATTTTTTTTATCGCCGGCTATCGCTGGAATATATCGCCACGCTAACGCTGTATTAGCAACGATTAGCGCTATGGCGATGAATATTCCAGTGATAGCGGGGAAATGGGCCAACATCGCTGAAAAACCAGCGATGTTGCATGGAGAAGGGAGAACACCTTGCTGATACGACCCTGTGGTCGTATCAGCATAATCCACCCCCATGTTAGGTATGGCTAACACCTGCTAATTGCAGGTGTTAAATAAATGGCGATGACCTCGGTTAGCGCGACTTTTCACGTCGCTAACTGTGGCCATGGCCACCTTGCTAATAGGCGATAGGCCTGTTAGCGGGTGTTTCCCAGGTTTGTTCGTCGGAACGCCCACTTTGCATGTCATTAGCGATAAATATCGCTGACATGCAAAGCGGTAAAAACGGGCGCTAATGCCCGCACACTGTCGCTAACTGCTGTTAGAGACAGTTTGCTGATAGGGCGATATGAATATCGCCGCTTTAGCGGCAAAAGTGCCGCTAAAGCGGCGATAGTGCCCTTGCTAATATGCCCCTTAGGGTAGGGGTAAAAGTGAGTTAAAAGGATGGAATTGTTCAATTTTAGGCCTTAAAACGTGTTTATTCACAGCAGAAAGTGTTATGAACTACATTTGGAGTTAATTCATGTTCAAGCAAGAAAGTCCGATTATTCATTTAAAACGATCGATGATCCACGACCCTAGGAAATGCCTCTGAGAGGTCTTAAATGGTCCGTTTTACAACATTGCATTTATCATCTAATTCTGACATATGGATGTGGATCATCACTTTTGGAGCTAAAATGAGCAGGTTTATAGTCATTTTCATTCTTCTAGGGAGTAAAAATACAAGATTTGTGGTAAGGGGTAAAAGTGAGTTAAAATGATCGAAATGCTCACTTTGAGGCCTTAAAATGTGTTTATTCACAGCGGAAAGTGATAGAACTAAATTTGGAGTGAATTCATGTTCAAGCGAGAAAGTCCAATTTTTCATGCAAATCTTTCGATGACCCGCAACCTGAGGAAATGCCTCTGAGATGTCCAAAATGGTCAGTTTTTTAAACATTGCATATTTCAACTAATTCTGACTTTTGGCGGTGGATCATCACTTTTGGAGCTAAAATGAGCATGTTTATAGTAATTTGCATGCTTCTAGGGAGCAAAAACACAAGATTTGGGATAGGGGTAAAAGTGAGTTCAAATGATCGAATTGCTAACTTTGAGACCTTAAAATGCATGTATTCACTGCAGGGAAGTGATATGAACTACATTTGGAGTTAATTCATGTTCAAGCGACAGAGTCTGATTTTTCATGCAAAACTTTCAATGACCCGCGACCTGAGGAAATACCTCTGAGTGGTCCAAAATGGTCCATTCTCAAACATTGCATATTTCAAGAAATTCTGACTTTTAGATGTGGATCATCACTTTTGGAGCTAAAATTAGCATGTTTATAGTCATTTTCATGGTTCTAGGGAGCAAAAACACAAGATTTAGGGTAGGGGTAAAAGTGAGTTAAAAGGATCGAATTGCTCACTTTGAGGCCTTAAAACGTGTTTATTCACAGCAGAAAGTGTTATGAACTAAATTTGGAGTTAACTCATGTTCAATCGAGAGAGTCTGAATTTTCAAGCAAAACATTCGATGACCCGCTGCTGAGGAAAAGCCTCTGAGTGGTACAAAATGGTCCGTTTTTAAACATTGCATATTTCAACTAATTCTGACTTTTGGATGTGCATCATCACTTTTGGAGCTAAAATGAGCATGTTTATAGTCATTTTCATGCTTCTAGGGAGCAAAAACACAAGATTGGGGGTAGGGGTAAAAGTGAGTTAAAATGATCGAATTGCTCACTTTGAGGCCTTAAAACATGTTTATAAACAGCGGACAGTGATATGAACTACATTTGGAGTTAATTCATGTTCAAGCAAGAAATTCCGATTTTTCATCTAAAACGATCGATGATCCGCGACCCGAGGAAATGCCTCTGAGAGGTCTTAAATGGTCCGATTTACAATATTGCATTTATCATCTAATTCTGACATATGGATGTGGATCATCACTTTTGGAGCTAAAATGAGCATGTTTATAGTCATTTTCATGCTTCTAGGGAGCAAAAACACAAGATTTGGGGTAGGGGTAAAAGTGAGTTAAAATGATCGAAATGCTCACTTTGAGGCCTTAAAATGTGTTTATTCACAGCGGAAAGTGATAGAACTACATTTGGAGTTAATTCATGTTCAAGCGAGAAAGTCCAATTTTTCATGCAAATCTTTCGATGACCCGCAACCTGAGGAAATGCCTCTGAGATGTCCAAAATGGTCAGTTTTTTAAACATTGCATATTTCAATTAATTCTGACTTTTGGAGGTGGATCATCACTTTTGGAGCTATAATGAGCATGTTTATAGTAATTTACATGCTTCTAGGGAGCAAAAACACAAGATTTGGGGTAGGGGTAAAAGTGAGTTCAAATGATCGAATTGCTGACTTTGAGACCTTAAAATGCATTTATTCACTGCGGGAAGTGATATGAACTACATTTGGAGTTAATTCATGTTCAAGCGACAGAGTCTGACTTTTCATGCAAAACTTTCAATGACCCGCGACCTGAGGAAGTACCTCTAAGTGATCCAAAATGGTCCGTTTTCAAACATTGCATATTTTAACTAATTCTGACTTTTGGATGTGGATCATCACTTTTGGAGCTAAAATGAGCATGTTTATAGTCATTTTCATGCTTCTAGGGAGCAAAAACACAAGATTGGGGGTAGAGGTAAAAGTGAGTTAAAATGATCGAATTGCTCACTTTGAGCCCTTAAAACGTGTTTATTCACAGCGGAAAGTGATAGAACTACATTTGGAGTTCATTCATGCTCAAGCGAGAGAGTCCGAATTTTCATGCAAAACTTTCGATGACCCGTGACCTGACGAAATGCCTCTGATAGGTCTTAAATGGTCCATTTTCAAATATTGCAATTTTCAGCTAATTCTGACATATGGATGTGGATCATCACTTTTGGAGCTAAAATGAGCATGTTTATAGTAATTTTCATGCTTCTAGGGAGCAAAAATTCAAGATTGGGGGTAGGGGTAAAAGTGAGTTAAAATGATCGAATTGCTCACTTTGAGGCATTAAAACGTGTTTTTTTACTGCGGGAAGTGATATGAACTACATTTGGAGGTCAAATAAAAATAGTGCAATCGTATCTTGCGAAAAAATCTAGCAAGTTCGCATTGCAATAAAAAGTCATCTCCATCTGACATCACTACAAAGCCAAGACCTTTGTTGAGGACTCCTTCCTCCTCTTGAGTCAAAATCTTATTGCTCAAATTCACTATTAGGTCGCTTCCACGCTCCTCCCTTGTAGTGGTTGATTCTGCTTGGTTTTGCTGCGCGTGTCCATTTGTTGGAGCCCTGTTGGCGGTTGGTTCCAATGGACTTGTGGTTGCCGGTTCTTTCTTCTGCCTCAATATCTTCCTGGGCCAGACCCTAAAAAAGACTGATTATTGAAGTCTTGTGGGTACATCTGAAAAGGAGCTCCTGGTGGTTGGAAATGTTGTGGCGGAAAGCCCCATGGTGAAGGAGGCCACCATTGTTGGAAATGAGGTGCTGTCTGTCCTCTCCAAGTGGCTCTTCTCCCTCGACCTCTGAACTGTTGTTTAGTTGTTTCGGGAAATTCTGAATCACTTGAACTATCTTCGGAGCTACTACCTGAGTATGTAGAACCATATCTTCTACCTTTCCTGTTGAACTCTGGGGGGGTATAGCTCTCGCTAGTGTAAGGATAAACCACCTCATGTTTAAACTTAGCCAGATCTTTCTTGAATTTCTCTATTTTGGATACAAGTATTGAATCTTTGAATTCTTTATTTAATTTATTCGATTCTTCTTGATTCTTTTTATAGAGGGTAACCGTAATAGTAGTTTTAATTTGTGCCTCCATTACTTGTATCTCAATGAGAATGTCATCAGCTATCCGTTTTGCAGTGCTGATTATCAAGATTAGCCAATCGCGCGTACAGCGCCATGCTATTAAGGACCAATCTTTTAAGAAAACTTTATCCTGAAGAAAAAGGCGGGGAGCATTCGTAACAATCAGGCCCGGAGGCGCACAATTGCCTCGCAAATACTCAGCCATTATTGCGCCATGTATCAAAGTGCGCGAGTGGGATTTCTTCAATATCAAAACCTTACTCCAATCATCAATATTAGAACCACCAGAACTAGAAATGCTATCTAATATGCTTGGTGTATTATCCAGTATAGTTTGATAAGTAGCATCGTCATATGCTAAACCACTGAACTCTGCCATTTCAGGGGAAAAAATATATATAGTGTGTGTCTACTCTTATAAAAACGTCCAAAACCTAAGCTGCAGCATGCAATCACTAACTATCTATCCTACAGGTATAGAAAAAAGTGTCTATAATCTCGGACCCGCAGCCATCAGCTGCACAAGAACATCAATTACAACTCCACAGGAGAAAGGGTCCTAGGGAAAGTTTAACGACCAGACTACAGATTTAATCCCCAATACAACTAATAACAACAACAAATAAATCTGGTGGTCTATTTAAAAGGAGCTGGTACTGAATCATAAATTAACACAACAGTGCCAACACCCTAGATACCAAAGTACATGAAATCAAATAAATGACCTTGTCGGATTTCCATCAACTACCAAGAGTGGTCAGTGTCATCATTTGGATACCCTTCCTTCCTACCACTACTCTTCTAAATCACAGAAGAGGATCATGTGGATCGGATTTCGGCCAAGTCACGAAAATCACAAAAGGAGGAAGTAAAGATAGAAAAAGTGAGACCATATATTCATTGAGTAACCGGCCTCACACCAGTATCTTCATTTAATTAGGGTGATGAAAATCTAAGTGCAGTGCATGTGAGTGAAATTAAAATTAAAAAGGATTTGGAAGAGAGAAAAAAAAAAAAAAATCCTTTTAATACAAATATCTCTTCCAATCCTACTTTAAAAATAGTGCAGAAGCAGCTTTGAACACATAGGCCGCTTACAGTGTGGTCAACTAGTTTCAGCCTAATGGGCCAATTGCCCAGGCTTTCTTCAGGACCTAAACAACAACTACTATCGCTACTGCATTTCCAATTGAGTCATAAAACATTTATGTGTATAAAGTTGTCATAAAATACGACCTTCTACATGGTCATTCTTCCGTACAAACGGAGAATTCTTCACACCTGTAACACATAAACACATAAAAACAATTGTGAAATAATAAGACAATAACACGAGCTCCCTTACATTAATTCATCTGCATGGATGACTTCATTGGTTACTTCATATACCAATAAGTAAAATTACACCGCTTTATCCTTTTTTGCTATCGGTGCACTCACCTTTCTTGTGTAAAGTCAAAACCTCACCTCACCCGGTAAATACTCAGGTATGGGAGACCCCGCCCTGTAAATAGAGGAAAGGTACTTTTAAGGGGATTTCATTCATCTATCCCTTATTTAGTATACTTTAATTTATACTTCCCAGTTCAGGAACGAACGTTTCTTCTAAAAAAGAGGACACCTATACTAACAATTTCCAAAATACAAACTACAAACTAAAGGTTCAGAACCACCTTCGCTTGACTTTTATCAACTATCTGAGTGGTACCTTGATTCTAAAATTGTCCGAAAAATGTCAATAGATGCCACTAGTTGTCTCTCGTGTTCCTGAATTCACGAGCGCACCAAAGCAAATATGGCACCCGAAACCAATCAGGCTATCTCAGTGCATGAGCTCAAAAACTCATCTTGCACACACGAACATACTACGTATGTATATGCATCTGCTCTATACCCAGTGAGGAAGACGCATGGTGTACTAAACGTACTCACAAACAGGTAAGGATATCTACTACGTATATGTATTTATCTGCTCTATACCCAGTGAGGAAGACGCATGGTGTACTAAACGTATTCACAAACAGGTAAGGATATCGATCTTTTAATCCTACCCCTACAACTGCAAATGCAGTAAAAATGACCACCACACCAGTCTCGTGGTTCTATCAAGCATACGCTAATGATATATGATGTATTCAAGAACGCTGTATGGTACAATCACGCAGTGACGACGCGGGAGAATCTAAAATCCTACCTCTCCATCGGTGCCTCAAGCTCTCCTGAGTCAGTGGGAGGTGCGTCAGTGCTTCTCAATCCTGACTATGTACGTTACGCAGGACTGCCGGCAATTGGAATTGACGTCACTCTGAACTACAGAATGATGTCATGATAACCGGAAACTGTAGTTCTTTGTTAAAAATTAAGAATTAGCGTCAGTGCTTCTCAATCCTGACTATAACGTTACGCAGGACTGCCGGCAATTAGAAATGGCGTCACTCTGAACTACAGAATGACGTCATGATAACCGGAAACTGTAGTTCTTTGTTAAAAAATAAGGAAAATTAAGGAAAATTAAATTTAAGGAAAATTAAATTCATATCGTTCCCATCCTGTCGTATACACACTTGTTTATGTCTAAATATATGACAGAACGCAAAAACTCCTTAATAAGTATATATAAAATAAGAATATGTACAAAAATTACAAGTACAATCCTTCTTTTAACTCCATGGTATCGTTACAGATAGAGTCTCTAATATTCTTTCATTGTCTGAAATCCAAACTGTCTATTCAGAAGGATACATCTACATATCTCGACATATCCATCACACTGCTAATCAAACTAAATGGTATGGATACATCACAATAAACGATCAAAACTGCTACAGAACCGAATGTAAAATCTATATGATTGATGGTTTCGACTGCCCTACTCTTATCTAAACTAGAATGTTATAAGGCAGTCCAAGGTATACCATCATTCAGGCCTTTGGTGTCACTGTGCAGTTTAAACACTCCACTTCTGTTCCTTATTAAAGAGAAATCTGGCTTTGTCAGAAACGTGAGATGGTATATATGGTTTTTCCAAGACTGTCCATGTAAATTCATCTGCCTTATGATCAAACTCAGCAAAATGCTTCGTTAATTTAGTGTTAGTTTTTTTACATCTAAATGTGCTTTTATTTTCTAGCATTCTAAGCTTAACTTTGCGAGTTGTCATCCCCACATATTGATATTTACAGGGGCACTGTATCAAATAAATCAAATTGTCGCTGTTACAATTAGAGAAAGTATTTTGCACCCAAGGTCTCTGAGTCCCAATATCAACTGTTTTTGAATTTCTTGTTTGTGGGCAAATCGCACAGGCTCCGCAAGGGAAATGGCCCTGAACCGCCGGTAAGTCCCAGAGTGTGCCTACTTTCTTTGACCCATGCTCCTTCGGTCGTGTATGCACCAATTTATCATGGAGATTATACCCTCTTTTAAAGGCGAACAAAGGCAGTGGTATTTTGTCTTTACAACTATTCAACAGTCGCCAATTTTTGCGAATACTCTTCTGGATACCATTGGTTAATGTGCTGAAAGTATTTACAAAAGTCAGGCGTCCCAAAGGTGGTTTCTTGATCTGGGGTTCCAAAAGCGCCTCTCTATGATTATTAGTGGCGCGTTTATATGCCCGTTTAATGAGTTTTTTAGGATATTTCTTCTCTTTTGGTGGGACAGATTCTGGGCATGTTGCTTATATTGTTCAGAAAAGAACAATTCCTTCTCAATCTTAAAATTGGCCAAACGGCAAATTATCCCGCAGGGCCTTCGGATGTTGACTGTCATACCTAAGGAGGGAATTCCGAGCCATTGGTTTCCGATAGAGTTCACTTGCTAAACCTGTTGGCGTGACAAAAATAGATAAATCAAGAAAAGCTATTCTGGTCTTATGAGCCTCAAGTGTAAATCTTAAAAAATTGTTCCGTGTATTTAGCCATTGATGGAACTGTGATAACGATTCAAGATCACCACGCCACACTACAAAGATGTCGTCGATATAACGCTTCCATAGCCTTATCGACTCATGGAAGGGATTATCATCATTTAGTACATGTTGTTGTTCAAAAGTGTGGACGTAAAGATTCGCCAAACTCGGCGCAAAAACACTCCCCATGCTTGTTCCAGAGATTTGGAGGTAAATCGTTTCTTCGAACTTAAAGAAATTATCTTTCATGGCCAAATGGGCCAAGGTCAAAATAAAATGGACAGGTGTAATAGAGTCCAGGTCAGTATTATTCAAAATTGAGGCAATTGTGTCCAACGTCTCATCTTGAGGAATAGACGTATATAATGATTCGACATCGAAGGAGACTAATAGGTCTCTCTCCAGGTCGAATTCCACCGTAGGTAAAAGACGCAACACATCTTTCGTATCCTGAAGATACGTCGGCATCTTTTTACTAAAGGCCTCAAGAAAAAATCTACAAAAGTAGACAATGGCTCTAGAATTGAACCTATCCCAGAAATTATGGGTCTGCCTGGCGGTGGTCGTTGGCTCTTATGTACTTTTGGTAAAGTATAAAGTACGGCATCACAGGGTGAGCAGTTTGAAGAAATGCTGTTTCCTGTGATGTGATCCACCCTTCATTGTATGCTTCTTCCACTACTTCAGTAATGGCTTTCCGGATTCTCTCTGTAGGATCTTCTTTGAGTGGACGATAAAATCTCCTATCACCCAGTTGCCTTAAACATTCGGCTTGATATGCCTCAGTTTCTAGGATCACAATTGCTCCGCCCTTGTCCGCGGGCTTAATTGTTATCTCACGATCTTCTGTGAGTGCTCGTAAGGCCACTTGTTCACCTTTAGGCAAGTTACTGTAATTTCTTCTTTTGTTAGTACATAGGGCAGTAATTTCCTCTTGCACCGTTCTCTCAAATATGAGTACTTGTGGTGGTACACTATGTAGCGGAGGATTGAAAGTGGACCGCTTCTTTAGCCCAGTATTCATCATCTCTGTTGAGGACTGTATTACACCTGTCCATTTTATTATGACCTTGGCCCATTTGGCCATGAAAGATAATTTCTTTAAGTTCGAAGAAACGATTTACCTCCAAATCTCTGGAACAAGCATGGGGAGTGTTTTTGCGCCGAGTTTGGTGAATCTTTACGTCCACACTTTTGAACAACAACATGTACTAAATGATGATAATCCCTTCCATGAGTCGATAAGACTATGGAAGCGTTATATCGACGACATCTTTGTAGTGTGGCGTGGTGATCTTGAATCGTTATCACAGTTCCATCAATGGCTAAATATCCCGGAACAATTTTTTAAGATTTACACTTGAGGCTCATAAGACCAGAATAGCTTTTCTTGATTTATCTATTTTTGTCACGCCAACAGGTTTAGCAAGTGAACTCTATCGGAAACCAATGGCTCGGAATTCCCTCCTTAGGTATGACAGTCAACATCCGAAGGCCCTGCGGGATAATTTGCCGTTTGGCCAATTTTTAAGATTGAGAAGGAATTGTTCTTTTTCTGAACAATATAAGCAACATGCCCAGAATCTGTCCCACCAATTGATAGAGAAGAAATATCCTAAAAAACTCATTAAACGGGCATATAAACGCGCCACTAATAATCATAGAGAGGCGCTTTTGGAACCCCAGATCAAGAAACCACCTTTGGGACGCCTGACTTTTGTAAATACTTTCAGCACATTAACCAATGGTATCCAGAAGAGTATTCGCAAAAATTGGCGACTGTTGAATAGTTGTAAAGACAAAATACCACTGCCTTTGTTCGCCTTTAAAAGAGGGTATAATCTCCGTGATAAATTGGTGCATACACGACCGAAGGAGCATGGGTCAAAGAAAGTAGGCACACTCTGGGACTTACCGGCGGTTCAGGGCAATTTCCCTTGCGGAGCCTGTGCGATTTGCCCACAAACAAGAAATTCAAAAACAGTTGATATTGGGACTCAGAGACCTTGGGTGCAAAATACTTTCTCTAATTGTAACAGCGACAATTTGATTTATTTGATACAGTGCCCCTGTAAATATCAATATGTGGGGATGACAACTCGCAAAGTTAAGCTTAGAATGCTAGAACATAAAGTACATTTAGATGTAGAAAAACTAACACTAAATTAACGAAGCATTTTGCTGAGTTTGATCATAAGGCAGATGAATTTACATGGACAGTCTTGGAAAAACCATATATACCATCTCACGTTTCTGACAAAGCCAGATTTCTCTTTAATAAGGAACAGAAGTGGGTGTTTAAACTGCACAGTGACACCAAAGGCCTGAATGATGGTATACCTTGGACTGCCTTATAACATTCTAGTTTAGATAAGAGTAGGGCAGTCGAAACCATCAATCATATAGATTTTACATTCGGTTCTGTAGCAGTTTTGATCGTTTATTGTGATGTATCCATACCATTTAGTTTGATTAGCAGTGTGATGGATATGTCGAGATATGTAGATGTATCCTTCTGAATAGACCGTTTGGATTTCAGACAATGAAAGAATATTAGAGACTCTATCTGTAACGATACCATGGAGTTAAAAGAAGGATTGTACTTGTAATTTTTGTACATATTCTTATTTTATATATACTTATTAAGGAGTTTTTGCGTTCTGTCATATATTTAGACATAAACAAGTGTGTATACGACAGGATGGGAACGATATGAATTTAATTTTCCTTAAATTTAATTTTCCTTAATTTTCCTTATTTTTTAACAAAGAACTACAGTTTCCGGTTATCATGACGTCATTCTGTAGTTCAGAGTGACGCCATTTCTAATTGCCGGCAGTCCTGCGTAACGTTATAGTCAGGATTGAGAAGCACTGACGCTAATTCTTAATTTTTAACAAAGAACTACAGTTTCCGGTTATCATGACATCATTCTGTAGTTCAGAGTGACGTCAATTCCAATTGCCGGCAGTCCTGCGTAACGTACATAGTCAGGATTGAGAAGCACTGACGCACCTCCCACTGACTCAGGAGAGCTTGAGGCACCGACGGAGAGGTAGGATTTTAGATTCTCCCGCGTCGCCACTGCGTGATTGTACCATACAGCGTTCTTGAATACATCATATATCATTAGCGTATGCTTGATAGAACCACGAGACTGGTGTGGTGGTCATTTTTACCGCATTTGCAGTTGTAGGGGTAGGATTAAAAGATCGATATCCTTACCTGTTTGTGAATACGTTTAGTACACCATGCGTCTTCCTCACTGGGTATAGAGCAGATGCATACATATACGTAGTAGATATCCTTACCTGTTTGTGAGTACGTTTAGTACACCATGCGTCTTCCTCACTGGGTATAGAGCAGATGCATATACATACGTAGTATGTTCGTGTGTGCAAGATGAGTTTTTGAGCTCATGCACTGAGATAGCCTGATTGGTTTCGGGTGCCATATTTGCTTTGGTGCGCTCGTGAATTCAGGAACACGAGAGACAACTAGTGGCATCTATTGACATTTTTCGGACAATTTTAGAATCAAGGTACCACTCAGATAGTTGATAAAAGTCAAGCGAAGGTGGTTCTGAACCTTTAGTTTGTAGTTTGTATTTTGGAAATTGTTAGTATAGGTGTCCTCTTTTTTAGAAGAAACGTTCGTTCCTGAACTGGGAAGTATAAATTAAAGTATACTAAATAAGGGATAGATGAATGAAATCCCCTTAAAAGTACCTTTCCTCTATTTACAGGGCGGGGTCTCCCATACCTGAGTATTTACCGGGTGAGGTGAGGTTTTGACTTTACACAAGAAAGGTGAGTGCACCGATAGCAAAAAAGGATAAAGCGGTGTAATTTTACTTATTGGTATATGAAGTAACCAATGAAGTCATCCATGCAGATGAATTAATGTAAGGGAGCTCGTGTTATTGTCTTATTATTTCACAATTGTTTTTATGTGTTTATGTGTTACAGGTGTGAAGAATTCTCCGTTTGTACGGAAGAATGACCATGTAGAAGGTCGTATTTTATGACAACTTTATACACATAAATGTTTTATGACTCAATTGGAAATGCAGTAGCGATAGTAGTTGTTGTTTAGGTCCTGAAGAAAGCCTGGGCAATTGGCCCATTAGGCTGAAACTAGTTGACCACACTGTAAGCGGCCTATGTGTTCAAAGCTGCTTCTGCACTATTTTTAAAGTAGGATTGGAAGAGATATTTGTATTAAAAGGTTTTTTTTTTTTTCTCTCTTCCAAATCCTTTTTTAATTTTAATTTCACTCACATGCACTGCACTTAGATTTTCATCACCCTAATTAAATGAAGATACTGGTGTGAGGCCGGTTACTCAATGAATATATGGTCTCACTTTTTCTATCTTTACTTCCTCCTTTTGTGATTTTCGTGACTTGGCCGAAATCCGATCCACATGATCCTCTTCTGTGATTTAGAAGAGTAGTGGTAGGAAGGAAGGGTATCCAAATGATGACACTGACCACTCTTGGTAGTTGATGGAAATCCGACAAGGTCATTTATTTGATTTCATGTACTTTGGTATCTAGGGTGTTGGCACTGTTGTGTTAATTTATGATTCAGTACCGGCTCCTTTTAAATAGACCACCAGATTTATTTGTTGTTGTTATTAGTTGTATTGGGGATTAAATCTGTAGTCTGGTCGTTAAACTTTCCCTAGGACCCTTTCTCCTGTGGAGTTGTAATTGCTGTTTTCAAATATAGCATTTTTCAACTAATTCTGACATATGGATGTGGATCATCACTTTTGGAGCTAAAATGAGCATGTTTATAGTCATTTTCATGCTTCTAGGGAGAAAGAACACAAGATTGGGGGTAGGGGTAAAAATGAGTTCAAATGATCGAATTGCTCACTTTGAGGCCTTAAAACTTGTTTATTCAAAGCGGAAAGTGTTATGAACTACATTTGGAGTTAATTCATGTTCAAGCGAGAAATTCCGATTTTTCATGCAAAACTTTCGATGACCCGCGACCTGAGGAAATGCCTCCGAGTGGTCCAAAATGGTCCATTTTCAAACATTGCATATTTCACTCTCCGCTGTGAATAAACAAGTTTTAAGGCCTCAAAGTGAGCAATTCTATCCTTTTAACTCACTTTTACCCCTACCCCAAATCTTGTGTTTTTGCTCCCTAGAAGCATGAAAATTACTATAAACATGCTCATTTTAGCTCCAAAAGTGATTATCCACATCCATATGTCAGATTTAGATGAAAAATGCAATATTTGAAAACGGACCATTTAAGACCTCTCAGAGGCATATCCTCGGGTCGCGGGTCATCGATCGTTTTAGATGAAAAATCGGACTCTCTTGCTTGAACATCAGTTAACTCCAAATGTATGTTCATATCACTTTCCGCTGCGAATAAACATGTTTTAAGGCCTCAAAGTGAGCAATTCGATCATTTTAACTCACTTTTACCCCTACCCCAATCTTGTGTTTTTGCTCCCTAGAAGCATGAAAATGACTATAGATATGCTCATTTTAGCTCCGAACGTGATGATCCACATCCATATGTCAGATTTAGATGAAAAATTAAATATTTGAAAGTGGACCATTTAAGACCTCTCAGAGGCATTTCGTCAGGTCACCGAAAGTTTTGCATGAAAAATCGGACTCTCTCGCTTGAACATGAATTAACTCCAAATGTAGTTCTATCACTTTCCGCTATGAATAAACACGTTTTAAGGGCTCAAAGTGAGCAATTCGATCATTTTAACTCACTTTTACCTCTACCCCCAATCTTGTGTTTTGCTCCCTAGAAGCATGAAAATGATGATGATATGGAGCTTAGTAAGCGCTCGAATGCCGAGGCGTCTTGGCGCTGATGAGTGTAGTCAGAAGCAGGGGCTGAGCTAGATCTACTCGGGTGTAAACAGCCGGGTTTTCAAGGCTTTCCTAAAAGATAAAAGGTTGGGTTGTAGTCTCAGTGCCGCTGGCAGGTTATTCCACAGTTTTGCCGCACAGCTGGACAGGGATCGACCACCCCATCTGGCCCTTCGGAACTTGGGAGTACAGATCAGGTCAAGACTGGCCGATCGTAGGTTTCGAGAAGGAATATAGGGCCTGAACATTTCCTGACAATCATCTGAGCCCCCCGTATTGTGCCTGTGGACCAGGCAGAGTACCTTAAATTCAATTCTCTGCCTCACAGGGAGCCAATGTAGTGCTCTTATTCCATGTGACGTAGGGTGACCCTTAGGGAGCTTTAGAATTAATCGTGCTGCCGCATTCTGCAACGATTGCAATTTGCTGATCTGATGTTTATCAACACCCAAAAACATCACATTGCAATAGTCCAATTTGGACAGAAAAAGGGCCACCATTACCGTCTTTTGTAGTTTGGGGGGATGAAAGGGAAGATTTTGCGAAGGGTCTTTAACGGGAAAAAACTGGCAGACGTTAAACTGTTGACCTGTGCTAACATGTTAAGTTTATCATCGAAAATAATTCCGAGATTCCTGACCTTCCTAACAGGATGCAGGCATTCCCCAGCCTCTGGCGGCCACCAGGACTTGTTCCATAAGGATGACGTCCCGTTTGCGAACTCGATCACTTCAGTCTTTCCTGTGTTTATCTTCAAAAATCTCAGACTCATCCAATTCATGATGTCCTTTAGGCAGGAGTGAAAACTGGCAGCTGTTATCTCAGGCCTATCTGACAGGGATATCACCAATTGAGAGTCGTCGGCATACGACACAAATGTGAAACCATGTTTCCTAACCAGTGTTGCTAGTGGTTTCACATAGACGTTAAACAACGTCGGGGACAGAGCTGACCCCTGCGGAACACCACAGGGCAGATTAAAACTGTCCGATTCTAAGCCGTCCCACCTCAAACTCTGTTTCCTGTCCTGTAAAAAGGAGGAAAGGAGGGCCAGAGCCGAATCCTCAATTCCTACCTCCCGTAGTCGCCGCACCAACACCGTGTGATTCACGGTGTCGAATGCGGCCGACAAATCGAGGAGAACGAGAATTGCCCTGCCCCCACCATCCACCACTCTCCGAATCCCCTCAGAGACCACAATCAGGGCGGACTCAGTAGAGTGTCTTGGCCGAAAACCGTGTTGAGTGGGATCCAATAGCCCGTTGGTCTCTAAATATTCTGTCAGTGTCTTGTTGACAGATTTTTCAAGGACTTTAGCTACAAATGGTAGACCCGAGATCGGACGATAGTTTTTAAGTTCAGTAGGCTCTAATGTGATCTTCTTCAAAATTGGCCTAAAACATGTGGTCTTCCAGGCCGTGGGGTAGATCCCTGATGCCAGGACTTGGTTGATCAGGGGGGTGAGAGTCTCACTGATCCTCTCGACGGCCAGATGCATAATAGCAGGAGGGCAGGGATCATTCGGAGATCCAGATTTAATCGATTTTAAAAGGTTAGTTACATCCTCAGCAAGAAGGGGTCTAAAACAAGTTAACTTAGACTGCGCTGTCTCTACCGTGGAGGGAGATTGGTAGTTGGCAGCCTGAACATTTAAAGAATTAGCAAGGCTGTCATATATCACTTGCACCTCGTTCTGGAAAAAGGCAGCCAACTGGCTACAGAAAGCCTGATCAGGTTTAAACGAGTTCACCTTTTGTGGTTTAGTTAAAAAGGTCACAGATTTAAAAAGTTCTTTGGCTGAGTTTCCTGACTCTTGAATCTTAGCTGTAAAGTGTAGTCGTTTGGCTTCCAGACTGGCCTCCTTGTACTGTTTGAGAGCCTCGTTGTAAGCATCTTTGCTCTGTCTACTGTAATCTACTCTCCAGAGACGCTCAAACCTCCTGCATTCCACCTTTAGCCCTTTAAGTTCAGGGCCATACCAAGGTGTCACCACCGGACGCCTCTTAGAATTCCAGTATGTTCAGGGGCAACGCAGTTAGCCGCATTCAAGATCCACTCGTTGAACTGGGAGGACGCAACCTCATTGTCGCTGTCTAATATCGGGGGGGAAATATTAAGAGCATCCTGTAGGTCCCTACTTTTTACCTTGTTCCAACGTCGGAACGTCACCCTGGTAGTTTTAGGGCGAGAGCAGTTCTTTAGGGCCCTGGCTCTAGCCTCAAAAAAGACTGCCTTGTGGTCTGTCCAGGGAAGTGACTCCACTCTTACAAATCTAATGTCGGGATTATTAGAGAAAAGCCCGTCCAAAATATGCCCCCCTTGATGTGTAGGCTCGGACACTAACTGGCCCAAGCCATACGCCTCCAGATGGTCTAGGAGTCTAGCAGTCTCAAAGTTTGTACCCAGTTCCAAATGATAGTTGAAGTCTCCAAGTATAGTAAAGAATTCAAAGTCTGTGAAAGTTTCCATATAGGTCAAGAGAGCCTGCGAAAACATAGCTCTGGGGCCCGGCGATCGATAGACCAATAGGCCCTGAAACTTAAAGGAGTCTTTGAGCCTGACGCAGAAATACATAGCTTCCGATGGGAGGTCCCCCACTACCTCCACTTGAACCTTCAGGAAATCCTTATAGATAATAGCTATGCCCCCCCCTCTCTTTCCTTGTCTATCTTGATTACATAGTGCATAGCCAGATGGCAAGGCAGCATTCCAATCTGGGACAGAGGTGTCATCTGTCCAAGTCTATGTGAGAAAGACTATATCGGGGTTATGAGCGTTCAATAAGATTTCTAGTTCGTGTTTGTGCTTAACAACCGAGCGTGTGTTGAGGAGTATACAGTGGAGGCTCTTTCCTCATGTTTCAACAGCGCCTATTGTCGGCCCTTGATCTCCAGAAGTAGAAACTGTATAACCCTCCGCAAAAGATCCCACCCGCCTTCCCCCCTCCACTCCGCTAACTCCCCCCGTCTGTGTGCCATTAATAGCAAAGCCACCCCCTACCTGGTAGAAGCAGTGTGTGCAGGGGGGTGCTACCGCCTTACCCCCCAGGCTGAAAGTGTTGCAATCCTTGCAGCATATACCCCGAAGCTTCAACAAAGCCTCTCTGGTGTAGGCATGGACCCTAAAACGACCAGGGGTCCTGGCGCTGGGCGCGCTCCGGGCATCGACGGGCACAGACGGGCTTGCCTTTGGCGCGCCCGTCTGCGCCAAAGGCTATAAACATGCTCATTTTAGCTCCAAAAGTGATGATCCACATCCAAAAGTCAGAATTAGTTAAAATATGCAATGTTTGAAAACGGACCATTTTGGATCACTCAGAGGTATTTCCTCAGGTCGCGGGTCATTGAAAGTTTTGCATGAAAAATCAGACTCTGTCGCTTGAACATGAATTAACTCCAAATGTAGTTCATATCACTTTCCGCTGTGAATAAACACGTTTTTAGGGCTCAAAGTGAGCAATTAGATACTTTTAACTCACTTTTACCCCTACCCCAAATCTTTTGTTTTTGCTCCCTAGAAGCATGAAAATTACTATAAACATGTTCATTATAGCTCCAAAAGTGATGATCCACCTCCAAAAGTCAGAATTAGTTGAAATATGCAATGTTTAAAAAACTGACCATTTTGGACATCTCAGAGGCATTTCCTCAGGTCGCGGGTCATCGAAAGATTTAGATGAAAAATTGGACTCTCTTGCTTGAACATGAATTAACTCCAAATGTAGTTCATATCACTTTCCGCTGTGAATAAGCATGTTTTAAGGACTCAAAGTGAGCAATTCGATCATTTTAACTCACTTTTACCCTGTTGCAAAGTCATCCTGTGCCCTGGGCACCCCCCAACTTTTTGCTGACTGGTACTGGTGGTAACTGACTCTGACTGACCCTGGGCTCTGTCTAACCAGGCCCAGGGCCAGTGCCAAGCTGAAAGGAACACATTAGAGTACAGTTAAGACACCCAACATACACTAGGGTACACTATGGTATGGTGGGGTACCCCTGTAATTGGCATGACCTACCCCATAAGCCCCTAGTATATAATAGGGCAGGGGATTGAAACTACCTAGAAGTCCCCAGTATCCTGAGGCATGGCAGTTTAGAGGCCAGCAGCTTTTCTGCACTTGCATGTGTGCACTGCTGAAGCCTGGGGTCAGTTTAAAAGCAGCCCTGGGTGCCAGGACTGCTTTTAAAAAGCAAATTGTGCCCAAATTCGACTTTGGGGCACTTAAAAATGGATAACCTACAATGTTTTGGCATATTGGGGACCCCCAGGGTCTCCCCTAGGTATCCCAGGGTTGGGGGTCAGGTATCTATAAGGTAGACCCTTATAAAATGAGTTTTTATATGCCTGGGTAAAGTGAAATTTCACATTTCACTCCCCCATTGTGGTAAAGTGCTGCCCAAATTCGACTTTGAGGCTAGGAGCACAGTGAAGTGAGGATCTGCAATATTTTTACAGATTCAGAACCCCTAAAGTCTCCCCTAGTTGCACAGGGGTTGGGGGTCCAGTAGATATTAGGGAAATACTTATAAAATATGTTTTTATAAGCCCTGGTGCTAGAAAACTGGCCCAAGTAAATTTTCCCATTGCAAATCCCCAGTTACATAGGCTAACATTGCAGGAAGTTATTAAATAATAACTCCTGATAGAAAGGAGATAGAGCTACCATTCAAAGACATCTCGGAATGGTAATGCTAGATCCAACAATATTATATTGTTGAATTTCTCCTAAAGTGTACATACAAGAAGTTATAAGACTTTCTTGTTTGTAAGTCCAAATTCAGCCTTCCAGTTCTCTGCCCTGATTGGTCAGAGTTAAGTGGATTAGCCAGGCTGCTTTGAAGAGGTGATAAAGATCCCCTGGGGTTACCAACTGTCCTGGGAGGGCAGTGTGCTGGTCTATAGTAATGCCAGGCCAGGGGGTGGAGTCGTAAACCATGTTCTTCAAAGGCAGAGGGGAGGCCTGGGTTTCAGTATCACTCTTACACTCTTGACCCAGAGTCAGGGCTAGGCTTAAGGAAGGTATGTTGCAGATGGTAGGGGAGAGTCCATGGAGATAAGCCATCCCAGGGGGTGTGTTTAGCCAGCTCTTGCCTCTCTGCTGGAAATTCAGCCGTTATGGATTTGGAAGATTTGATGCACTCTGGGACAAAATGATGCCACACTCTACAGGAAGTGGTCATCACCTTGAGGAGTCACCCTGCTCTCATTGGTCAAGAATGACCTGCTGCTTGACCCAGAGAATTTTGAATAAGTATCTGAGAGGGGCAGAGCCCTCCAGATATGCTGCTTGAAACTTACTGAAGCAAGAAGTGCCCTGCTGAGAAGTTTTGCTGTGCAAAGATTTCTAAGGCCTGACCTCTGAAGACTGCACCAACTGAAACTACAGCCCTGTGGATTACCTTGCTGCAAAAGGACTAAAGAGTGGACTCCCTGCAAGCTACAGGTTAACAGAGCTCACCTGGACATCCCCACAAAGAATTCCCAGCCTGGAGTACCAGTGGATTTGTAAGGGTTTTGTTCAAGTGGATTGCGGAACTGAAGTTTCACACTTTCAAGGACCCTCTTGGAGATTCCAGAACCTTGCATTGTGTGTTGGATACTTTGGGACCCGCAAGCAGAACTTCAGGAAGGGGTTCTAACTGGACCCCGCCTGCTGGAGAAGGCGCCCAACATTGGTGAGATTCTCCAGAACAATTTTAAAGGTGTCCTTGTTAGAGAAAACGAAATGACTAAAAGGGGCACTGTTGGTTTCTAAGCACTAGAAAGTGACTAATCTTTAAAAATTCATATCTCTGGTTCCCTACCGTGGATTTTTTCATTTTGGTGTCATTTAAAAGATAAAAATATTACCTATTTTTATAAATTGGTGTGGGATTTTTATTTTGTGTGGTGTCTTAATTATTTATTGAAATGGTGTTTTTAAATGCTTTACATACCTGTCTTTGAAGTTAAGCCTGTCTGCTCGCAGCCACGTTACCAAGGGTTGAGCATAGGAATAATTTTCTAAGACCTATGCTGAGTCCTATCATGTGTTAGTGGCCTTATTGCCAGTGGCAGAACTACATTTGCCCCTACCAATAACCCACTTTCCAACATACCCCTACCCCCAATGTTGTGTTTTTCCTCCCTAGAAGCATGAAAATGACTATAAACATGCTCATTTTAGCTCCAAAAGTGATGATCCACATCCAAAAGTCATAATTAGTTGAAATATGCAATGTTTAAAAACGGACCATTTTGTACCACTCAGAGGCATTTCCTCAGGAGCGGGGCATCGAATGTTTTGCATGAAAATTTGGACTCTCTCGATTGAACATGAATTAACTCCAAATTTAGTTCATAACACTTTCCGCTGTGAATAAACACGTTTTAAGGCCTCAAAATGAGCAATTCGATCCTTTTAACTCACTTTTACCCCAACCCCAAATCTTGTGTTTTTGCTCCCTAGAAGCATGAAAATGACTATAAACATGCTCATTTTAGCTCCAAAAGTGATGATCCACATCTAAAAGTCAGAATTTCTTGAAATATGCAATGTTTGAGAATGGACCATTTTGGACCACTCAGAGGCATTTCCTCAGGTCGCGGGTCATCGAACGTTTTGCATGAAAAATCGGACTCTCTCGCTTGAACATGAAGTAACTCCAAATGTAGTTCTATCACTTTACGCTGTGAATAAACACGTTTTAAGGCCTCAAAGTGAGCAATTCGATCATTTTAACTCACTTTTACCCCTACCCCCAATCTTGTATTTTTGCTCCCTAGAAGTATGAAAATGACTATAAACATGCTCATTTTAGCTCCAAAAGTGATGATCCACATCCAAATGTCAGAATTAGATAAAATATGCAATATTTGAAAACAGACATTTTTAGACTTCTCAGAGGCATTTTGTTAGTTCTCGGGACATCGCTCGTTTTGCATGAAAAATCTGACTCTCTTGCTTGAACATGAATTACCTCCAAATGTAGTTCACATCACTTCCCACAGTGAGTAAACACGTTTTAAGGCCTCAAAGTGAGCAATTCGATCATTTTAACTTATTTTTACCCCTATCCCAAAATCTTGTGTTTTTGCTCCCTAGAAGCATGAAAATGACTATAAACATTCTCATTTTAGCTCCAAAAGTGATGATCCACATCCATATGTCAGATTTAGATGAAAAATGCAATATTTGAAAATGGACCATTTAAGACCTCTCAGAGGCATCTCCTCGGGTCGCGGGTCATCGATCGTTTTAGATGAAAAATCGGACTCTCTCGCTTGAACATGAATTAACTCCAAATGCAGTTCATAACACTTTCCGCTGCGAATAAACACGTTTTAAGGCCTCAAAGTGAGCAATTCGATCCTTTTAACTCACTTTTACCCCTATCCCAAATCTTGTGTTTTTGCTCCCTAGAACCATGAAGATGACTATTAACATGCTCATTTTAGCTCCAAAGGTGACGATCCACATCCAAAAGTCAGAATTAGTTGAAATATGCAATGTTTGAAAAAGGACCTTTTTGGATCACTCAGAGGCGTTTCCTCAGATCGCGGGTGTAGGAAGGTGGAATCTGACTATATGGTTGCCCCCACTTGTTTTATGGTGTTTTGCTGGTTTATGACTTAGTTGGACTGGGATCCTGCTATTCAGGGCCCCAGTCTATCTGCTTTCTCTGTAAAAAGGTTTCCATGTGCCTTAGGCACATCTCTGATTGGAATCTGGAGTGCCCTTATAAGTCCCTAGTATATGGTATACTATGTACCAAGGGCATAGGTACCTCAGAGGCCTACCAGGGGCTGCAGCATGTATTATGCCACCCCTGGAAGGCCATCCAAACTGACACCACAGGTCTGCTACTGCAGCCTGGGTAGGTGGTGCATGCACCTCTTACTGTGATATAGGTTACCTATATCACTAAATACATACACACATATAAACCTATAAGTCACTCCTAAGGCAGGCCTTATCAATCCTAAAGGCAGAGTGCATGGTTCCTATGTGAGAGGGTGCCCCTGCATGAGCAGGGCCCCTCTGCAGCGTTCGGAGACCATCTCTGATGCTGTTTGTAGTGCAGCCTGACCATATACTCTTAAGCGCATTATATCCTCGCGGTAAAATGCTAACTTTGGAATGGCTGCACCTAAACATGTCGTGTTTGGTGTCAAACATCTTGGAATACTACCCCCCCGCCAATTCTGGCGGCGGGGGTAGCATTCCACCCTTCTAGAGGGAAAGACATGTTAACTCTGACTAACCCGGTAACTTCTCTCCAAAGCCCTGGCATCACAAAATGGATGCTGCTGCCACAGACACGAGTCTGGCCTCCTGCTGCTGGACGAAACTCCGGCAGGGGAGGCCTGGACAATAGGTTTCCTGTCCCAGGGAGGTGTGACCACCTCCCCAGACAGGATAGTGTGTATTGGGGCTGGGCGGGAGCACCATCTGTGTGCTTTGAAGTCCTGCACTGGGGGCACATTTGGTGTCCCTGTGCATACCCCAGTTCAAACCGGATCAGGGGCTCCCAGCCCCTGCTTTGGCGCGAACTGGACAAAGGAAAAGGGGTGTAGCCCCCCCTCTGCCCTGACCCACCCATAGGTGGGGCCACAGAGTAGTCCAACCCCTATCTTTAGTATAAAGATAGGAACCCAGTCCTTAGGACTTTAGATTATCCCTGGACGAAACTCTGAAACTGAATCCTGGACCTTCGACGCTCTACTCACGATTAGAGGACAGAAGAATCTCCCTTGGGGTCAAGGAGTGACTCCCCTGCTTGGCAGGCACCAAAGAAGCATCTGTCCGGTTCGCATTTCTGAAGCTCCTGTCGGACGCCGAAGTCATCGTATCACCAGAGTTGGATTCTCAGACTTCCCCGAGGCTACCCTGAGTCCCCAGCAAAGCTGAGGCCCGTGGCTATCGTGGGTGACTTGAGACCGTGACCCCTGGACACCGAGCACATTTGCAAGTGCATCATCTTCTGGGTCTCCCAAGAAGTCGTGCTTTGGGCTCCGAGTAGCCCTAGCCTCCAGCACCACCTGCACCGAAGAGCACTGGCCCACACTCCACGAGTGTCCTGTAAGCCAGCTCCACGTGCGGCGTCACGAGGCTCCTTCGCGGTCACTAGCCCGTTGGCTAGTAGCCCTTAACGAAGGCCAATCCTTTTCTACCTTGGGATCCTGGTTGCTCCAGGCCTGCCCTCACTTACCCTCGCTGGGTGAGTTCCACAGATCTTGCTGGTCTGCACCATCGACGATCTACATCTTCACCGAGACTTGCCGTTCTCAAGGCTTGTTGGGTCCAATCCGGTCGCCGACACCTCAGCACTCGACAAACATTGTGTACCAGCCCGAATCCTGCTCCTGGTTGCCGATAACGCCTCCTGGACCTCATGGCTGAAGAGTCAAGACGACCGTCAACGCACCTGAAGCACTCAACATCGGTGGGCATCTGTCCATCGCCTTCCTGGTCACTGGCTAGTGACCCAGACTCTGTCCCCTCTGCTTTCAGGTTCTTCAGAACTCCGATCCACTCTTGGATCCACCCGGACACTTTTCTCTTGGCCGCCAGCAGCACTTTGCAGCAGATCGCCATTCGAATCGACGACGAAACCCGACCCCGAAAGGCACCTATGCACCCGGCTTCCCTGGGTGAGGTAACACGAGTACTCCGGTGCTCCCATGGGTAGAGACTCTTCAAAGTCCTAGAGCTCAAAGGGTTTTGTCCTAGTCCTCTTTTAAGTGTCCCTTTTCTCTAATTTCCCGATCCCGACTTTCTCCATAGAAGTCAACGGCGTATCGCGGTTGTGTGTTTACACTGCACGCGTCTCCCGTGGGTCCCCTGTGTCACTACCTTGGGTGGTTCCTTGTGGTCCAAGCACTTCTAGAGGCTCTAGGCCTAGTGTCTAGTTCAGTCGTGGTTCGCATACCACTTTATTGGTATATGGTTTGGTACGCCCCTGGGGCCCAAACGTGTATTTGTGCTATTACTGTGATTTAATAACTTCTAACTTATGTACTTGAACTCTAGCCTCATAAAGAGACTAGAGGGGTGTGTTTAGCAATAAATACATATATTTTGAATATATACCTGGTGTGGTGCTCTTTCATTTGATCACTCAAGAGATTATAGACTGGTAAAACAAGCTGCTTTACATTCCTTCAAGACTTAGCCTGAAGGCTGCTCTCCATAGCTACCACTAGGATAGCTTTCAATAAGGTTGTCTTTAACCTGTCTCCAATAAGGGGTTGTTTGGACTGGTGCAAGGTGCCCACTATAATTAGTGGACAGCATATGCCAGGCCAACTTCTCACAGCGGGTCATTGAAAGTTTTGCATGAAAAATTGGACTCTCTCCCTTGAACATGGTTTAACTCCAAATGCAGTTCATAACACTTTCCGCTTTGAATAAACACGTTTTAAGGTCTCAAAGTGAGCAATTCGATCATTTTAACTCACTTTTACCCCTACCCCAAATCTTGTGTTTTTGCTCCCTAGAAGCATGAAAATGACTATAAACATTCTCATTTTAGCTCCAAAAGTGATAATCCACATCCATATGTCAGATTTAGATAAAAAATGCAATATTTGAAAACGGACCATTTAAGACCTCTCAGAGGCATCTCCTCGGGTCGCGGGTCATCGATCGTTTTATATGAAAAATCGGACTCTCTTGCTTGAACATCAATTAACTCCAAACGCAGTTCATAATACTTTACGCTGTGAATAAACATGTTTTAAGGCCTCAAAGTGAGCAATTCGATCATTTTAACTCACTTTTACCCCTACCCCCAATCTTGTGTTTTGCTCCCTAAAAGCATGAAAATGACTATAGACATGCTCATTTTAGCTCCAAAAGTGATGATCCACATCCATATGTCAGATTTAGATGAAAAATGAAATATTTGAAAGTGGACCATTTAAGACCTCTCAGAGGCATTTCGTCAGGTCACGGGTCATCGAAAGTTTTGCATGAAAAATCGGACTCTCTCGCTTGAGCATGAATTAACTCCAAATGTAGTTCTATCACTTTCCGCTGTGAATAAACACGTTTTAAGGGCTCAAAGTGAGCAATTCGATCATTTTAACTCACTTTTACCTCTACCCCCAATCTTGTGTTTTTGCTCCCTAGAAGCATGAAAATGACTATAAACATGCTCATTTTAGCTCCAAAAGTGATGATCCACATCCAAAAGTCAGAATTAGTTAAAATATGCAATGTTTGAAAACGGACCATTTTGGATCACTCAGAGGTATTTCCTCAAGTCGCGGGTCATTGAAAGTTTTGCATGAATAATCAGACTCTGTCGCTTGAACATGAATTAACTCCAAATGTAGTTCATATCACTTCCCGCAGTGAATAAATGCATTTTAAGGTCTCAAAGTCAGCAATTCGATCATTTAAACTCACTTTTACCCCTATCCCAAATCTTGTGTTTTTGCTCCGTAGAAGCATGCAAATTACTATAAACATGCTCATTTTAGCTCCAAAAGTGATGATCCACCTCCAAAAGTCAGAATTAGTTGAAATATGCAATGTTTAAAAAACTGACCATTTTGGACATCTCAGAGGCATTTCCTCAGGTCGCGGGTCATCGAAAGATTTGCATGAAAAATTGGACTCTCTCGCTTGAACATGAATTAACTCCAAATGTAGTTCTATCACTTTCCGCTGTGAATAAACACATTTTAAGGCCACAAAGTGAGCATTTCGATCATTTTAACTCACTTTTACCCCTACCCAAATCTTGTGATTTTTCTCCCTAGAAGCATGAAAATGACTATAAACATGCTCATTTTAGCTCCAAAAGTGATGATCCACATCCATATGTCAGATTTAGATGATAAATGCAATATTGTAAAACGGACCATTTAAGACCTCTTAGAGGCATTTCCTCGGGTCGCGGATCATCGATCGTTTTAGATGAAAAATCGGAGTTTCGTGCTTGAACATGAATTAACTCCAAATGTAGTTCATATCACTTTCCGCTGTGTATAAACATGTTTTAAGGCCTCAAAGTGAGCAATTCGATCATTTTAACTCACTTTTACCCCTACCCCCAATCTTGTGTTTTTGCTCCCTAGAAGCATGAAAATGACTATAAATATGCTCATTTTAGCTCCAAAAGTGATGATCCACATCCAAAAGTCAGAATTAGTTGAAATATGCAATGTTTAAAAACGGACCATTTTGTACCACTCAGAGGCTTTTCCTCAGGAGCGGGTCATTGAATATTTTGCATGAAAATTCGGACTCTCTCGATTGAACATGAATTAACTCCAAATTTACTTCATAACACTTTCCGCTGTGAATAAACACGTTTTAAGGCCTCAAAGTGAGCAATTCGATCCTTTTAACTCACTTTTACCCCTACCCCAAATCTTGTGTTTTTGCTCCCTAGAACCATGAAAATGACTATAAACATGCTAATTTTAGCTCCAAAAGTGATGATCCACATCTAAAAGTCAGAGGGCCATATTAGCAAAAACAGGCGATAAATATCGCAAATGCCATTTAGCGCCAATTCCATTAACGCCGCCGATCGCCAGATTTTATCGCCAGCTATGCGACGTATTAGCAACACGTCGCTAAGCGTCGTTAGCAACAATCACCAGCGGAAAGGGAGGGCGATAAAATCTCCGTGACGGCGAAAAAAAACAGCACGTCAACGTGAAAAAAACAGCGATGAGCCAATCAGCGATAATTACCGCTCGCAAATAGGCACCAGTCTTGATTTTTGCGCGCTGAGCGCGAGAAAAGATATAAAAAACGCCCGCGAAGCTGGAAGAATTAAAAAAAAAAAAATGGAACACCCTTGTGGAGACATGGAGCAAGCGGGGACCAGTGCAGAGGCCAGGAACAACACCACCAACACCCAGGAGGGCCAGGCAGAGACCCATGTCAAGGCCAAGAGGAAGAGGAACCCCAAGTTCAGTCCAATGGAGAACCAGGTCCTGGTTGAAGAGGTGACCCAACATCAACAGGAACTCTTTGTGAGTTCCACTGTGACAATGGCAAGGAAAAAAGAGATATGGCAGGGCATCGTGTCCAAGGTGAATGCCGGCGGAGAGAGGAGGAGGACAGTGGACGAGTGCAAGAAGCGTTGGCATGACACCAAGCAGAAGACCAAGAAGAAGCTGGCATCCAACCTCAACGCAGCAAGGCAGACTGGAGGTGGCGGCCCAGCTCCACAGCAGGACCTGGATGAGCTGGAGGAGCAGGTGTCCCATGTCATCAGTCAGGAGAGTGTTGTTGGAGTTGTGGGCCAGGATAGCGCAGAAGTGGAACAGACACAACAACACCAGGGTGAGCATCAAATGGGGACAGGGGTAAGGGGGTGGATGGGCACAGTGGCACCCATGTACCATGAATTCAAAATTAGTGCGTACCCACATGTGCTGTGGAACATGTCTTGGATACCCCTGTGCATGGTGGCATAGGGACACAACAACGGGCCACATTAGCAAGACTGGCGTTAATATCATCGGCACTTTAGCGGAAGGAAACTGCCGCTAAAGTGGTGATAATGGCCATGCTAATATGCCCCTGAGAATTCCAATAGAAGCCAATGTTCTGGCGTGAACATGGGCCTCTATTGGAAATCCCAAGAGCATAGTAGCAAGCCCATAATCACCACTTCAGCGACATTACACTGCCGCCAAAGAGCCAACAAGGTTAACGCTGGTCTTGCCAGTATGCCCCGCCATCCCAAAATAGAACATCAGACAACACACAGGGGCATAGAATCAAGAACGGCATTTCAAATACCGTTGCTTAAGCGGCTGGCAACTGTCGCTAAAGTGACGACAATGGGCAAGATAATATTCCTTGAGAATCCCAATACAAGGCCAGGTTCCGGTGTGAACCTGGTCATCCATCGGAATACCCAAGGGCATATTTGCAAGCCCATCATTGCCACTTCAGCAACAGTTCCCTGCAGCAAAAGTGCCGGTAATCTTAACGCCATCCCTGATAATATGCCACCCAGGGCCATATTAACAGTAAGGACGCTAATATCATTGGCCCTGTAGTGGCAGGAACCTGCTGACAAAGCAGTATTAAGTGGCATGACAATATGAGCCAAAAGAACCATGAACCAGGCCAGGTGCACAACAGCACCTTGTCCGCCATGACGTTACAACAGGGCAGATCATCATGGCCCCTGTGCCGCTGAAGCAGCTGTCCCCTGCCACAAAAGCCACAGCATTGTTGGTGACATAATACATAAAAATGACCATAGGGGTATATCAGCAACAAGCATGTCGAAGTCATCACTGTGTAAGCGGCAGGGAAGTGCCACTAAAGCGGCGACAATGTGCTTAAGAATATGCGCCATGGAATCCCAATTGAAGCCCCGGTCAGATGTCCTGCACATCTAACCTGGCCTTCAATTGGAATGCCATAAGACATATCAGTAAGCCCATTATCGCCGCTTCAGCGGCACTTACCTGCTGCTAACATGGTGATGATTTCAACAAGCTAGTTGCCAATATGCCCCATAGTGTGTGGCAGGCAGATCATAATGTGCATAGAAAATATCACACAAACCTAGTCCTAGTACAATGTCAGAGCACCCCATATGTCCAGTTGTAAACCACCCAGTCGCACAACTACTTGACATGTGGCTGAGTACCCAAATGGCCCCCTTGCCACAACACCACACACATATGAATAGCCTGCACAAGTTCACATGTCACTCGGATGCCATGTTGTGGATGTGCTGTGAATGTCTGTGCTCATGTGCATGATCAGGCATGTTTCCACCAACGTCAGTACACTGGCAGCATTGCACACATGTGTCTGAGTAGTGTCCAAGCTGGTGCCTGCTTTGCCAGCTTGACACATACGCACAAGCACATACTTGCAGACCACACAAGCAAATATGGCCAATGCTGCTGATGTGCTGATGGCGGATGTGGCATGCCCAAGTGTGCACATGAGCATGAACATCAACACTGCATCCACATTGTGGTGTCAGAGTTGCATGTGTCCGTGTGCAGCCAAATACAATATGTGTGTGGTGAAGTCCACAATATTCAAATTAAACAACACCTGCATTCCCATGCAATGTGCCTCCTTGCCTGTCCATAAGATGTGGTGAAAGATTAGCAAGAACGCTGACCTAATCATCACCGCATGGCCAGCTGGAAACTGTTTGTGTAATGGTGGCAAGAGGTGCCATGAAATCCCACAGAAAAGTCCATCCTAAGTCCAGTCCCTTGTGTGACCCAAGGCACATGTGAGAGTTACACTGTGGCACATTATCTAGCCCCTCATAGTTGCCTATGACCCCAAGGGGTCATAAGTACATCGCAGCTCAAGACAAAATGGCCCACAGTGCACACATCTGCCACACAGGATACAGCATCCAACATCACCCACGAAGTCACTTGACAGTCACACCCTCATGTGCCATACAACATCACCACATGGCAAGCAAACTGTGTCACTGAAGTAAAATGCAGGGGCATATCAGCATGAATGGCATTTAACTTATCGCAGGGTCAGCGTAAGCAAACTTGCGCAAAAGCGGTGATAATAGGCTTACACACATACCCTTGAGAATTCCAATAGAAGCCCAGGGTCTGGTGTAAAGCTGGGCTCACATTGGAATTTTCAAGGGCACATTGGCAAGTCCATGATCGCTGCATCAGTGCAAGTTACCAGCTGCAAAAATGGTGAATATTGTAACGCTGTACTTGCCAATATGCAACATCATACTCAATCCACAGAACTCAAAGGCCCACCAAGGGAAATGCGACACGGGCTGACAAACCAAGCAGTGTGTACCACCAGCATGTTACATGGTACTGGAGCGGGAGCAGCAATGATGGGCATGACGATGTGTCCTTCAGAATTCCACTGGGAGGCCTGGGTGCATGTTGGCTGGAACGGTGTTAGATTTGTCACCACTTTAGTGGCATGGTACTGATGCAGCAGTGGCTATGATGTTCTTGCAAATGTGCGCTTGAGGATTCCAATGTCAGGCAAGGTTCACACCAGAACCCAGTCTTCTATTGGAATTCTGAAGGGCATATTATCAAGACCATCATTGCTGCTTTTGCATCAGATTGCTGCTGCCAAAGCGGTGATGGATTTAACGCCGTTCATGTTGTTATGCACCTTGGGCTTCCATTGGAATTCTCATGCACATATTGTAAAGATTATTGCTGATTTAGAGGCTGTTTCCTCCTGCTGACGCAGCGACACTTCTAACGCTATTCTTGCTAATGTGTCCCTGGTCTACTATTTCAATCCTATTGCGCATGTCATGCTGTCCCTCATGACTTGTTGATCGGCGATTCCGGCCACATACGCAGCAGTTGTTTTGTGATGCTTCTTGCTACAATGTGCTACAGTTTACTATTGTGACAGGAGTAGTGGGACAGTATTTTCACTGAGGCCTCCCAATCTGTGTGTTCTGTTCATTTGTGTGAGTTCTGCACTTTTCCACACGGAGTAGTCATTGTTGGTGGGCCCTGATCTGTCTGTATATGCAATAATGGGCTTGACAATATGTGCATGAGAATTCCAATGGAAGCCCAAGGTGCATAACAACATGAACGGCGTTAAATCCATCACCGCTTTGGCAGCAGCAATCTGACGCAAAAGCAGCAATGATGGTCTTGATAATATGCCTTTCAGAATTCCAATAGAAGGCTGGGTTCTGGTGTGAACCTTGCATGACATTGGAATCCTCAAGCGCACATTTGCAAGAACATCATAGCCACTGCTGCATAAGTACCATGCCACTAAAGTGGTGACAAATCTAACACCGTTCCAGCCAACATGCACCCAGGCCTCCCAGTGGAATTCTGAAGGACACATCGTCATGCCCATCATTGCTGCTACCGCTCCAGTACCATGTAGCAAAATTGGCAAAAATATTTACCTCTCACATGCCAATATGCCCACAGTTGAGATTTACAGGACATCTAACCTGGGCTCACATAGGAAGTCTATTGCACATATCATGATGCACCATATCGCCGTGGTCGTTGCCATATGCTGTGGCCAAAGCTGTGACATGATCATTGTGCGTCTTGCCAATATGGCCCTGTGAGACCATCATGTACCACTACAACTTCACAGAAGCAACCTCATCTAAATCATAACCATCTTGCAATTAAAAGGACTCCCCTCAAACACAGTATGACTGTACACTGTTCTGCTGTTTGCTAGTCAATTCATTCAATGCTTTATCGTACATGACAAACACTGTTAAACACTATCTCCTCTATCACATTGCAGAGGGAGAGACAGCACCCCCTGGACAGCAGCCTGGCCCAAACCCCACTGATGACGAGGATGGGTATAACACCATAGATGAGGAAGTCCTGCAACACCTGCTCGACGCCATCACCCCCTCATCTCCACGAGCAGGGCAACCCAGCAGCATTGCGCCAACCCCACCCCCTGCACAAACCAACCTGCAGCATGCACCTCCTGCCACAGCTACCTCCCAGGAGCCTGATGCCACTACCCTGGCCTTCCAACGCCAGGTAGTAGAGATCCAGTGGGAGGTGGCGGAACAGGTGCGGGTGGGGTTTGAGCACCTGGCAGACACACTTGAGGCCATCCGTGGGTGTCTCAGTCCCATTCGGGACTGCATGCAGAAGCTCACAGACACCCACAGCCCCTTCAGTGCTCTCCAACGGTGCATGGCTGACATCGCTGGAGTCATGATCCAGAGACAACAAGCACTGTCAACTCCGAGTGGCTCCAGCAGTGTCAGCCAGGATCTGGCCACCATCTGCAGGATCATGGAGAGCATGGAGCGGATGCAGGCCCAAGACACAGCTGCCAGGGCTACCCACATGCGCGAGGTTGCTGGGATCTACCATGCCCTGCACCAGCTCATCGCCTCCTCAACGCCGCAAGGTTTGGCACAGATGGCTGCTGCTGCTGCCTCCACATCCTCATCTCCACCACCTGATGTGTCAGTGCCTCACAGTGCTGCACCCACAGTACCATCACAAACATGTGAGGCACATGACACATCAGATGATGAAGACGAGGATGACAGTGCATTTTTGCAGAGGAAAAAGCGGTAGCATCCATCTGTGTCAAGAGGCCAGTTTCTTCCTTGATGCTGTGCACAGTATCATGCCACGCTTCAACTCTTCCCACCTACTTCCACTGTCCCCCAGTACCACCTTGGACACCCCCATGGACTGCCATATCTCTTCGTTCCTTGCCAATGCCACTTCAACCAGCCTGTGGACTGAACAATGCCACTTCCCTTGGACCTCTTACCACCATTTGTCTCTGTCTGGCCCTCCAATTGGCACACATGAAATGTGTGAATGTCTGGCCATGCACTGGTCCTGTTCCCCAAAACTATTGTAAATAAACCATTCAAGTCACACATTTGTGTGTTATGTTTTAAAATGCTAACATCAAAGTAATGGGAAAGTCTTGGACAATGAGTCACCTAGAAGGCACACCAAGGTAATTACTAGCAGTGTACATGTTTGAACAGGTACAGAAATGCTGAAATATGGGGCTGCATGTGTGAACTGGTGGTGCCCCAAGTGGACTAACACAAAGACGTAGCAATTTACCCATCTAGGAGCATGTCACATCAGCCCAAGTCCTGTAGCCGTACATGTCCAAATCAGTTGCTGTCCACAGGTCGTGTCACCCTTAACACCAGTAAAGTGATATGTCTTGTCACACATAATCACACATTACGTGTTGGACTCACCCTGTTGGTATTGTGCAAATTGCACGTCACATTCCAATAGTCAGGACAGCACATCCACATTGATGGAGACACGGAAGGGCACATGTCCACCACACACATATGTCAAAACATTGTCTGCTGCAATGCAGTAGAGTGGCACATGGGGACCTAAAAGAAGCTGCAAGCCGTCAGCCAGCCCCCCCCTTAGCCAAACAATTGCAACCCACGGCAATGTGTGTAGTGCTGTATTTGACACTGCAACCAGCACATGGTCCAATGCACGACAACATTTCAAGTGCGGCAACTGCATTTCACATAGGCCAGAGTCACGGCAGGTACAAGTTGCCATTACACTGCCACCACAGGGAGCAATGCTAATTTTCCCCCTAGTGTGCATCTGAATAGTGTGCCACAAGCCAAACGACATGTAGGAGAACGTCAAAACATCACTAGTCCAGTGATTCACCGTAGTGATGTTGGAGATGTAAACACTGTGAAGCAGAAAGCACCACTCCCACATCCACTGTGGCATTGACGACAATTGTGAACACCTCATTTACTACCTGAATAAATCTGGAAAGCAGGATACTGCAGTGCCATGTCCTGTACACAATGCACACAGATGACAAACAAATCATTGATGGCCCTGGGAGTGAGAAGACAATCAATGTCAATTACCTAGTTCAGGAACCGGCCACACTGGCACCACGCAGTAAGTGTGGCTATGTCAGTGCAATGTAGATGGACTCTGTGCCAGGAGTCTCCGGCATGCGGGTATGTGATGGAATCCCCTGAACTATGCACAGCCTTCAATCTCTGTCATGTATGATAGTAGCTAACTGAATTCACCTGCCATGGCATCACATCAGGTGAATAGTAACAATACCCACATGTGCAGTTGCAAGAAGTGCATCACACAGTCAATGTTGGACGTTACAGATTACCGGCCCTACATCAGGAATTCATTCCACATGTACTCCCTGCCATCCAAGCAAGCTCAGTGGGCTCACATCTAAGGCATGTATCACTAATCCTCACTGCCAGATAACATGTCATGTGCATACTCAGCAATTTGAGTACATAGTCCAGTGATGGCAAAAGGTAGCATACAATGGCCTGAGCCACACTGTACAGCCCCATCCCTGACATAAGTCCAAGCAGCTCTTAAAAGAATGCAAAGTATTTATTAAAACAGTATGAAAAAGTCTTATTCCTATAAAACCACCATAATTTCAAATAACACCCTACTCACATCTAAAATAAATAATTTAACTTAACTTCCCTGAACTAGCTACCCTAACTAATCCTAAACACGCAACAACACATCGTAGACATCAACCCCCCTCCCACCCTTAAGGCACATCACGAGACGGGACAAAGACATCTAACCTATACATAGACTAACTAAACATGTATCCTACACAAGCATATATAATGTTTTGTTTATTTGGCAATTAGAACACTAAAAACATCAACCCCCCACCCAAAGGAAAAGGAAACTTATCCCCAAATACAGAAGAACATTTAAAACAACTATCTCAACTACAACACTAACACTAGCTAAATCCTACTCTAAACCTACACTAATCCTAAATTTGACAACCACAGCAACAGAAGGAGAACTAGGAAGTGAACGGGGGGGGAGTAGGAAGAGGGGGATGGAGTCCAGCAGGCACACCCATCATGGCAGTCCGAGGTGCTGCTGAATGGCTGCCACCCGTGTGGTCAGATCGTCCACCTTTCCTGCTATCACGTCCAGCTTGAGCACAATGTCCTGTAGTGTCTGCTGGTTGTGCAGGGTGAAATGTACAACATGGTCCCCAGTAGATGAAGTTGCGATGGCAGGTGCTGTGGGTGGAGCGTTAGGGGGTGCCACCTGTGAGGTCTGAGAAACGCCACTGACGCCCTGATGGTCCGGCTGTGGGCTGTGGGGCCTCGGCAGCAGACTCGGGCAATGCCTTCCAGGTCCCCTTCCGCCGTTCCTCGCGGTACCGCCGGCCCATATCCCTGTAGCCTCTGGCCACCTTCCTCACATGCAGGTACCGCTCCAGACGCACCTCGTAGGCGTGTTTCTGGCCGGGTGTCATGTTGTCTGTAAAACACACAGAAAGCCAAATGTGAGTACGGTACACATCTCCAATATTGACTGTGCACATTTGCCATACACATTCTATGTAACACGTAGCTCACACCACAGCGCCACCAAATTGAGGCAGCAAGTGACCTGGACAATGATCTGTAGAAGCATGGATCAGTGGCTACATGCTGGGGTGACTGACATGACAGTGCATGACATGGTACATGCAGTGACAGACAAAATCCTGGTTGACACTGTGCAATCATATGGACTTAACATACAGGGGCAAAGAGAGACAAGTACAAGCAAACTTAGTAGGCAGGCAACGTACCCGTGTGTGTAGCACCATCCTCGTCATCATCCTCAACCAATCAGGGGTGCATGCAGCACACCACCAACCTGCGAGGCTCACAAGGCACTGGGGTGGTGGGAACAGCACAAACTAGGTAGGATATGTGGGACTTGAGGTCCCACTTGAACATGTCCGGGTCTTTGGAGTGAATGTGCTCCACTGGGAGAATGTTCCATGCCCTGCCTGTGGTTTTGGAGAATGGCCACCCTCCTGTTCTGTGTCTGCAGCAGCGAAGCACCTCTGCCAGGACAAGTTTGTGGTAGCCAAGGTCGCACGTGTGCATGTGGAAGGGTACTCACTTGTTAGAGGAGTGTGTGTTCAAGGTTGGCAAGGGTATTGTAGGTGTGGGTGAGGTGTGTGAAGGTGACCAGCATCCCCCAGTGAGCCAATGGAGGACTTGTAGTTGTTCCTTACTGTGCTCGTGATGCAGTGACCCGAGGCTAAGTCTGGCTGTGGCGTGCAGGGTGCTCCCTAGCATTTGCAGATGGGTCATGTACTCCCAAGCGTGTGGTGCCATTACGTCTGCTGGACTGCTGGTCATGAGTGTGTGCATGGTGGTCCTTCCACAGTTGTGTGTGTTCCATTCCTTTTGAGATTGGAAGATGCTTAGGTTGTTGAGGCTTGTGGAGGCTACAGCATAGCTCGTATGAAGAAGGAGGATTGGAGGATTATGCTCATGTGTGGTGTGTAGTCATTTGGGGTGGGGGGCTACAAGGGCAGGGGGCCACCGGGTGTAGTTCTGGCGGAGGTGCAGGTGTCAAGGATGAGGGACATGCTTCCCTCCAATTTGAGTATCAAACTGCTGTCTCACATCCAGACTGCAACATTCCCCAGTTCTCCTTGGTAACAGGGTGTGTTGTGTTTGGCCACCTTAATCATGTAGAGGATGTGCTGGGGGTCATCTGCCTAGGCCACAATGCAGAGTCCATGCTGTGTGACAATGGTGTAGAGGTTGGCCATGCCGAAGTTGTGGGAAGTTGGCCTGGCATATGCTGTCCACTAGTTATAGTGGGCACCTTGCACCAGTCCAAACTAACCCTCATTGATGATTGGTGAAAGACAATCTATATGAAAGCTATCCCAGTGGTAGCTATGGAGAGCAGCCTTCAGGCTAAGTCTTGAAGGAGTGTCAAGCAGCTTGCTTTACCAGTCAATGAACTCTTGAATGACCAAATGAAGGGAGATCCACCCAAGGTATATGTACAAAATATATATTTTCGTACAGAAACATTCCCTACCAGTCTCCCTATGAGGCTAGAGGTCAAAGCACATAATTGACACACATGCAAATGACAGTAAATAGCACAATGTACAGTTTGGCACAGGGGCGTACCAAACCATATACTGAGTAAGTGGTATAAGAACCACGACTTGACTAGACACAAGGCCTATAGCCTGTAGAATTGCTGGGACCACAAGGAACCACCCAAGGTAGTGACACAGGGGTCCGACGGGGGACACGTGCAGTGAAGTAGTGGTTGGAAATCCTAAGTTTAAGGACACTAAGGAGTGTACAAGGAGCGAACCATTTTGGACTTAGAGGTGTCCAGGGCCAACACCCACGGGAGCACCGGAGTACTTGTGTTACCTCACCCAGGGAAGCCGGGTGCATAGGTGCCAAATGGTTTTGGCTTGCGTTGTAGTCTTCAATGGTGGCTTGCGAAGAAGTGCTGCTGCCACCTGGAAGATGCGAAGTCCCCGAAGAGATCAAGCCTGGATCGGAGTCGAGAAGAACCTGACAGCAGAGGGGACAGACTCTGGGTCACTGGCCAGTGACTAGGGGGCACATAAGGATATTGCCCAGCAATGTCGGGTGCTTCAGGTGAAAGAGGTGAAGCTCGGATCATCAGCCAAGAGGACCAGGAGGCGTGGACGATGACCAGGAGCTGGATTCGAGCTGTCCCACAAAGGCTGTCAAGTGCTGCGGCGTCAGTATCCGGATTGGACCCAACAAGCCTTGGCAAGTGAAACCCACGCAGAAAAGAGAAAGACGCTTCGGTGCAGACCAGCAAGGTCTGTGGGACTCACCACTTGGTGGGGAGTCAGGGCACGTCGTGAGCAACCAGGTAAGGCAAGGAAAATCCGAGTTGCATACACAGGGGCCCACCTGTCAACGGACCAGGGACCGTGAAGGTGCCTTGAGCGGAAAAGCAAGACGCAGGCTCACTGAACACTCGTGGACTGTGGGCCCACAAGCTTTGGTGCAGATGGTGCTCTGGGTGTGTGCTACATGTAACCCAAAGCCGGACTTTGAGAGACGTCAGAAAGTCAAGGCACTTGCAAATGTGCACGGTGACCAGGACTTCTGGTTCAATGCTACTCACTAGGGCTGTGGGTCACAGCTTTGCTGGGGACTCGGCTCGAGCTCAGAGATGTCTGAACATCCTCTACCTGGGCTGCAGTTACTTCGGAATCTGGCGGGAGCTACAGAGATGCCGACCGGCGTTTTGCTTTGTAGGTGCCTGCCTAGCAGGGGAGTCACTCCTTGACCCCAAGGGAGATTGCATCAGTCCTCCACTCCTGAGTGAAGAGTCGAAGTTCCATGATTCAGCTTCAGAGTGTTGTCCAGGGTACCCTCAAGGTCTGTTAACAGGGTTCCCTTACTCATACTGTAGAAAGGGGTTGTACATACTCTGTGGACCCACCTATGGGAGGGCCAGGAAAGAGGGGTGGCTACACCCATTTCCGTTGTCCAGTTTGGTGCCAGAGCTGGGGCAGGCAGCCTCGGTAACCAGTCAGTCCTGGGGTTTGCACAGGGACACCAAATGTGCCTCCAGTGCAGGCCTCCAAGCACTCTTGGTGTGCACCCACCCACCCAGCCCCCAATACACTAAGGCCTGGCTGGGAGGTGGTCACACCTCCCAGCAACTGGCAACCTATTGACCAGGCCTACCCTGCTGGAGTTTCGGTCAGCAGCCAGAGGCCAGACTTGTGTCAGTGGTGGCAGCATTCATTTTGGGAGGCTAGGGCTCCGTTAAGTTTCAACCGTGGACTACAGTGCAGTCATGTCTCTCACTCTAAGAGGGTGGGATCATACTCCCATACCAGTAACTGGTGTGGGGATATGATTCAAAGGTGTTTGACACCAAACACGACATGTTTCCGTGCAGCCAGTCCAAAGCTAGCATTTACCGTTGGGTCATAATGCATTTAAGAGTATATGGTCAGTCTGTACCACTGACAACCCCGGAGGATAGATTAGGAATGCTGCAGGGGTGCCTTGGTCATGCAGGGGTACCCTCACACATTTAACCAAGCACCCTGCCTTCAGGATTGATAAGGCCTGCCATAGGGGTGACTCATAGGTTTCCATGTGCAGTGATAGGTTAGATATAGTGAACCTACATCTCTGTAAGGGGTGCATGCACCACCTTACCCAGGCTGCAGTAGCAGACCTGTGGTGTCATTTCGGATAGCCTCCCAGGGGTGGCACAATACATGCTTCAGACCCTGCTAGGCCTCCGGGGTACCTATGCCCCAGGTACCTAGTGTAACATATACTAGGGACTCATTAGGGCGTCCCAGGACCCAATCTGGAGTGTACCCAAAGTACATGGAACCAATTTAGAAGAGGAAGCAGATAGGCTGGGTTCCTGTTTAGCAGGAGCCCAGCCAGACTCGGTCAAAAACAGTGTACATCTGATGTAAAGTGGGGTTAACCATAAGAGGCAGATCCCACTCTCCCACAGATGTTGTAGGGCGTGGGTCTGAGCACGGTACATAACTGTTAAGCTAAGTTCTGCATGAGCCGTGATCACTTTCACCTGTGTTCCGGTAAAATGTCAGTGAAGGTGGGCCTTTTGATGTGCTACATGCGCCGGAGACATCCCTACAGGGCACATTCCTTTTGTGTATCCTACACTCCACAGTCAACTGGTCTGGCAAGTAGTCCCTAGTCAACTACATGAACGTCTGGCCTCTTGTACTCCTGTGTTGAACCTGCCGGCCACCAGAGGCCTTTTACGGACAAGGTTTTGGGGGTTGCAAGCTTCTCAGCGCAGCTGCAGATCCTGCTGTCCAAATCCATGGCAGTGGAGGTGGTGTTAGTTGTGTCACTGATGGTTTCCTCTGTGCGGGTGGCGTTGAGGAGTCACTCAGTCAGTTTGCCCATGTGCCTTTGTGGTGTGAGTGGTGTGAGCTTGTGTGCAGTGGAGGGGTACAGAGTGCAACGTACGCAGTTGGGTCCTGACTTCGTGGGCTGGGTATAGTGGCTGACAATGGATGTCTGTCCCGCCTGCAGGTATTGCCTGGATGGTGTCTCCAGCCATGTGAGTGGGCGTGTTGAGCAGCAGTCCCTGTCCAACGTTGCGGTGGCCATCTAGGGGAGTGGTGGTGTTGGTGTGGGCCCGGTAGGCAGGTGTTGACGGTCTGTTGGAGATGGCGAGGCCCAGCAAGCTCCTGGGCCTGGCCTGGATATGGCAGTGGAGGTGTCCTGTGTTCCAGTGGTGGACATACGTGCTGGATGTTGATGGACAGAGGGTGGTCTGGTTCACAATGGTGAATCCTCGTCCTGGCTGGTGTGTGTTGTCCTGTCCCTGGATCTAGTAGCCTTGGGTATGGGCAGTGGAGTTTTTGTGTCCAGAGGTGGTGTTGCACCACCTTTCTGAAACTAAAGTGACGTTGCACAGGAAGTTTACAAACCAGGGCCAGACCTCTGCGGTGTGACGTTGCAGGGAGCACATGTTGTTGTAACAGTTGGTCTGGTATTAGGCTGCGTAGGCATTGTTGTAGGTGACAGATCTGTGGCCGAGTCTGCACGTGAACTCTCCATGTGTCGTGTCTGCCCATGATCAGCGGCAGCAGGTGTGTGTCACCCTGCCTGGAGTGCCTGTAGTGCGGGGGAGTCATATCTGCCCTATCACATGTGTCCTGGGTTCCTGCTGCTGCCCACGTGCGGATCACAGATGTGTGCAGAAAGGGCCTGCCCCCGTCGTGCGCTGGGCATTACTGGTGTCCAACGGCACTGCGACACCTTACAGTGGGGGATGGGGCATGGACAAGTGGTTGGGAGGCGGGACGTGGTCAGTGATGGCAGTGTTCACAGGTGTGTGTTTCTAGGGGAAGTGATGTCTTACGCATGGAAAAACGTAGTGTACCAAAGCTTTCTTGGCCAACTACAGTGAGGCAAGTAGAAGGAGAACACAGACGTGTGAGGCACGGTACAGATACCAAGACAGCACACATTGGAGTCACATGATTAGCAGTCAGGCAAATGAATGGACATCACACTCCAGTGACACATGCCTGCATGGCAGGTGTACTGCCCTTGTGGCAGCATGTGTGGCGTCAGACATGTGTGTGCTGCTTCACAACTATGCCAACACAGGCAATCTAGCTGCACAGTGCAAGCCCGTCTGCGAGCAGGGAGATCAGATCATGTGTATGGAGGACTTAGGGGCATGATAGCAAGTTAATATTGGAATCAATTGAACATTCTGCATCTGGTACATGCTGCTGAAGTGGGGATGATGGACTTGATACCATGCCCTAGAAATTTCCTATGGTTGCACATGTACCGGTGTGGCCCTCGGCAGCTTTTGTGACACCCAAGGCCATATCATCTAGGCCTTCATCCCACTGTAATCGCAGTATGCTGCCGCAGAAGTTGCCATTACTACAACACCTTCCTACCTGACCTGGCCCTTGCTCCTGGCCTACAAATTGACCTGACCTGACAAATTCTGACTCACGTGTGTTATGCGAACTGCTGCACAACAGAGGGATACATTGGGGAAGAATCACCGGCCATATTAGCAAGTGTGGAGATAACATTATCGCCGCTTTGGTGGCAGAACACTGCCACTAAAGGTGCGAGGATAGGCTTGATGATATGCGTCTGTGAATACCCAGAGGAGGCCAGGTTAGCTGTGCAGGACATCTCACCTGGGCTTCTATAGGAATCCTATAACGCATATCATCAAGCCCATTTTCGCAGCTTCAGCTGCAGTTTCCTGCCGCTAAAGGGGCGAGAAGTTCATCTCCGTTCTTGCTAATATGTCCCCATGTATGTGAAGATATGTGCAGTGACAGCAACTTTGCTGTGCACAGACACACCATGTGTCGTCGTGCATGCCATGTAGGCTGCACAGGGCAGGTCACAGGTACATGTCACGCATGTGGGGCATTAAACATGTCAGCTCATCAATCACAACAACCCCAGGGATGTGAATGTTGGAGATACATGCACAGTAAGATTAGATTCCTACAGTAGCACCTCAAGTACAGGCTACGTGGCAATGGGTGTTGCTGTGTCACACCAATCACAGGCCAGAATGCACACCCCATGCACACCCCAAAAGCGTGACTGTGTACCTCATCGACATGTATGGTACAGCTTCAGACTTGATGCCATGCCACCATTGACAACGCAACAATGATGACAGTCACGTAGGAACAAGGTCTTAGATGGAGGATGTGCACATCACTCCTACAGGGTTTCATTGCATGTTGACGGAGAGGTCACAACAGTGAGCCAGATGCATTTATCCAGAGTCACTTGCCGAATGGTGCACACTGCTGCATTCAACACAACATTGTCACACTGTAGGCAGGCCAGCCGTGAGACACACCCATACTTCAGTCAGCGCCGTACATCATGTGTGCCAGTCATCCATGCCACTGCAACATGCCAGTGAACAAAGTCCAAACTCACCAGTGGCGTGTGGGTCCTCAAAGCTGTCAATGTCCCCCTGCGTAATTGGTGGCCGTCCATCTGTGAGAGGAGTGAGGAAAAGAATGTGTATCAGCCTGCAATGCATATGACTCAGATTCCACATTCATATAATCGACACAACAAAATACGCAACATTACTGTGGTGTGGCATTCCCTGTTGATAACACAGTACATGAATGTGCCAACTTCGAATGCCATTGACACCATACATGTGACAGCTGATCTTTGGACTGACTGGCCTGCTATGCTTGCTTCCATAAGCATGACGGTTGTGGCAGTGAGCCACAAGGCACCATCACTCCAAGCATCATGATGGTTAACATGCACTGTCTACATATGAGTTGATGCCGGTTGCACTACACCAATGCACAGGTGTCATTTGGATAAGACTATGTGGAGATGGACACTTTCCTTGGACCATTCAGCGCATTAACATGAGTCTCCACACAGTGACCAAGTCCAAGGGGCAGTGTAGCTGACACGACACAATAAATGTTGCCTGCATAACTTCCTTGATTTCTGAACATCACACCTTGCATATGGCCTAATTAATGTATGGTACATGCACTATTGCACATGTCCTTTCCAAAACATTGGGGCATAATACCAAGCCAGAATGGCGGAATGTTGCCTGACTATCATTGCACTAGCATGGCCGGCCTCTCATCACCCGATTGACAATGCTGCGGTAACATGCTATGGCGCTTCTGTGCTTGCGATTTTTGTACAGCCCCACTTTGCACCGCTAATGTGATGCACAGTCGGTGTTCCTTTCATCAAACAACATGGAGATATTGTCCAATTGCACTTTGCAGCATCACCATGCTGGCACAGTACTAGCGTAGGGAAGGAGACCAGCATCCAAACGGCAAATATATCTGGAAACTGACATCTACAAATTGCCTGACTTAGCCATGTGCTTAGTGGAATGCCCATTGTTAGGTCACATCCCCTCTCCCCATGAACGACATAGCCTTCAGCACAGTTGTATCAATGCTGGTGCCAACGCGGTATTGAAGCACATTGCTGCATATGGTTGCATTCCACATTACTAGACAGTTATGCGTAGCAAAGACCCTGCTAACACCACGATGTGCACCGGCAAGATACAGTGATGCCCTACAACACGCAACAACAAATGGGCGATGTAAAACGCATTTCCTACTTAATATGCCCCATCATACTGCCTGCAGGCACTTCAATTCACAGTGTGCATGCAATGGCAGGCCCAGTACTAGGTGTGGCAACAGCGCAGTTGGTGACACAGACAAGCAATAGGATGCTAGACATCGTGATGCATCTCACACCTCAGACAACATCCATACCACACATTGTAGGCGGGGGCACACACTTAGTGCTTTTCAGTCCTCACACTCAATGCAAATAAATGTTGTATGTGTACTTACCACACCGTAGGCCTGGCATCACTCCCACGTAGTCCAGGAGGTCGGCCTCACGTGCCAGCATGTCCTGCCACCGGTGTTTCCATTGACGCACACTGCGGTCAACTCCAAAACACCTCTGCATCTGTGCCTGCAGCCGCTCCCATTTCATTTTCCTGGTGGTGAGATTGTATCCCTGCAGGATCCGCCCTCCCTTCTCCAACATCAGTGGCAGGTAAAACTTAACCAGCCACAGAAACCCCCCAGCGTCGCCTCCGACAGCCTGCCCTCCCTGCCCACAGCCGGCATCTCCCCCACAACCTCTGACCACCCACTACCATAAGAAAAGAACCCTCTAAATTAACCCCAACAACTATTAATGTTAACTACCCCAGGACAGACACCCGACAAAAAATGGCACAGGACACAATTACACACACTTGCAAACTACACAAACACACAACAGACACTAGACAGGGGACACAGCAACACTCCAAGACTCTCCTCTGCAGCACACACCAACAAAACACCTCCTTCACTCTCCACAGTCAGAGCATTGTGCTCAAAAGTGAAAGTGAAAGAGCAGAACACTACTCCAGTAGACAGGAAGCATGCAGACATCACTTCCTGTCTGTTTGCGGCCCGTTTTTGGTATTGCGACAATTGTCTGCACGCTAAGGGTCGCAATGGTGTCGCTAAAGCCTTAGCGGCTAGAATCGAGACGCGAAGAGTCGCAAACGTTTACTTTGAATGTGTGGATGTCTCGCGCGTGTTTTTGAGACGTCGTGCGTGAGCATGCGAGCATAATTTAGGTCGCTGAGTCTGTTTAGCGGAAACTTTTTCACGCTAACATCAAATCAGTACATTGATGCTGTGACATTGCAATATTCATGTGCATAATTGCAAAAATGATGTCCAAGTACAGTGGGTATATGTGGTTGTTGCTTGTCACTCCCATTACACCATGAGCATTTCTATTACGCACCAATATCATTTTTCCAAGTATGCAGGCTAGTATTCCATACTTAGCCCCATTTTTAACCCTTATTACATATTTTGGCCCATTTTACGCCCTATTCCTGACCCCTGACCTTGTTTGGTTGGTTGCTCACCCTCCGCACAGCACCGCCTGTGTGTCCGGACCCTGCCCCAGCTGCCGCTGCTGAGGAGAGTTGACGCCCTCCTCCACCCGCAGGCTACCACCAGCGCCTCATCACAGGTGGCCAGTGGTAGGCCTTAGGTTTGTTTTCGTGTCGGTGTCACGCATAGTATTGCCCTTACTGTTCAGTTTGGTGTCTGCAACTGCTGTTATCTGGCTACCCCCTGTGCCTGTACTCCCTCTCTGTACCCTTTCACCTTCTGTCACCATTGTTGCTCCCGTGATTCGGTGCCCTTGCCTTCCCTTCACTTTGCCGCTCCAGTTCCCGCCGCTGCGTCCCCTGCGGCGCTGCCCCCCTGACCGCACATTTGCTGCCCCCCGCCTCCCGCCTCCCAGCTGTCCCTCCCTCCCACCACCCTATGTCTGGCAGACGCTGCGCAACCGTGCTCAGTGGGCACACCGCTCGCCTGCCAAAGTTGCGCCTAAGGCAGGCCCGTCGGCACACGTACATGCCAGGACCGCAGCCAGTGCCAGAACCACTGGTCCCCGTACCCACCACGATGGCCACCGCCACTACGATGCCAGCACACTCCACGCTCTCAACTCCAGACGAACCCACACATGCTTCTGGGCGGGCCCAAAACGCACACATGGTCCCATCAACTGCCGGGACTGCAGCTACACCTGCCTCAGAACTGCCAAACCACCCACCAAGTGAGACCTCAAGCACCTCCATAGCATCCTACTGAACTCCCACTCCGCACCCAAACACTCCGTCAAGATCTGGTGCCTGCTCGATACATCATCCCCAGACGTCGCCTTCCTGATGGAGACATGGATGAACGACTCCTCTGCACCCGACATCGCCATAGCCATCCCTGATGGCTACCGGATCACCCGCAGAGACCACAACTACGGAGTCGGAGGAGGAATCGCCATCATCCACAAGAACAGCATCAGGGCCTCGACCAGCACAGATGACACTCTCAGCACCGCCACACACATGCCTTCCCAGATCCACACAGACCCCAACACCACCCTCGGAGGCACCCTCGTGTACAGACCCCCCAGACCCCAGAACCAGTTCAGCCACTCCCTCGCCAACTTCATCAGCACGCATGCCCTGACCTCCACCGACTACGTCCTCCTCGGAGACCTGATCTTTCACCTTGGAAACAATGACAACTGCTACTCCACCACCCTGATTGTCAACCTCACTAAGCTCGGACTGAGGCAGCTCGTCACAACCCCTACCCAATCCGCCAGTCACACGCTCAACCCCGGATTCTCCTCAGGCCCACACGTCTCCTTCAGCCACACCACCGAACTCCTCTGGGCCAGCTACCGCTGCATCCACTTCAGCTTCCAGTGACCTACCACACACCACCGCACACAACAGATCCCCCGCCACTGCTGGAGCAAAACCACAGAGGACCAACTCCACGCACACCTCGCTCTCAGCCCACCCACCGACCCCTCCAACACCAACGACATCCCGCCGTCGCAAGCCCTGTGCGATTCCCTCGCCACCTTCTTCCACTGCAAGATCGCAGACATCCACGACAGCTTCAACACCCAGACAGCGCCGGGAGACATCAGCACACCAGGCTCTCCGCACTACATCAACCACGACACCCTGCTAGCCTGGGCCTACGTGAACATCGGTTACACCATCAAGAGCATGAGCACATTCCACTCCAGCTCCCACTCACACCCATTCCTGCACCACATCTTCAACACAGTCAGCAGCTCCATTGCACCCCACCTGCGCAACGCCATCAATTTCTCATTCAAGACCGCGACCTTCCCAGAGAGCTGGTAACACGCCAGATTCAACGCCCTACTCCGAAAACCCAAGGTGGACCCAAGAGACCTTAGACACTTCCGGCCCATCTCCCAGCTTCCGTTCCCGGCCCAGGTCATCGTGAAGATCATCAACAGACAGCTGACCCGATACCTCGGAGGGAACAGCATCCTGGACCCATCCCAGTCAGGGTTCAACAGCACCGAGACTGCCCTCATCGCCGCCACCTACGACATCAGGACCCTGCTGGACAAGGGTGAGACCGCGGCCCTCATCCTACTGGACCTCTCCGCTGCCTTTGGGCCTGTCTGCCAACGCACACTACACACACGCATACACGATGCTGGGATCCGAGACAAGGCCCTGGAATGGACCACCTCCTTCCTCCCCGGCAGGACCCAGAGCATCCACCTCCCCCTTTCCGGTCCATGGCCTCCAAGATCATCTGCGGCGTACCCCAGGGATCATCCCTCAGCCCTACACAGTTCAACATCTACATGGCCCCGGTCGCACACGTCGCACAACAGCACAACCTCAACATAATCCCCAATGCCAACAACACCCAACTGATCCTCTCCCTCACCAAGGACCCCCTCACCACCACATCCAACCTCCACGAAGGAATGCAGGCCGTCGGCAACTGGATGAGGTTCAACCGACAGAAGCTGGACACGGACAACACGGAGGTCCTCATCCTCGGCTCAAAACCTTCAGCCTGGGACGACTCATGGTGGCCTACAGCACTGGGGGCAGCCACAACATCCACCGACCACGCACGCAACCTGGGAGTCATCCTCGACTCAACACTCTCCATGACCAAGCAAGTCAACGCAGTCTCCTCCTCCTGCTTCAACACCCTCTGCATGCTCCGCAAGATCTACAGGTGGATCCCGACAGTTACAAGAAGTACAGTCACCGTGGCCCTCCTCAGTAGATGACTCAACCATGGAGACGGCCTCTACGTGGGAGCCCCAGCCATGCTCATCTGATAAACCTGCACTGGCTCCCCGTCACCAAGGGGATTTCCTTCAAGCTCCTCATCCACACACACAAGGCACTCCACGACACCAGCCCAGCCTAACTCCACAGACAACTCTCCTTCTACATCCCCAAACGCCAACTCCGCTCCACCGACCTTGCCACCGTCTCTCGCATCCGCAGAACAACCACCGGCAGCAGCTCCTTCTCCCACCTCGCCGACAAGACCTGGAACATCCTCCCACTAAGCCAGCGGCAGACCCAAGACCTGCTGACCTTCGGGAGGCTACTCAGGACCTGGCAATTCGACCAGTGGCGCCCCCCTTTTCCCCCAGAGCCTTGAGACCCTCGCAGGTGTGCAGTGCACTCTACGAGTTCTTTCTTGATAGATTGTTTGATTTTCGTCTGTAGCCCCGTTGTACCCCCTATTTCCATCTTTGGCCCCTTTTTCCGCACTATTTTCATCTTTTGCCCCATTGCAAACCCTACTGTCATATTTAGCCAGCTTTTATGGCCTAATCTCATGCCTAGCCACCTTTTACAAGCTATTTTCAAGTATTGCCCCATTTCAACCCCATGTCTGGATATTTTGACCCATCGCACACACTTCTTCTTGATTATCTACATTCTACACCCTATTTGCATATTAGTATACCTTACATGCCCTCTTTGGTGATCTTACCCCATTCCACACCTACACCGTCATCCTTTGGCAGATTCCACACACTCTCTGCATGTCTACTACCATTTCAGACGCCACTTGTCTGGAATGGTCACAGTACGCACACACAAAGAAGGACTTTTGTTTTGGCAATGACTGCAGACTGTCATTCACATTGTCTTCACACACAACAGCCTAGTTTTCATGATTTGTAGTCACAAGGAACAACATATTTGCATTGGCTAGCTGAGGTAGCACCATGTAGACTACCATCTTATATATTTGACACACCGCAAAGCATCTCTGGACTGTGGACACATTCCCATGTACAATGGAGTAGTGTACTTTTCTTAGCACATGTTGGGCAATGTACAACTTATATTAGGGAAGTGCCCATGCCAGACAGTGAGAGGCAGACAGGGTATATGTGTTTGACATTTTATTGACACACTCCAGGTTTGTTGTTATTCAGCTATGACATACATTTGAGGGAGACGGTCACAATGTTCTGTACTCAGTTGAAGAAATTGTTGATGATTCTGGTCCTTCGGGCAGTCCCTGCTGCATTCATTGACGGGTGTGCTGGACCTGCCTCTTCATCATCATCATCATCCTCTTCTTCTGGTGGTGCGGGCACTTGAATCCATGGTGCTCTGGTACGCACACATATGTTGTGCAACACACAACATGCCATGATTATTTTGTTGACCATTGCTGGGCTGTACAGCAGTCTGCCACCTGAGATGTCCAGGCAACGAAAACGTGACTTTAGCACACCAAACGTGCGCTCCACAATGGACCTGGTGCGTATTTGTGCCGCATTATACTGCCTCTGTGCTTGGGTGGTGGGGTTTCGGAGGGGTGTCATCATCCACGGGCTTAGTGCATAACCTCTGTCCCCTGTGACATGTGAGGGCAAAAAGAATAGTTCATTAGCTGTGCAGGATGTGTTGTTGATGTAGATGGGTTTATGTCATATCATTGGTGTTATGTTTTGTCTCATGTTGGCCATGTTTTGCTTCAGGATGTTTACATACATGTTTGGTTACTATTTAGGCTCTTGGTTGTGACTGCCTCCTCCACGCTATAACTATTGAGTGCACTGCTAGGTAGCATGAGTGGCTCGACTCACATCTGACAGTAATCCTCCATCCGCACAGTAATTGACATTGGCATGGTATGATGCAATGGGACACACAAATCACAGTAGACATTCTGTGCAGCTGCTGCTGGCTGGCCTGCGGCGACACACATCACATGCTGTTTCCAGTCACATGCTAACAAAGAATATGAACAGTTAGCAGCCCCCTCACATGCCAGCACCATTGGGTTCAGGGACGCTTCACCAACAACATCAACATGATCCGACACAACAACATCTACTCTCTGGACTACGTGCTCATTCCTGGCTTGGCGTCCATATCATATGCCCTGGCCACTCAACATACATTGCACATGGTGACATATTGGATGACATCTGGCTGACCAGGGTCGTCACAACACACCAGGGCACACCTTTGACATCTTGTCATGCGTGGCCATGGGAAGACCATTGACGCACAGCTGTACCCACCCAACACCATGGCCCAGGACCCCTGCCGGTCAAACACCCAAACAAAGGATTCTGTGCACAGCTGATGTTCTGTAGAGCTAGACTCCAACTTTTAGGAAGCGATGTGAGCAATGGATCCAGGGAGACCTTGAGACTTCTCTTTGTGGACACTGCTCCAAGGAGTTGCTCCACTCTATTAGGGTCACACAACAGGGTGGAGACGTGTCACTCCTCCTGCTGAGTTGTCATTCCATGGCCACACAGCAAGATGCCAACAACACGGAACTCAAGTGACAAGACCCCGGATACCACGTTTGTTACAGTCAATTTGTTTAGCAATTGTACCACAACTGGCATCCTTGATGCTGTGCCCGAAGGCTATGTGGTCACAAGGCAGTATCAGGTAGTACAAAGATGCCTTTGGATTGCAATACTCAACAAACTATCTATGACATGGCAAATGTGAGTAGCAGACCTGGGGAAATGTGAAGGGTTGTTTTCCACACTCACCGTCACTGACAATGACACCATGGCATGCCTCCTGATTTCCCTCCTCCCGGGCCCTGGGGATCATTATTTCATGAGCCAAGGGTAATCAGTGATCCATACAGAATTGAAACACAATATTTTCATCTAATTAGGGGATCCCTACATACACTTTGATGAGGTAGCGGAATCTGAGGTATTGACAGTAGGTAATGAGCTCATGATGCTCCACTTTACACAAAGGAGACAATGCTCCCACATACCAAGCAGTCCATTTCCAGGGTCTAATCATCGGTGACATGTCAGAAATTGGATCAGGTGGCTCTTTGCCAGTTACAATGTCCGAACACCATATGATCCCGCTTCTCATCGCACGTCGAGTTGTGCCAACATGCTAATCCACTTGGACGGTGAGACACTGGATTTGGGATGATTTGATTTCAAACTACTTTACACTGGCTTCACAATACAATGGTGCCATATTGTGTGTGGACAGTGACATAGGCAACAGACAAGTAGGAACCTGGTCAACGGAGACAGTCACCGAGGTAGCACCATGGACAACTGTAAATGCCAGTATGGCCACCAGCTCTGCACCCTGGTTGAACTGTACCTTACTATTGCCCTTACACATATGCTTACAGCTGAGACACACGTGGCATATGCACTATTGGTTTGTTGTTGAGGAGGGGTACGAGCAAGGGCCATGACATGATTGGGGACAGATGCCGGAAATTTGCTGCACCTTTCATAGCATGGGAAGTGATGTGGCTGACTACTCATCTAAAATAGATTTTTTTGTTACTATGATCATTGCAATGATATGTGAGATTCAGAGAGCACACTCATACATCAGATGAGTCCTGTGACCAGATAGCCAAGTTATTTCCAGGGAAGGTGACATGAATTGGGGACAGCTTTGCTCTGGAGGATCACCAGGGCATGGGTACAGGAACCACTATGGGTATAGCAGGCAAAGGAGTTACCTTACACAATCTTGATGTACTAGCACAAGATGACGTGAGTTGGGTGGCAACTGTTTTGAAATCAGGCTCAACGCAGGATCCAGCACTACCTGTACTTCTGATACTGGGAGGGCACATCATCTTGACATTGATGTCAGTTATGATCTCCGGGTCATTCCAATTTGTAAAAGTACCCTGGGAACGGTTACAGGCCATGGCCATGGCCCTTGCATTTGGAAACCATCATCAAATGGACCATTATGTGCAGGTGGTTTTGCATCCCATTTGGCACCGAACTTTTCACGGTCTTAGTAGCTGGGTAAGTAGTTGAGATACAGATCAACAACTATTGCAATGACAATGCCCTACTACACATATCAATTTTTTTTTAACAAACTGCACACTCCACGGAAACAGTGTTTTTGGTGGCTACTGGGCCACTGTGACAATGTGCAGACGAGGCTCAGTAAGATGCTGAAATCCTGTTGGTACTCAGTACAGCATTGGACACCGTCTCTCATGGACTCCTGCTCCATGGACTGGAATCAAGTGGAGTCAGGAGCCTAGCCCGGTGAGTTAGCTGAGTTCTTTCCTGACATCAAAGGGCGTCCAGGGGTTGCATGCCACAATCTGTTCTAGGCGATCTCACATCCTACGTGGCTTAACTCATGGTTCAATATGGATCCCCATGATGTTTGCTCACTATATGGGTCCACTGGCCAGCATAGTGGCGGAGCACTGGTTTCATTTGGGTCATATGCTGATGATACTCAGCTTATCATTGGACTGTTTCAAACCCCAGACATCACACCGACATATTTTCCCAGTGTATGGAGCTAGTTGCTGCATGGATGGATAATCAATGCCTTTTACTTGATGGCAGTTGAACAGAGGTGTTGATAGTAGGAGAAGCACCATTGATATGGAGATCTGCCTAGTAGCCTCATACGCTTGCCCAACTCCCACATCCCTCACCAGTAGTCATCTACTTTTGGATATGGCTTCACAGTTAATAGACATATGGGGACCACATTTTTTGCATGACGGTGACATGTTTTGGAACTGGATACGGAGGACGGTCCTGGACCTACTTCCTATCAGGGGTTGGCAAAATGTAGTACAAGCTGTGTTCACATCTCTGATTGATTGCAGTAATGTCTTTTACTTTGGGACATCACACTTCACGACTATGGTGACTGCATGGTAGTTTGAATACAACGGCTCACCTAATACTTGGCCTATCAAACATTGTCTGGTGTCACATTAGCCTTATTCAATGTTCCCGGAGTGCCTGTGAGAATGAGGATGTGGTTCAGTCAATGTGCTTCTGTCATCGCTTTCTGGCCATTAGGAGTCAGACATTGAAACAGACACTGATGTTAGCATATATGCCCTGGAGTACTTGCAGATCAGTAGGTTAGCTGCTGGTAATGGAGTGGAGATTCAGGGATGTGGGAATGGGGTTGGATTTATTGTGATTTTTATGTACAACACATTGTGTCTCTTTACCGGTGGTGCTGAGCATGGATCCATGTGCAGCTGCCTTGCAGACAAGGCTAAATACATTGGGGCTTATTGGCGAGAGCAGTGTTGAATGTTTCACCACTTTAGCTGCAGAGGACTGCTGCAGATGCTGCTATTGTGTAAGTGCAAATATGCCCCTAGGCTTCTCAGAACAGGCATCTGGAACTGTCAGACATGCAATATGTATCTTCTGCCTCTCTCCGCCATTGGTGATTTTGCTATTGACACAGGGAGACACCGGTGGTGTGACCAGGTGCTTTACGACTGGATGTGTGTTTATTTCCATGTGTGGACTAAGTCTAGTTCATCAGGCACAGTTAAGGCACAGATGTTGTCGACTTACACACATGACCTTGTTGTTGTACCCCAAACCACTGTTGACTACATGCAGGCCACCACTGAGTTGGTGATGCTCAATCCCCATGGGGATGCTACACACCACCATCGACAGCAACATCAACGACACTGCAGTTGTCAGCAATAGCACATGTCCATGTGTTTCAATACATGTCTCTCAAAGTACGCGTGCACCCTTATCCCATTTTGGGACTGATACATACAGCAGGCACTTCAGGCCACCTTGTCCTGCACCAACATCTGACTTGGCTGGTGCATCTGTGTTCACATGTGGTGGGGATGGTGCAGGCCTTGTGATATTTTTGGTGTACACCAGTGACCTTGACCAGATGATCATATTCACAATCAACAATACACCCACACGCCTGACTGGTCATCCATGTGGGTTTCCTGTGTTTATGACATTGTTGATCTGCTGCTGCGGGGTGCACTCCACAGGGTATACATGGCCCTGCCTCTTGGTGACATGACATTCATCATGTGTGCTCACCTTGTGGGCCATTGTCTCCAGGTGTCCGCACCGCTGACCTAGGTACATGGGCTATATATTTTCTACCTCCATCTACATGTCCCTACAGGTGTACATGGTGGCCTGCAGCTGGCTCACCTGCATCTACATCACCCATGGTGCCTTCACATGGTTCCCAACATTGTCGTGTGCAACTGTGTCCCACACAGTCCTTGCCGTCCAGCCGGGATACATATACTCACTTTGTGGCAACATATTCACATCTGATGTGTACTTCATCCCACCTGTCCAGCACGACACATGCACAGTGGGACTTGTGTTCCTACTTTCATTATGAGTCGTCTGTCTCCGTCGCACATGCATGTTTCCCACATGTCCCCTCATTTGCTTAGGGGGTGCAGGGATCTTGACCTTTTAATTGGGTTCATTGTCGGGTCAAGCTATGGTTCCCCCTGTTTCTGGTGTTGGTGTGTCTGGTATGTGCAGATGTTGTTTGACATGTTGTATGTGATGTTGGGATGTGGACTTTAGCACATTTCTTATTTGCATGTGTGTAATGTTTAGGCAACGGATATGTTGTATTGGTACTTACCAACTAGGACTGCATTTCCGTATGTCCCATCCTGGAAGCGCTGGTTTATGATGGACTGTTGGTAGATGTATGAATCATGCACACTGCCTGGGAACTTGGCAACGACATTGGTGAACAGTCCACAATGGTCCACTATTGCCTGCACATTCATGGAGTGGGTGTGCTTTCTGTTGCGGTATATGTGAGCAGTGTCCGCAGGGGGCACTAATGTGACATGTGTACAGTCTATTGCACCCAACACTTGTGGGAATCCGGCTATGGCCTAGAATCCTTGCTTGGTCTCAAGCTTTTCCTGCACGGTGTTGGGGAAGTGAAGTTCCTGGGGTATCAGGCTGATTATGGCATCCAAGACAGTTGGGAGGAATATTGAGAAGGATGCCTGGGAAACTCCTCCGACTCTAGCCGTTGTTGGTTGAAATGTCCCTGAGGCCAACATATGCAGCACGGCCAGCAGCTTGGTCTGTGGTGGGATATTGGTTCTCCGCTGTGTTTGTGCCATCAGCCTGTGAGCTATCTGGTTCAGGATGTGCTCAATGGATGTCCTTTTGAGCCTGTAGTGGGCAATGACATCTTCTGGGGTCAGGTCACCAAGGATGAGACGTCTGCGCAGTGGCCGCTGTCGTCTTCGGCGCTGCCTCAGTGGTGGTCCTGGGGGAGGTGGCGGTGGTGTCTGTTGCCTTAGTGGGACTCCGAGCTGTATGATGAGTGCCTCCATGGCGTCTGTGGGTCCTCAGTTGTGTGTATGGGCTAGTCTCCCTTTTATGCCTCCTTTTATCTCCAGTTTTCAGTTTTTAGAACTGGTTTGAGCAGTTCTTATTTATCTCCAGCTAAGGGGCTTTGGCGTGGTTTTTTTTATCGCTTCGCGGGTCTCAGCCTTCATTGCTAATACCGCGATGCAGGGTTACCGATGTTTTCCCTGTTATTTTGGTAGGGAACGCCTACTTGGCATATCATTAGCGATATTTTTTGCTGCGATGCCCGGCGATATTTGAAACGGTTGCTAACGCATGAGAATCGTCGTTAACAGCGATTAGCGACACCTTGGTAATCCGGCGAGAAAGTTATCGCCGCTTTAGCGGGTAAAAGTCCCGATAAAGCGGCGATAATCACGTTGCTAATATGCCCCCCAATTTCTTGAAATATGCAATGTTTGAGAATGGACTATTTTGGACCACTCAGAGGCATTTCCTCAGGTCGCGGGTCATCGAAAGTTTTGCATGAAAAATCGGACTCTCTCGCTTGAACATGAATTAACTCCAAATGTAGTTCTATCACTTTTCGCTGTGAATAAACACGTTTTAAGGCCTCAAAGTGAGTAATTCGATCATTTTAACTCACTTTTACCCCTACCCCCAATCTTGTATTTTTGCTCCCTAGAGCCATGAAAATGACTATAAACATGCTCATTTTAGCTCCAAAAGTGATGATCCATATCCATATGTCAGAATTAGATGAAAATTGCAATATTTGAAAATGGACCATTTAAGACCTATCAGAGGCATTTCGTCAGGTCACGGGTCATCGAAAGTTTTGCATGAAAAATCGGACTCTCGCTTGAACATGAATTAACTCCAAATGTAGTTCTATCACTTTCCGCTGTGAATAAACACGTTTTAAGGGCTCAAAGTGAGCAATTCGATCATTTTAACTCACTTTTTCCTCTGGCCCCAATATTGTGTTTTTGCTCCCTAGAAGCATGAAAATGACTATAAACATGCTCATTTTAGCTCCAAAAGTGATGATCCACATCCAAAAGTCAGAATTAGTTAAAATATGCAATGTTTGAAAACGGACCATTTTGCATCACTCAGAGGTATTTCCTCAGGTCGCGGGTCATTGAAAGTTTTGCATGAAAAATCAGACTCTGTCGCTTGAACATGAATTAACTCCAAATGTAGTTCATATCACTTCCCACAGTGAATAAATGCATTTTAAGGTCTCAAAGTCAGCAATTCGATAATTTGAACTCACTTTTACCCCTACCCCAAATCTTGTGTTTTTGCTCCCTAGAAGCATGTAAATTACTATAAACATGCTCATTATAGCTCCAAAAGTGATGATCCACCTCCAAAAGTCAGAATTAGTTGAAATATGCAATGTTTAAAAAACTGACCATTTTGGACATCTCAGAGGCATTTCCTCAGGTCGCGGGTCATCGAAAGATTTAGATGAAAAATTGGACTCTCTTGCTTGAACATGTTTTAACTCCAAATGTAGTTCATATCACTTTCCGCTGTGAATAAACATGTTTTAAGGCCTCAAAGTGAGCAATTTGATCATTTTAACTCACTTTTACCCTGTTGCAAAGTCATCCTGTGCCTTGGGCACCCCCCAACTTTTTGCTGACTGGTACTGGTGGTAACTGACTCTGACTGACCCTGGGCTCTGTCTAACCAGGCCCAGGGCCAGTGCCAAGCTGAAAGGAACACATTAGAGTACAGTTAAGACACCCAACATACACTAGGGTATACTATGGTATGGTGGGGTACCCCTGTAATTGGCATGACCTACCCCATAAGCCCCTAGTATATAATAGGGCAGGGGATTGAAACTACCTAGAAGTCCCCAGTATCCTGGGGCATGGCAGTTTAGAGGCCAGCAGCTTTTCTGCACTTGCATGTGTGCACTGCTGAAGCCTGGGGTCAGTTTAAAAGCAGCCCTGGGTGTCAGGACTGCTTTTAAAAAGCACATTGTGCCCAAATTCGACTTTGGGGTTTGGGGCACTTAAAAATGGATAACCTACAATGTTTTGGCATATTGGGGACCCCCAGGTTCTCCCCTAGGTATCCCAGGGGTGGGGGTCAGGTATCTATAAGGTAGACCCTTATAAAATGAGTTTTTATATGCCTGGGTAAAGTGAAATTTCACATTTCACTCCCCCATTGTGGTAAAGTGCTGCCCAAATTCGACTTTGAGGCTAGGAGCACAGTGAAGTGAGGATCTGCAATATTTTTACAGATTCAGAACCCTAAAGTCTCCCTAGTTGCACAGGGGTTGGAGGTCCTGTAGATATTAGGGAAATACTTATAAAATATGTTTTTATAAGCCCTGGTGCTAGAAAACTGGCCCAAGTAATTTTCCCATTGCAAATCCCCAGTTACATAGGCTAACATTGCAGGAAGTTATTAAATAATAACTCCTGATAGAAAAGGAGATAGAGCTACCATTCAAAGACGTCTCAGAATGGTAATGCTAAATCCAACAATATTATATTGTTGAATTTCTCCCTAAAGTGTACATACAAGAAGTTATAAGACTTTCTTGTTTGTAAGTCCAAATTCAGCCTTCCAGTGGTCTGCCCTGTTTGGTCAGAGTTAAGTGGATTAGCCAGGCTGCTTTGAAGAGGTGATAAAGATCCCCTGGGGTTACCAACTGTCCTGGGAGGGCAGTGTGCTGGTCTATAGTAATGCCAGGCCAGGGGTGGAGTCGTAAACCATGTTCTTCAAAGGCAGAGGGGAGGCCTGGGTTTCAGTATCACTCTTACACTCTTGACCCAGAGTCAGGGCTAGGCTTAAGGAAGGTATGTGCAGATGGTAGGGGAGAGTCCATGGAGATAAGCCATCCCAGGGGTGTGTTTAGCCAGCTCTTGCCTCTCTGCTGGAAATTCAGCCATTATGGATTTGGAAGATTTGATGCACTCTGGGACAAAATGATGCCACACTCTACAGGAACTGGTCATCTCCTTGAGGAGTTACCCTGCTCTCATTGGTCAAGAATGACCTGCTGCTTGACCCAGATAATTTTGAATAAGTATCTGAGAGGGGCAGAGCCCTCCAGATCTGCTACTTAAAACTTACTGAAGCAAGAAGTGCCCTGCTGAGAAGTTTTGGTGTGCAAAGATTTCTAAGGCCTGACCTCTGAAGACTGCACCAACTGAAACTACAGCCCTGTGGATTACCTTGCTGCAAAAGGACTAAAGAGTGGACTCCCTGCAAGCTACAGGTTAACGGAGCTCACCTGGACATCCCCACAAAGAATTCCCAGCCTGGAGTACCAGTGGATTTGTAAGGGTTTTGTTCAAGTGGATTGCGGAACTGAAGTTTCACACTTTCAAGGACCCTCTTGGAGATTCCAGAACCTTGCATTGTGTGTTGGATACTTTGGGACCCGCAAGCAGAACTTCAGGAAGGAGTTCTAACTGGACCCCGCCTGCTGGAGAAGGCGCCCAACATTAGTGAGATCTCCAGAACAATTTTAAAGGTGTCCCTGTTAGAGAAAATGAAATGACTAAAAGGGGCACTGTTGGTTTCTAAGCACTAGAAAGTGACTAATCTTTAAAAATTCATATCTCTGGTTCCCTACCGTGGATTTGTTCGTTTTGGTGTCATTTAAAAGATAAAAATATTACCTATTTTTATAAATTGGTGTGGGATTTTTATTTTGTGTGGTGTCTTAATTATTTATTGAAATGGTGTTTTTAAATGCTTTACATACCTGTCTTTGAAGTTAAGCCTGTCTGCTCGCAGCCACGTTACCAAGGGTTGAGCATAGGAATAATTTTCTAAGACCTATGCTGAGTCCTATCATGTGTTAGTGGCCTTATTGCCAGTGGCAGACCTACATTTGCCCCTACCAATAACCCACTTTCCAACATACCCCTACCCCCAATGTTGTGTTTTTCCTCCCTAGAAGCATGAAAATGACTATAAACATGCTCATTTTAGCTCCAAAAGTGATGATCCACATCCAAAAGTCATAATTAGTTGAAATATGCAATGTTTAAAAACGGACCATTTTGTACCACTCAGAGGCATTTCCTCAGGAGCGGGGCATCGAATGTTTTGCATGAAAATTTGGACTCTCTCGATT